>OW386286.2:146240947-146831947 GCA_936432065.2 Rutpela maculata
AGTTGCTTTTTAGGGTTAATAATTTGTGTTAGTATATTTGTGGTTATTGTTTTGTGTTTTGGTTTTGAGTATGTGCTAGCTGTGCACTGTTTTATGGCTCTTTTGTTGCTTTGTTTAATTAATTTTTTACTGTGTTTTTTTTTTTTTTTTTTTTTATTGTTGTTTTATTTGTTTTGGTTAGGAGTGGCTCTTTTTGGCATGGTCTGTATCTTCTTTTTGTTATATTTTTTTTTAGTTGATAGTAATGCCTTTTTTTTTTTTTTTTTTTTTCAGCAGTTTTACAATTTTACAATTTTGATTTAATCAGGGGTAGGGGTGTAAATGTAGTTTAAGGAAGGATGTTTGGGAGCATGGAGAAATTTAGGAGTGAGAGGGTTGAAAAGGGTTGGGTTCTGTGACTTTACTAATGTGTTGGCCAGATTAGGAATCAGAGTTTTATAAACGAAGTTATTCAATGTGGGGGTACCAGAAATATCATGAAGTGTTGAGATAGGACAATGCTTATTATACCTATTTGCCAGTCTGAGCATTTTGTTTTGGATTTTTTGTAGTGACTTTTGACTAGTAGGGGGAATTAGGGGAAACCAAATCGGGGATGCGTAAGTAAGCACCGGTCGGAGGTACGATTTGTAAATAAGGGTGGCTATATGAGGGGGTGAAGTTTTGAGGAGTGGAAATAGACCTGCTGTTTTTTTCCAGCATTTGATTGTGACGTTTCTGATGTGTTTTTTAAATGTTAGTTTTGAGTCTAGGGCGACGCCCAGGTAGTCGATACAGTCTAGCCATTCGATATCACGTCCCCCAATTTTGAGGGGAGTGTTGGTTTGCCTATTGATTTTTTTTGTAAAACATATAGCCTGGGTTTTACCATGATTGACCCTAAGTCCCCAGTCTGTGTAGAATGTAGTAACAATGTCAGTTTGATTTTGTAACAGGTCAGTCATAACTTTAGGGTTTTTAGAAGTGGTGAGGATGGCAGTATCGTCTGCGTATAGGCATATCGTCGTTCTGTGGTCGGTAGGTGTTGGTATGTCGTTCGTGTAAATGTTAAAAAGGATGGGACCAAGGGCGGACCCTTGGGGGATGCCGGAGAGGATAGGTAGGGATGTTGAGCACTCCTCATTAACTACTACTCGAAAATAGCGGTTGGATATGTATGACTGTATCATTTTTATGATACGAGTCGAGAAACCCGCGATGGAGAGTTTGTATAGTAGTCCGGGGTGCCAGACTTTGTCGAAGGCTTTCTCGAGGTCTAAGGCGACAAACCCTGTTAATAGACCTCGATTGAAGTTGGTGGTGGCAATTTCACCAACTCGGAATAACTGCTGGGTAGTGGAATGACTGGCGCGGAAGCCAAATTGGTGCTTGTTTATGATGTCGTTGATGCCCAGGTGCTCCTGAACCCGGCTCAAAATCAGGGTGTCCAATATCTTAGCTAAACAAGGTATTAAGCTGATGGGACGGTAGTTGGATGGGATATCGGGGGGTTTTCCAGGTTTAGGTATGTTAACTATTTTTGCTGTTTTCCATAGCTTGGGATAATATGTTAGCCTTGTGCAGGCGTTAAAGAGGTTGGTTAGGTAAAGATAACTTTTAACAGGCAGATGGTGTAGTGCGTATGTGGGAATATTGTCAAGCCCTGGGGCTTTCCTGGGATGCAACGACATCAGTGAGGCGCGCACCTCAGATGGAGTGAAGAATAATGGCTCCGCGTCAGTCGGGAGGGTGGTTTGGTTTAAGTGGTGTATGTAGGGATTTACCAGGTTACTGGTATGTGGAGGGATAGGATTTGGGGTGAATATGGTGGAAAGGTGCCGTGAGAAGGATGCAGCCTTTTCCTTGTCGGTGACGGCCACACCAACCTCAGTCTGGAGTGGGGGTATCTGCGTTTTTTTACGCGTGAAAAGGCGTGGGGCAAAGTAAGGATCATTAGGTTGGGAAACAACTAATTTCTCTAAGTTTTTTGATCTATGTTCTCTGATTTTGGTGTCAATTTGTCGCTTCAGAGTGTTGACCTGCGTTAATAAAGCAGGGTTTCTGGTAGTTTGATACCTTTTCCTGACACGGTTTTTTGTTTGTATTAGATCAACTAGCTGTTGGGGGAGTTTGAATTTGTAGGGACGTGGTTGGATGGGTTTTTTGCTGACATCTAAAGCATCTACAACATGTTGGGTAAGTGTTTGTACTGCCCGGTCTATGTCATCTCTGTTATTGCAGAATTGTATGATGGGCATGTTCGAATTAATATGGTTAGTGAAGATTTGCCAGTCGAAGTCGTCTTCTCGGGGTTTCCTAACTATTGGCGGGCAGTGTATTTTAATGTAAAATGTTGTAAGTACCGGATAATGGTCGCTATTTAATTTGATTAATGTTTCTGCCTCATTTGGGTGAAATAAATTATTTGTTATACATATATCAATTATCGTTTGACTGGGATGTGGGTGCGTGGGTGAGTCTGTGGCAACCACACTCATGCTAGGATACATGCCCAAATACTCATACAAAGTTCGTCCCGACGCGTTCTGGCTTGAACTATGAATGTTCCAGGCTGAGTGCTTGGCATTGAGGTCGCCAAATAGAACAAAATGTTTGTTTAATTTAGATATTTTATCAAAATCAGATATATCTAGTGTTATTTGTGGTTTTTTATAAGCAGAGATGAACATGACCTTTTTGTTGCTGAGATGCAAAAGAATACCAGTGGCTTCTAGGGAGGTTAGGGGGGGAATGTGGGCTTGGGAATGCCTTACCCCATCCCTGACCACTATAGCCGTACCGCCCCTCCGCGTTAGGCGGTCGGAGCGATACACCGTGTAGCCAGGTACACAGATGTCTACATTTTGTGAGTGTAATGTCTCTTCTAGTTCGGTTTTCTGCCTAATAATGCCGTTTGCATTAAATTGTAGGCATACTAGTTTGTCTTTTGTTGTATTAACCATCAAAGAGCTTTACAACGTGCTCCAAGAGGATAAATATTTTTTCCAGGGGGTCCCTGGTGTTCTTAAGATCGACAATTAATAGTTTGATGGACTCCCAAATGTTTTTGAGATTATAATTCCTGAGGAAGTCCAAGATTTCTCTCAGGGGGTTGTCCTCAGTTGGTGGGTTATTATTAGCCATCCTTTGCTGAGAAGCAGCTTGGGAGGCAGCTTGTTGGCGGGCCCTGAAATTCTGCCATGCCTTAACATTCTGTGTGTTTAGAGCTTCTGCTGTATCTTGCGAAAGCGGGGGAAGGTTAATGTCGGGTTGTTGATTATTAATGACAGTCTGGGGTTGTTGGTTCAGTCTTGGTTTCTGTCCTGGTGTCGGTAGTGTGTCTGTCGGTCTGTTTTGTGTTTTTGTTTGCTTAGGGGCGTATCTTAGTTTAGCTGCCTGGTACTGTGGGCACCCCCGGTAGTTTGAAGGGTGCTCAGCCCCGCAGTTGGCGCAGCTGCACTTTTCTGCGGGACAGGCCCCCCCGTTGTGCGTTTTCCCGCATCTCACGCACCGTGGGATACGGTTGCACACCGCCGAGGAGTGACCAAAGTGTTGGCAGCGGTGACATTGGGGTATGTCGGAGCTAAAATAGTCTCCAACTGTAACTTTATAGTGGCATAACTCAGTCATTTTATAATATGTGTCTGCCGCATGCCGCGGTATTGTTAAGAGAACAATGTTGGATGCTATTCTTCGCCCGTCTTTTGGTACCATCACCCTGGCTATATTTATAAATGGCATTTCCCTGAGATTTAACTCATCTCTGATATCGTCCGACGTGACATCGATTGGCAGGTATTTCAATACAATTTTAAGTGGTCTTGAACTGTCCACATTATAAGAGTAAAATTCTACTTTATGTTTAGCCAATAAGTTTAAGATAGCGTTATGGTCCCTTGGACCCTTGGTGTAACATATCAGAGATGTGTTATTATATTTATATTCCGGCAAGCTAATGGCCTTTTGATTAATTAGTTGCATGGTTTCTTTATGATTTTTGGTGTATATATGGATTGGCGGGGGTTGTGAAAGTTTAGGTTGGGATTGTGTATTATCTGGGGGGGGTGACCTATTGTCTTGTGTACGTTGTTTGGGTAACTCAAAGTTGACATCCATTGGTTCTGGGGAGTGATGTTTGGAAGTTGAGGGTTGTTGAATAATGGGAATTTTTTGTAGGTTAGCGATGATTTTATTATTTTTACTAGTTTTATTTTCCCTATTGATAATTTTAGGGATGGCCCCGGTGGATTTTTTATTTTCTTGGTTGGAGACTTCGTATTCACTTGCGAAGTGTTTTTCGACAATTTTGAGTGAGGGAAATTCTGGCTGTTGCTTATTTTGCTGTTTTGGAGCGTTTTGATCGATTTGGTAGTCGGGGACGGGGGGTGCCGGGGGCGGCATCAGATTTATGGTTTTCTGGACGATTTTCGTCTTTCTGATGACTTTTGCGCCCGGGGGCGGTGGGGGTGGTTTTGGGGGCGGCACCGGATGTTATGTTTTCTGGGCGTTTCTCGTCATTCTGAGTATTTTTGGTATTGAGGGTAGTTTTGTTGGGGGTGGAGGGGGCGGGGGGGGGGTGGGGGGTTCTTTGTCAAGTAAGTTTAGAGGGCTGGAAGTGAATTCCTCCCTGTCGTAGGCGAGCATTTTAGCCCTTTTCCTCCTGTGGGTTTTTTTCTTAGATCTGTGACTACTATGGGGTGAACGGGATCTATTAGAAGCAGTGTCAGATACCATGGAAATTTCGAGATCACTATCGCTAGAGTTATTCCTGAATTGCATGTCAAAACTAAAGAAGGTGTGAGTAGGACTTCTTTGATTGTGATATGAGGGTGGCGTTTTAGGGGTGGAATGCATGGCCGTGGTAATTGTGGTTGTTGCACTAGAATATGATAGGGTAGATGTAGTACTAGTGAGACTAATGATGGTTGGTATGGGTGGTATGTATTGTATATTTTCTGGTGATGGGGTTTGACTAATATCTGTGGTAGTAAAATAGGGTAAGGATTGAGTGGATGGTGTATTTGAGGGGGAACAACAAAAGGAGTTTGTGGATGACATAGTTTTGTTAATATTGTTAGTGTTAGTGTGTTTTAGGTTATCAATTAGTTCATTGTTTAAACTATCAGCCCAGTTAGATGTTTCAATGTTATGATTGTGTACCTGTGCTTTTTGTGCCTGCCCGTTATCGTTGCTGGAGTTTTTCGTGTTGTTTGTATGCGTGTTTTGCTCGGTGTGTGTGTCGTGTTTGGGTTTAGCGTCGTTTTCCGGTGGCTTTTTCTTCTTTTTGGTCATTGTATTCGGGTTGTTGCTTGCTGTCACTCGGTGTGACTATCTAACAGTTAGTTGCACTTTAGACGGATGCAAACGTTAAGACAAACTGACAACTATAGGAACGCTTAATATACGTGTTGACTATACGACGTCGCTTGGCTACTATGATGATGATGATGGAATGCTCGAGCTTCGTAGTGTATGCCTCTTTTGGCTGAGGCTCTCCAGCGGGGGCTGCTTGCCTCGGGTTATAATAGGTAACAGATAACTGTGCTTGTAGCTGGGCTGATTTAGTTTGACAATGTTATTAGGGTTAGTAATTTTTTTTAATGTTATTTACTGGTTTTTATTTGGTTTTGGTTGTTTTTTTTTTTTTTTGGTAGTATACTCAGTATGTTTGAATGGCTCTTTTATGTTTTGTTTGTTTTTTTTTATTTTGTGTGTTTTTTTTTTTGTATTGTTGTGGTATGGCTCTTTTCAGAACGGAAGTTTTGTGATACTTGTTCTTTTCTTGAGGTGTTTAGTATGGTTTTTTTTTTTTTTTTTTTTTTTTTTTCTCAAATCATATGTTAGTTTACATAGTTTTGTGGGTTTACAATTTTATCATTCAGGGGTGGGGGTATAAATGTAATTTAAGGAGGGATGCTTAGGGGCTGTAGGAAACTTGGGGGTGAGAGGATCGATGAGGGTGGGATTAGTAGATTTAACCATTGTGTTTGCAAAGTTGGGGATGAGAGTTTTGAGTATGAAATTTTCTAATGTGGGAGTACCAGAGATTTGATGTAGTATTTCAATAGAACAGTGACCAGGGTATTTATTTGCTAACCTCAGTATTTTATTCTGGACTATTTGTAGGGCTCTTTGCTTGGTTGTGGAAATCAGTAAGTACCAGATTTGAGCAGCATAGGTTAGTATCGGTCGTAGGTAGGACTTGTAGATTAATGTGCCTATATGAGGGGGGGAAGTTTTTATAATTGGATATAGGGATGCCATACGTTTCCAACATTTGTTTGTAGTGTTGGTGATGTGTTTATTGAAATTTAGTTTGGTGTCAAGGGTGACCCCCAAGTATTCGACACTTTCAGACCACTCGACGTCACTTCCGAACGAAATTGAGGTTCATTGTGGTTTGTTTAGCTGTTTTTTTAGTGAAGCAAATAGCTTTAGTTTTGCTAGGGTTGGTCTTGAGCCCCCAGTTGGAGTAGAAGTTAACTGTTATGTTGGTTTGGTATTGTAGTAGTCTGGTCATTATGTCAGCGTTTTTTGAGGTTGTTAATATTGCTGTGTCATCTGCAAATAAGCAGATGGTGGTACGGTGGTCACTAGGGGGTGGTAAGTCATTTGTGTAAAGGTTAAAAAGGATGGGACCAAGGGCGGACCCCTGGGGGATGCCAGACAGGATGGGTAGGGGTGTGGAGCACGCCTCGTTGACTACTGCTCGGAATTGGCGGTTAAAAATATAAGACTGTATCAATTTAATGATACGAGTCGAAAAACCCGCGATATGGAGCTTGTATAGTAGCCCGGGGTGCCAAACTTTGTCGAAGGCTTTCTCGAGGTCTAGGGCGACAAACCCGGTGATTAGACCTCGGTTGAAGTTGGTAGTGGCAATCTCACCAACTCGGAATAACTGCTGCGTAGTGGAGTGACTGGCACGGAAACCAAATTGATGCTTATTCAGGATGTCACCGCCTCCCAGGTGCTCCTGGACTCGACTTAATATCAGTGTATCCAATATTTTAGTCAGGCAAGAAATCAAACTAATCGGGCGATAGTTCGCCGGACTGTCCAACGTCTTGCCTGGTTTAGGTATATTTATAATTTTGGCTATCTTCCAATGTTTAGGATAGTACATATGTCTGGTACAGGCATTAAATAAGTTTGTTAGATGAAGATAGCTTATTATTGGTAAGTGTTGCAATGCATATGTAGGGATATTGTCGAGTCCAGGGGCTTTCCTGGGGTGCAGCGACATCAGAGAAGCTCTCACTTCGGACGGTGAAAAAAATATTGGCTCCGTGTCAGTCGGAAGGGTAGTTAGGTTAAGGGTTGAAATATATGTATTGACTTGTTCTTGGGTGGATGCTGGGATGGGATTAGGGGTGAATACTGTGGAGAGGTAATTGGAAAATGCAGCAGCCTTTTCCTCGTCAGTGACAGCCACACCAGCTTGGGTTTGGAGTGGGGGTATTTGCGTCTTTTTGGGGCAAAATAGGGATCATCGGGGTGGGATGCAACTAGCTTCTCTAAGTTTTTTGCTTTGTGAGATTTGATATCAGTGTCGATTTGTTTTTTTAACGTGTTGACTTGCGTTAAAAGTAAAGGATTTCTTGTATTTTGATACCTTTTCCGAAGTTGGTTCTTAGTGTGTATTAGATCCACTAGTTGCTTTGGGAGTTTGTATAGGTAAGGACGGGAGATGTTAGGTTTTTTACTGGCATCCAGTGCCTCAGTTATATTTGTAGTAAGGGTTTGCACAGCACTGTCTATGTCGTTGGTGTTGTTGTATGATTGTGAACGCAGTGGGTTGTTTTTTATGTGTTCGGTGAACAGGTTCCAATCGTAGTCTTCCTCACGAGGTTTCCTATCTTGTGGTGGGCAGTGTATTTTTAAAAAATAGGTGGTTAGGATCGGGTAGTGGTCGCTATTAAGAACATGTAGGGTTTTAACCTCGTGAGGGTGGTTAAAGTTCCTGGTGACACATATGTCTATTATGGTTTGACTTGAATGAGGGTGAGTTGGCAGATCTGTGGCAATGACACTTGTATTGGGGTATAAGCCTAAGTATTGGTGCAGAATTTGCCCTGAGGCATTTATGTATGGGTTTTGTGGGTCCAAGACGGGTGTCTGCAATTTAAATCACCGTACATGGTGTATATAGGGTGCAATGCTGCCAATTTGTCCAGATCTGTTGGGTCTAATATATTTTTTGCTTTTCTATAAGCGGACACAATCATAACATTTTTGTTACTGAGGTGCAGCAAGATGCCAGTAGTCTCTAGGGATGATAAGGGAGGGATGGGGATTTCGGAGTGTTTAATACCGTTTCTGACTACAATGGCGGTGCCGCCTCTGCGCCCTGGGCGGTCGTTGCGGTACACCTTGTAGCCAGAAAGGTTAAACGGGACATGTGGTTTAAGGAATGTCTCTGCGAGACAGCAGATATCTATTTGATTTTTGTGTAACAGTTGCTCAAATTCGGTTCGTTGCCTATTAATACCGTTGGCATTAAATTGTAGGCATATAAGCTGGTTTTTAATTTTAGCCATCGAAAATTTTAATAAGATGTTCCAATAGGATGAAGATTTTTTCTAGTGGATCGCTGGTATTTTTAAGGGCTGTTATTATTGTTTTTATTGATTGCCATATATTTTTAAGGTTGAAATTCCTTAGATATTCTAAGATTTCTCTTAGTGGATTTTCGTCGATTTGTTGGTTGTTGTTAGCCGCCCCTTGTTGTGAGGCGGCTTGCTGGCGGGCTCTGAAATTTTGCCAGGCTTTTACGTTTTGGCTGCTAACTATATCTGCTGTCTCTTGTGACAGGGGAGGTATGTTAATGTCAGGTGTTGCATTTGGTCTGGGTCCGGGTTGTATGTTTTGTCTGTTAGTCTGTCTTTGTGCAGGTGTTGGCTGTTGGTCTTGTGTTTTGGTTGTCCTGGGGGCGTACCTCTGTTTCGCAGCTTGATACTGTGGACATCCCCGGTAGTTGGACGGATGCTCTGCACCACAGTTTGCGCAACGACACGCAGCTGCGGTACAGGGCTCATCCTTGTGTGTTTTACCGCATCTCACGCAGCGCGGGATGCGGTTGCACACCGCCGAAGAATGTCCAAAGTTTTGACATCTATGGCATTGAGGAATTTCTGTGCTATGATAGTCACTTACGGTGACTCTGTAGTGACGTAAGTCAGTGACTTGGTAATAGCTGTCTGCGGAATGTCTAGGTATTGTGATCAATACTATGTTTGAGGCTTTCTTGCGCCCATCTTTTGGCAGCATGACCCTTGCAATATTAATATAGGGTAGGTTACGTAATTTTAGTTCTTGACCAATGTCGTCAGAGGTGACATCGATCGGTAAATATTTTACGACTATTTTAAGTGGTCTAAGATTATTCACATTATAGGAGTAAAATTCAATTTCTTGTCTGGCTAATAGTTTTAATGTAATATTGTGGTCTTTGGGGCTTTTCGTATAACAAATTAAGGATGTGTTATTGTACTTAAATTCGGGTCGTGTGGCTGTTCTGGCACATATTATTTGAATAGTGGCCTTATGGTTGTTGGTATAGATATGTATCGGTGGGGGGGCGGCCTGAGAAGAATTTGTTTGTTGAATATTTTCAGGGGGTGGTGATTTGGTTATTGCTTTAGGGAGTTCGTAGTTTGTTTCCATCGGCTCTGGGGTATTTTGCTTGGAAGTAGTGGGTTGTGCTATTGAAATTCTATTGAGATTTTGCAATATTTTGTCAGCTTTATTTTTGGTGGTTTTGGGTATGGCTCCAGTGGATTTTTTTGTGTCTAATTTGTGGGTGGGGTCTGTAATTGGTTTTGTTTGTTTATTTATTAAGGGTTGTTCAGTTTGGTGCTTGGGGGCGGGGGGGTGGAGGTAGTAAGTTGTGAAAAAATGTTTTCTGAATGTATTAAAGCTTCTACAGTAATTTGTGGCTTGGGGGCGGTGGGGGTGGTTTCGGGGGTGGGACCAAGATTTGTGTTTTTCTGACGTTTCTCGTCATTTGGATCATTTTCGATTTTTTTTGTATTATTAGTAGGGGTGGAGGTGGCGGGGGTGGGTTCTATAAATTGATGTTCTTGACTCGGACTAGGAGTTCTGGTCCCGCAGTCATAAGAAATTAGTTTCGCCCTTTTCCTGTGACGTGTTTTTTTTTTGGTTTTCTCTTTAAGGGTATGGGGTGAACGTGACCTATTCGAGTTGGTATCAGAAAAGGCAGATTGGGTATCTATTTCACTCTCACTAGGACTATTCCTAGTGCCGAGGTCGAAACTTAGAAAAGAAGGGGTGGGGCTAATATGTAGGGGTGTCATTGTAGGGGTTGAATGGTTATAATATGTGGAGGTTGTAGTGGTTGTGTAGGTTAATGTTGAGGTAGTTGTGGTTAAACTCAAGAGGGTTGGTACTATATTAAGATCTGGTGGTGATGAGGGTAAACTAATATCAGTAGTGGTTAAATAGGGGCTAGACATGGTGGTTTGTGTGTTACTGAATGATTTTATTGATGTTAGTGAATTGTTAGTTAAATTTTCGTTTAGGTTAGTATTATTTATATCAATTTCAGTTGTTAAGTTATCAGCCCAGTTAAGTTTATCTGTATTTATAGTGTGTACCTGTGTTTTTGTGTTTGCTTTTTTCATGGTGTTTATGTTTGTATCAGTGTTTTGTGGGATATCAAAATTGGTTTTCTCGTCGTTTTCCTTTTCTGGTGGTTTTTTCTTTTTCCTAGTCATGGTGTGACTATTCTTGGCTGCACTCTTTGTGCTATTCAATTTGGGTGCACTTTAAACGGTTGCGAAAATCGACAAACAACAACTTTTATGACACGTTTATTTATGCGTGTAGTCTCAGTGATCGCTATGTACTATATGATATGATATGATATGATGGAATGCTCGAGAGACGTTCTAGTATGCGCAAATTGCTGAGGTTTCCATCTCTGTTGATGCTTTCCTCAATGTATAATGTTGTAGATTCTTCTTTGCTCGAGGCTGGCTGTTTCATGGGTTGTTGTGATTTTTAATGTTTTGTTTAAGTTATTAGGTTAGTGTGTGTTGGTTTATTGTGTGTGGTTGGTACACAGTGTAGTTTGTTTTGTTGTAATGGCTCTTTTTTTTGTTTAAGTTGTATTGTATTTATTGTTTTTTTTTTTTTTTGTTTTATGGCTCTTTTGTGTCTGATCTTCATGGTAGTGTTTTTTTTTACCTTTTTCGATTTTTTTTGTTTTTGTTTATTTTTTTGTTTTTTTTTGTGTTTTGTAATTTTTTCAACTCGAATTTTACAATAGATTTAAGGGGTGTAAATATAGTTGATGGAGGGGAATCTAGGGGCTTGTCCAAATTTGGGAATGAGGGGGTTAGTGAGTGTGGGGTTGGTGGATTTTAGGAGTGTTTCGGCAAAATTAGGAATTAGTCTTAATAAAATAAATGAATCTAGTTTGGGTGTTCCTGTAAAGTCGTGTAATGTCTGAATGGGGGTGTATGTGGGTAGGAATGCAGCGAATCTAAGGATTTTGTTTTGTATTACTTGTAGTGTTTTTTGTTGAGTAGGGGTTATTAGAGGGTACCATACTGGTGAGGCGTAGGTTAAGATGGGTCTTATGTATACTTTGTAAAGGAGGGTGGCGGTATGCATAGGAGAGGTTTTTATTATTGGATAGAGTTGTCTAAAGCGCGCCCAGCATTTACATGTTATGTTATTGATATGTTTATGAAATTTAAATTTACGGTTCATATTTATTCCTAGGTAATCTATATCTTCCGACCAGTCTATGCTATGATTGTTTATTATTATTTTAGGTGAGGTGGTGTTTAATATTTTTCTTGAAAAGCAGATGCTTTGTGTTTTAGTGGGGTTCACTTTTAACCCCCAATTTTGGTAAAAGGTGGTTATGATGTCAGTTTGCGTTTGTAGTAATCTAGCGGCTATGTCGGGGTTTTTAGATGTTGTTAATATTGCCGTATCATCGGCATATAGGCAGAGGGTGGTTCTGTGGTCTAAGGGTCGTGGTATGTCGTTGATGTATAAGTTAAATAGTACTGGACCGAGGGATGACCCCTGGGGGATGCCGGACAGGATGGGGGATGTTGGAGAGCACTCCTGATTGACTGCAACTCTGAATGAGCGGTTTGACGTATATGACTGTATTAATTTAATAATACGAGTCGGGATGCCCGCGATATGGAGTTTGTAAAGCAGTCCAGGGTGCCAGGAATGCTCGAGATGCGAAGTAAATTATATTTATATTAAGGGAGGAGCCAAAATTTTAAGACTAACCAATCAGAAACGGCGCGCTCGACTATATCCAGTATAAATATGTGTAGGCGGACGGAGGTTTAAATGGTCAAAATTCGTTGCAGCGAAAGGATCTCAGTAACTTAAAAAATTTGTAAAATGAAAATTAATGTTTTTTATGAACTGAAACTTGTACAAAGCGGCAGAATGATTTAATTATTGATTTTTAGAAATGATTTTACCCGATTTTAACTTATAATAAAAAGGCACTTTGACACTCCCCCCATTTGCGAAGGCAAATTTTTACGAGATGTGTTTGAAACCTAAATATTACAATTCTAAAACTTAAATAATTTACATGAGAAAAGTCAACAACTAAAACGTTATACAATGCTATTTTCTTAAGATATGTACATAGATATTTTGCAATTAAAAGGATACGTTCATGGGTCCAGTATTACGAAGTGGGTTCGTCTTCTTCTTCGAGGTATTGGTCTGTCCGTCTCTCTGTGTGTAGGTTGTCTGGGTGTCGAGGAAGTAGAGGGGTGAGGTTCCTCTGGTAATCGGGGTTCTGGAGCTGGTTGAATTTCTCGTGATTGTACTGAAGCTGTTTCGCCATTTTGTTGGGCTGGAGCTGGTTGAATATCTGGATGATGCGCTAAGGCAGGTTCGATGTTTTTGTCGCGCTGGGCAGGTTGAATGTATGGATGATGCGCTAAGGCAGGTTCGATGTTTTGTCGCGCTGGGGCAGGTTGAATGTCATCATCAGGGTTATCATCGTCATCAGGGTTATCATCTTCTGAGCCTGATTCTTCATCGGTGTCTAGTTGATCTGCAGGGGGGTTTCCTGCGGGATTGGGACGAATGTCATCGATATGGAAAAAATATTTATTGTTGCCGCGTTGAACCTCGTAAACTTCATCTGAGACCTTTCGAGTTATTCTGTGTGGTCCAGTCCATGATGGGAGGAACATGTTAGGCTTCTTTCTCAGGACCTTAACCATCACTTCTTGGCCTTCAGCAAATGTCACTTCTGGTCTGTCTTCTGGCAACGAATACCTCTCTTGGTACTCGGTCTGGTTGGTTTTGATTTCGTCCGTACGTTCTTCGTAGGTTTGTTCTTCTTGAGCCTCTCGTTCCTCTTGGTACGCTGGTATGTTCAGCTCTCCTTGCTTCGGTAGCTCGTAACCAAGTAGGGCATGACTTGGCGTCATTTGTGTAGCGGCATTAAATCGGGTTCTAAGCGTAAATAAGACCTTAGGAATGTATCTGTCCCATCTGTTTTGTGTTCAGCGATATGTGAGGGTTTTCAAAACCTTTTTGAATTCTTGCACTCTTCGTTCTGTGGGGTTGGACCTTTGATGGTATATAGGAGTGTATTTGATGCTTATCTCGTTTCGGGCGCACCACTGTTTGTACAGGGCGCTGTCAAAATGTCCTCCATTGTCTGAGATGATTGTTTTTGGTGTTCCGTATCTGGCTATTATTTCTTCTTCTAAGTAGTTTATGATTATTCGAGCGTTTAATTCTGGAAATGCCTTGGCTTCTACCCATTTTGTGAAAACATCTTCGACGATGAAAATGTATCGGTTGTTTCGTGGAGTTTCTTGGTAAGGTCCCATTACGTCTATACTTATCATCTCAAAGGCGAATCTTGGTTGATGGGGTTGCAGTGGAGCTTTTGGCTGTCTTTGTCGAGCTTTTATTTCCTTACAGACTCGGCAGTTTCGGACGTATTGAGCGACATATTTGTGAATGTTTCTCCAGAAGTAGATCCTGAGAATGTTGCGTAGAGTCTCGTCTCTCCCTGGATGAGCTGCGATATCTTCGTCGTGGAAGCTCGCCAACACCTGGGGTACCATACTTCTTGGGACGACAAGTTTTTTACCTCCCTGGTAGTTTCGCCATAGTTTCTGGTCGTCAACTGCGAATTCGTTTAAATAACGTTACTCTCTTTCATTAGCCGGGTCATCGTTTTGTATTCGCTCCCACTTGCGTATGTCCTGTTGGATTCGTCGAGATCGGAGTTGAACATTCTTAATTTCTTCGTAGAGGTCTGCTCGAGTGAAAATGTTAAAGCCCTCCGGTGTTAAAGATGGTGGTAACATTGTTTTTTTATCCAACTCAGGCCTTGGTTCGTCTGTATTTGGGTGTCTGCTCAGGAAGTCAGGTAATTCATTGTGCTTCCCAGCACAGTGCTCGATGTCAAAGTCGTATTCTTGAAGTAGGAGTGACCATCGGGTTAGTTTGGTTTTTGAATCTTGATTTTTGTGAAGCCATAACAATGCTTGGTTGTCTGTTCGGAGTAGGAATTTTGTATTCTCTAAGTACATCTTGTATTTCTTGATATATGTGACTATTGCGAGACATTCTATTTCATTTATGTGGTATTTCTTTTCTGCAGGAGACAGACATGCACTGGAAAACGATATTATGCGTCGGGTCCCGTCTTCTCCCATTTGATAAAGAACTCCTGATATACCGGTCATCGATCCGTCCGTCTGTAGTATGAATTTTTTGGTGAAATTTTAATGGTTTGGATGCTTCTTCTTTAATTGTTTCGAATGCCTTCTCGTGCTCGGTTGTCCATTTGAAACGTCGATCCTTGTGTAGCAGATTGGTGAGAGGTTGAATTAATTTTGCTGCATCCTGTATATATTCTCTTATCCAATTGGATGTTCCCAGAAAGCTCTGTAATTGTTTTTTGGTTTGTGGTGTGGTAAAATCTTTTATGGCTATGACGTGTTTTTCTTGCGGTAGGGTTTTGTCTTGTGATATACGGTGTCCCAAATAATTTAATTCTTTTGTGGCTATGTTGCATTTTTCTGGGGAGATCTTCAGATTATGCAGACGGATTCTTTCAAAAACAAGTTGTAGGTGGGTCCTGTGTTCTTCGAGTGTTTTACTATATATTATTATATCATCTAAGTATACTTGGATGAAGTTATGGATGTAACCAGAAAGCACGTCTCTAATCATGAAATTCTGAAAAGTGGATGGGGCGGTTTTCAGTCCGAAAGGCATAACTGTAAACTGGTAAGATGCTCCATCTGGGGTAGTGAATGCCGTATAAGCCTTAGACTCGGGGTCCATGGGTATCTGCCAGTAACCAGACGTAAGGTCAAGCAGAGTGAATATTTTTGCTTCCCCAAAGGTTTTGATAGTATCGTGAATTTTTGGCAAGGCTGATGACTGGTCCTTAGTGATTGCATTGAGTTTTCGGTAGTCTACATAAAAACGTGGTTTCTTGCCCGGAATTTCAATGATGAGCTGTACGGAGAGTTGCTTGGTTCAATTACTCCGGCTTTCAACATTTCGTCTATCTGTTCATAGAATATTTTTTTCTTGCTTGGTGACATTGGGTAGCATCGTTGGTTAATGATAGTAGGATCCGCCAGGATAATAGTATGTTTAGTTGTTGTAGTGGTTATGCCCTTGGTGGGTTTCTCGCTAAATATGTCAGCATATTCTTCGAACACTGGTTTGAGTAAGTCCTGGGCTTCTGTCGGAACTTTTCATTCAGAACGGGCTGTTCTGCGGTTTGTGCCTCTTCCTGATTCCAATATATGGTTTTTCTCGAGGTCTTCCCGACGTACATACACTTTCGTATGTAATCTAAGTGGACCCCCTCGTCCTCCAAAAATGGGGCGCCGAGAATTAGTTCCTCATTTAGGTTTCTGATGATCGCAAATTCTCCCTGAATTTGGCTTCTTTGGATGTCCAAATTTAAGTTGATATTCCCCAATGACTCAATAGTTTGCCCTTCGCATGCCGTAGTAAATAATTTCTTGTCCCTGCCTGGTTGTTCGTTATCAAAAAATCCTGCCCTGACTACATTACTTGCTGCCCCTGTATCGATGAATGCATTTACCTCCCTGCTGTTGACTAGTATTTTAATTCTCGGTAGCTGTCGTCGCTGATTTATTGTTTGAATTGAGTAGGACAAAATATCGTCCTCAGTTTGTGTCGAAATTTCTCGAGAATTAGTCTCATTGAAGAGTGGTGAAATGTCAATGACGTCTTGAAATAAATTAAGGTGTGTCTTTGAATGAGATTTAGCAGATGGCGGAAGTGCCGGTACTGGAGCTGCATTCGTTTGACATGGGCCGGACGCCGAGTGGTTGTTTAGTTGTTTGATCTCTGACAGGCGCCGGCCCCCTGGGGGTTTTCCGGACACCTCTGGGTTCGTTCTTTATTGTAGGGGTTCTGGGGGCATTGATTTTGCCAGTGTCATTCACTGCAAAAACGACAGGCTGATGGAGGTGGTCTTCCCGAGTTGTCATTTCTGTTTGATTGTGTAGTTCCCGGTGTAGATCCCTGTGTAGATCCCTGTGTAATAGCCCGTTGAATAGTATTTCTATTATTCGGGGTGTTCATTATGGGTCGTAATGCAGGATAATTATTTTCTTTATACGGGCGTCTTCTCCAGGAGTTATTACTGCTTCCTGGTAAATGATATTCCTCTACTTCCGCGGCTACCGTTAGCAAAGCCTCGGGGGAGTCGAAATCGCTGAACCTGATTTGGGCGCTGATTTCCGGCCTTAATTGCCTATATATGCAGTGGGCCTTTTCCCTTGGCGGTCGTGCTGGGTCAACTCTATTGAATAATCCGATTTTCTTGGAAATAAATAATGTAACAGATTCATTGGGTCCTTGCAATTTTGTATGTAAGATGTGTTCTGCTTGAGCCCGCTTGGCAATGGTGTCAAATGTTTGTCTAAGTCTAAGCTTGAAAGTATCATAATCGTATATTAGATTTTTATGAGGTTCATACCATTCCTTGGCGTATCCTTTCAATTGAGAAGTGATCATAATTAATTTCTCAGTTTTGTCTGTGACATTGTGTTTTCTGAAATGTTCTTCCATGTTAAATATGAATGTATTAGCACTTTCGTGGTCAAGTCCTTGGAAAGTGTGCATGGGCGAATTCCTAATTGCTTGCATAATTTTTTCCATTTTTCCTCCCACGTTTGTAGTGGCGACATTTTGGATGGCTTGTTTAAATGCTTCCGCCATGCCCAAAAAGATTTGGTTTAGCTCAATATTAGGTTGAGATTGTTGTTCTACTTGCCTTGTTCTGGGTGTTGAAGTATGCATTAAAGATTCTCCTGGTGGTGCAGTATCCAAAGTACGTCTATGTGGGTCCTCTTCCCTCCCTGAGAAAGATTATTGTCCGTCCTGTGCTGTAAGAACGACGCCCTGACGCGCCGCTGCTTCGCTAAGCTTCTGGACGATTTGTTCGTAGGAGTCCATTTTTTCAAAATGGCGGACTTGAGAAGCTTATTCGTAATCTTCTTTTATCTTCACGTAGCGTTCGCCTTACTTTCTGGACCTGTACTCGGTTCAAAGCCCCTAGAGCAAGTCACACTACTCTCCTCTCCTTTCTTCTCTTCTTTCTTCTGGTTTCTTCTGCTTCTCAAAGCCCCCTAGTTGGGCGCCATGAACACGAACCAATCTGGGTGGATTTATTAATTCGTGCACAAAAAAGAACACACTGCACCACTGTCAACTTTTGTCACTTAATTTTGAAACACCCTGTATATGATTTTGGAAAGATGATTTGAAAACACTTTTTCACAAGAACGAAAAATAAATCACAGTTTATTCGCTGTTCACATTCCACAATACTTGGTTTATTTGAATAAACTTAATTAGTAGTTGATTAATTAATAATGTTAAATGATAAGCACTAGAGTAAAAATTTGCCTTTGAATTTGGTCCCGATTCGAAGTTTTAATGTTACCGATGTCTGAGATGAACTAACTACGCGATGCAGAGTGCCCATTTATATATTAAAAGTAAAAGATTCTAGATTTGTTCCCGTATTTTTCGAATTTCGAAGTCTCTAGAATGTCTGGAATGCTAACTATTTCTGGAATGCTCGAGCGCCAATATTCTTGGCTAAAGATGTCGGTCTCGGATGACTGGGGCCATGCGAAGTAAATTATATTTATATTAAGGGAGGAGCCAAAATTTTAAGACTAACCAATCAGAAACGGCGCGCTCGACTATATGTTATAGTCCAGCCAATTTTAGCGCTGGCCAATCAGAATGCTCCATTTCGGAAATCCCTCCTATAAATTAAAATGCGACTCTAATGCTCTATCAGTTTCTCGCGGTCCACAGCACGTGTCGCATCGTCGGAACTCGATCACAAAAACTTCAATTTTCATCATCAGTCTACCGCGGTCCACCAGAGCGTGTGCATCGTTGTAACTCGATCAAATTCTTATTTCTGCCACCGAGGGAGCCCAAAGCGGTAACCCCAGCTGGTCAACTTTAATTTCAATTCTTTTCATTACATACTGATGAAATAATCTTCGATTTACCAACCCAACAGACAGGAAACCAGCCTTTTCGTTGCAAGACTGATGAAATCACACATTGAACCGCTGCAGCAGTAGTTGTTTTGTATTGCGCGATTTATCATTCGTTCTGCCGCGAAACGCGAGTTAGGGAAAGTTGGCTACCTTACCATAGGTGTTTTTTAAATCTCAATATAAGGTATTAGTCGAAACGCTATTTAATTCATGAGTGAATCCTCTCTTTTCCTTTCCCTACCAGAGCTGGGTTAAACCCCCTCAGCTCCTAGGAGAACAAGCCGAAATCAAGAAATAAATTCTAAAACCGAGCATAAGGTCTCGCAACGTCTTTATTTTCTTTCCCAAAGTGAATTTAAACTAAAGTGCCTAAGGACAGGACTTCAAGGTAACCTGGGTAGCGGGGTCGTCAGCCTGCAGCCCCAGTAAATTCAGACAATCAGTGTTATTGAACTCTCTGTGGAGGTTCAACCTCAGATACTTTAACCTAGGTCGGGGCCATCCGCCTGCCGGCACCTAGCAATTTTAAATTTGCAAGAACTCTCTGCTGAGGTTCTTTACAGGACAAAGACTTTATTAACTTGCTAGCCCTCTTCAAGGGAGTCCACAAGTGTAAAGTAGAGCCAGTGCTTTCAGACTGTCATGCAGCAGCAGGGGAGCGGAGCAGAGTAGTGAAAATTTTATGTAAAATTCTATTGCAGCTTGAAGCAGAGTTCCAGTCCTACGAAAGGGGTGTGATCGCTTGTGCAGCGTAGGTTGACTTGAGTACTAGCATTGCCTAAGGTGCCCTGTAGAAGTCACTAACGTCAACAAGTAGCACAAGCCGTCCCACTGCTTGCACCACGGAAATTTTGTAAATTGCCTGTAACTTTTGAACCATACAATTTTTTCACTGTCTGTAAAGTGCAATTTTCATTCTAACGTAAGTGGACATCATTCCCGAGGAGCCCGCGTGGCCATCTACGTTATTAACGAAAATTTTCAAAATTGTTTTCGTTGGGGGCCAAAAATTAAGTCCAGCTCTCAACACTCAAATTTCATTCCAAAGCAAACTTCGCTTCGTTGTAAGAGTACAAGCACTCCTACGAGCCAAGACACAACTCACAACATCATCTCCGCGGGGTACGAGTGAATTAGTTTTCCTCGTACCTACAAAGACGAATTTCGACGTACTTTCGAAAATTTCTCGGCTACAGTTTCCTAGTGCGGTCCGCGTTTCACGATGTCGCGCACCAGCAGCAGCACGGACACTGTCCCCTAACACCTCCAACAAGACTGGGAAAATTTAAATCAAGATCCGGCATTACGATTTTTTCTACGTGACTGGACTCCAAGCCTACAAACTACTGCTGTGTCGAGCCCACGCAGAAGGCAATTTTCTCCGCAAACCAATTCCGGGCTCAACGCCGATGAAGAAAGGGAACCAGAAGCACGCGTCCGGCGAGCTGGGAGACCTGAAGGTCTGACCCTAACGACGAGGCCGCTCCACTCCAGCCACAGCGTAAAAGAAAGCGCAGGCTCAAGTCAGACCGGTGCAACGCAGATGCCTCAAGGTATACGCTTCGGAGAGAGGGTGAAAGTGGTGCCCTATTCTAGCCACAGCGACGCGCCGCTACGAGAGGTGCACACCCCGGTGCAAGACGTCGACGGGACTGCACAAGCGCAGAGGCTCAACCCGGCGCTCTCACCATTTTCGAACCAACACCCCCCTACGCTTTCCCCCCGCCGAAGACATATATCCAGTATAAATATGTGTAGGCGGACGGAGGTTTAAATGGTCAAAATTCGTTGCAGCGAAAGGATCTCAGTAACTTAAAAAATTTGTAAAATGAAAATTAATGTTTTTTATGAACTGAAACTTGTACAGAGCGGCAGAATGATTTAATTATTGATTTTTAGAAATGATTTTACCCGATTTTAACTTATAATAAAAAGGCACTTTGACAGGGCAACGGGTATCTGTCAGGAACAGTAATTGAATTTAGACGACGATAGTCTCCACAAGGCCTTCAGTCGCAGCTCTTTTTTTCCACCGTATGCAATGGTGAGGATACGGAAGAAGAAGAAGGTACACAAATACCTAATTCTACCATAGAATTGAATTCATCCTGAGCTATCTTGAATTTAATGCTGTCCAACCTACGTGGGCGTGAGAAAAGTAAATGACCTTCTGTAACAATATGATGCTCAACGGAATGTTTAACAGGCAAATTGTAATTTGGAGAGCTAATTAAACTAGGAAATTCTAAAAGTAATGCAGTGAATTCATTTGATATGCTAAATAACTTAGGAGAATGTAACGGACCATTGTTTGAAAATAAATACGTTGACAAACTAGTCATATTGTCAATTAAACATTTATGTTTCAAATCAACAACTAAACCAAAATGAGCTAAAAAGTCTGCTCCGATAATGGCGATATTAATATCTGCTATATTAAAAATGAAAGGAAATAACCTACGTAAGTTTAAATCAATTTTCAAAAATTTCTTTCCGAAGGTATTTATAACTGAACCATTAGCTGCTGTCAGTACAACATCGAGGTTTCTTCTAGTATTCGTTAACAGATTCCGAGGTATTATTGATAAATCAGCGCCTGTGTCAATGAGAAATTCTAATTTATTAGTATTATCAAATATAAAAAGACGACGTTTACTATCCGAAGTTTTAACGTCAGTTGTCAAAATATTATTGACATTTAGCCATCTTTGATTGTCGGTTTTGACATCTTCGGCGAAAGTGCACCAATCTCCGAGACACTTAAATGCTTTACGACCATAAAGTTGATGGTAATAGCAAACTTTGGTATTAGATGGATTATATCTAACGCTGGTACCACTTCGACTGTTAGAACGGGGCCTCGAGCCTCTGCGATTTCTTGAGTCGAGTTGACTTCTACAACTATCGCAATAAGTTCCAGAAACTGTAGGAGTAGTGGAAGGTATTGAAGAAACTTTAGATTCAATAGCAAGTAATTGAGATGTAAAGATTTCTTGTTTGTGTAACACCTGATTTAACGTGTCTTGAAATGTTGCGATCAAATTAGATGTAGAAACTGTGGGATTGACGTTACAAATTGAATTTGAGGTAAGGGAAGTCATAGAATTTTGACACGATTCCCATATTCGATCAGCAATGTCGATTCATTCCTTAATCTCAGTCTTTCCTGACGCGATAATTGCAATGAAGATTGTTTTTGGTAATCGCAGCTTCCACAACTTGACTAGGAGCTCCTGTCTCACCACATGGGAACCTCCGACGGTTGATAGCATTGACCGGTAAAAATCTGATGGCTTCAGGTCTCCCATCTGGGAACCAGAGAGTAGGTCCTCTAACCGCTTTTCCTGGCTTGAGGTCAAACGAGAAATTAGAATATTTTTCAAGTTATCATATAGATCTCTTTCTGGCTGATTAGTGACGTCATACACCGTGGTAATAATTTCAGGAGGTAAACTGGCAATGACATAATCGTATTTTTTCCGATCGCTAACAATCCTGTGAATAGAAAATTGCGATTCAATTTGAATAAACCATATTTCTGGTTTGGATACCCAGAAAGGTGGTAATTTAATGGTCGCGGCGTAATTACCATGAGATGTCCCTGCACCTGATGAAATAAATCCAATAAAATATTTTCTGTAGGTGGTGCCATTTTTAAAAGAAAGAAATAATAAATCGATGACTAATTGATTGATTGATGAATTGATTGAATATAATATGCTGTTTGCGATGTTTTTGAATGAGGTGTCTTTTGAGACGTCAACGTTGAATGACTGACTGATTCTTTTAAATAACGAAGAAATAATGATAAATGGCAAAACAATTCACTTACTAAATAAATAAAGTTTTGCTTCTTCGCCGTCTAGGATTGATTTAAATAAAGAAAGTTTTGCTTCTTCGCCGTCTAGGATTGACTTAGGAGAATGTTGGAAATATATACTTCCAAGTCTACGAATGTGGATTCATGCGGAATATCAGGAGCCTTGTTGGAGTTTTAATATTCCAGGTTCCCAGACAGCACATGATATCCTGAGGATATCCTATTATAGTCCCGTTGTCCCATATTTGGGATATCCCGTAGACATATCCCTAGGTCATCCCAGGGTTGACCTGATTGGATATTAATGTCCTGTAAAGATCCAATTATGGATATCCTACGGATATCCGCAACTGATTACCTACGGATATCCCGACGGGATGTCGGTATCCTATAGGTGTACAAAATATCTATATCCTACGGATGTAATAGAATCGATATCCATAGGTTATCCTGTTCAGTTTGCCCATGGATATCCAAACAGGGGAGCATTTTTGCCATCTTTTACAAGAAACATATTTCTACAAAAATGTTAAAACATGAAATATACTTATATGTATTAAACAAATTTAACAAAAAAAAAACTAAATGCGGTGAAATCGAACCGCGGGATTAGTTTACAAACTATGGACCTCTGAGAGAGCCAATGGTTACTTCAAATACCAACGCTCGTAATTTATATGTTCCTAGGCCGGAAAATAACTTACCTTTCAGAGACACTGTGTACAGTGGGTTGCATACTGCACCTGGCGTAACGCATAATCACTCTAATTTTGATTATAGTAAAGCCTTCTTCAAACTTTCGCAAGCTAATAGAAGTTTATTGAAATTTGATGGTAGAAACCAAACTTTACATAATTTTTTAGAGCGTGTGGACGAATTTTCTCTGTCCCACAAAATTAGTAAAAACGATTTATTAAACTTTGCTCACGAATTCTTTGAAGGTGATGCCTTAATTTTGTTTAGGTCAGTACGTTCAAGTTGTCATACTTGGCAAGATTTAGAAAATCAATTAAGATTAGTATTTTTACCCTGTGATTTTGAGAGCGATTTGTGGGATGCGATAAAAGACAGGAAACAAGGCGTGACAGAGCGGGTTTTAATTTATATCGCTGTTATGGAAAATCTGTTTGGGAGATTTAGTTACCCTGTTAATGAAAGTACCCAACTAAAAATCATTATAAAAAATTTGAGACCATATTTTCAAGATCGTTTATCTTTACGTTACCCTTACAATATTTCAGAATTAAAACAATTGTGTAAAACATTAGAAGACGTTAAAATAAGTAATAGTAATTTTAAAGAGTCTAGTGGCGATTTTTCAAACATCATAGGGCCTGATTTGTCATTTTCTAAAACTAATACCCGTGGTATCACGCATAAAGGCCATATTAGTGAAATATTAGAAAACTTGCAAATGTCTGATATTAAAAGTTCTGAGGGTGTCGCGGACGCTAGTAAACACCCTGTAAGTTCGGCTGAAAAGTTGAACGTACCCATAGATGCTGTAAAGTCTATAAAATGTTGGAATTGTGATATACAGGGTCATGCTTATAATAAGTGCCCTAAGAAAAGAACGATTTTCTGTTTTACTTGTGGGAAAAAAGGTGTTATTAAAACCAAATGTTTAAAGTGTAATCCAAAAAACGAAATCACAACAGATCTGAGGTCGGGAGATGCTGTTTCAGACCCAGTAAATCCGGCCGCACCTTAAATAAAAATTTCAGTCCTAAAACCGGCATAAATAAAAATTTTAATTATCATCATGAACAAAACTTAGTACCCACCAATAAAAATTGTACCTATACTCGCCGTAAATCAAACTGGGCTTTCTCAAATAAAAATTGTAATATGAGGTCCCCTATACCAAAGTCAAAAAATAAGATACCTAATAAATTCTCCTCACAAAATAAAAATATTGATAATAAATGGTCTGATTGGTTATTAATAGTCCAGGATTTTTATAAAAAGAAATTGATTTCGCCATTATTTGTTAATAAACTATCTGATAATAGACCTTTTCTCACCATATCTGTCGATGGTATAAAGATGGATGCTCTTTTAGATACGGGGGCTAGTCAAACAGTTTTAGGAAAAAAGGGTCTTAACTTTATTCTCAACACAGAGTTAGAGATTGAATACAACAACACACATTTCAATGTCTCCACGGCGGATGGGCAATCTCAAAAGGTTATCGGTACCGTATTTCTACCTATTACCTTAGAAAATAAAACAGAAATTGTGAAAACTTTAGTAGTTCCCAGTATTAGAAACGATATTATCTTTTGTAAAATATTTGGGTTAAATTTAGACTTTAACAATAAGTCCTTTGCTATGAGTGACCTTCCATCTGACTTATCTTTTAACCACGAAAATTTTCTGTGTTCTATCATGAGTGAGGCTGATTTAAATGAGGCCCAAGGCAAAAGATTAGAGTCAATTATGACTAAATTCAAGGAAATAAGTTCCAACTCTACTATATTAGGTTGTACCACACTCGTTGAACATGAAATCGTTTTGACAGAGTCGGTACCTTTTAAGCAAAGAAATTTCTCAATGTCACCCTATATGCAAAAACACCTGAATGCAGAGATAGACAAAATGTTAAAACTTGGGGTTATACAACCATCTAAAAGTCCATATTCCAGTAACGTCATTTTAGTTAAAAAGCCCTCAGGGAAATATCGCCTATGTTTTGACGGTAGGAGACTTAACTCAATAACAAAAAAAGATTCCTATCCTTTACCAAATTTAACTCAAACCTTAGACAAAGTTAGAGATGCCCATTTTTTAACAGCTATAGATCTCAAACATGCTTTCTGGCAAATAAAATTATCACCGGGTTCCTGTGAAAAAACAGCCTTTTCAGTAGTTGGTAAAGGACACTTTGAATTTACTAGGATGCCTTTTGGCTTGTGTAATTCTGCTCAGCAGTTACAAAGACTCATTGATAGGTTGTTCGACCCTTCCCTAGAGCAACATATTTTTACCTATTTAGATGATTTGGTCGTGGTGAATAAAACTTTTGATGAACACATGAAAACACTTTTAAGCTTGCTTAAAGTCAGCAAATTTAACTATAAACGTTGACAAATGCCAATTTTGTAAGTCCAGTTTATCTTTTTTGGGCTACGTAGTAGACAAAGATGGCCTTCACACAAACCCTGATAAAGTCAGAGCTATTGTCGATTATCCCCGACCTAAAAATACTACCGAAGTCAAAAGGTTTCTAGGCATGGCGTCTTGGTACCGCCGTCTTATTGGAGGCTGCTCCTATAACTGAATTGATTAAGGGTAGGCAAAAACGTCAAAGTATCCAGTGGTCTGATGTTGCGGAAAAACCATTTCTTGAATTAAAACAGCGTTTGATTACTGCCCCGGTACTAGCTAGTCCAAATTTCGACGAGCCTTTTGTTTTGCAATGTGATGCAAGAACACATGCCGTCGCTTGTGTTTTAACACAAGGGGAGGGAGAAAATGAGAGAGTGGTGTCGTACGCCTCACGTACTCTAAGCAAAGCCGAACGTAACTATACAACGACGGAAATTGAACTTTTGAGTTTGATCTTTGGTATGTCTAAATATCGTTGTTACGTACAGGGTGTTAAGTTCAAGGTGATCACTGACCATTTTGCGTTGTTGTGGTTGACAAAGTTACAGAACCCTAGTGGCCGTTTAGCACGATGGGCAGTACAATTGTCCCAATATGACTTTGATATCGAACATCGTAGTGGTATATTAAACGTAGTCCCTGATGCTTTAAGCAGGGCGGTTACCAACATTGATAGTATTCAAAGTAAACCTGACAAATGGTACGCTAAAATGTTAGCCAACGTAAATAAAAACCCTGAATTATACCCGGTGTGGCACTTAGAGAACGATAAGCTTTACAAGTTCGTTAAAAACAAGTACAAGTTAAGAACGAATTTTAGGGAATGGAAGTTAGTGGTACCGAAAGGTGACAGTTTGAATATTTTGAAAGAATGTCACGATGACCCTCTGTCATCCCACTTCAGTTTTAATAAAACGTATTACCGTGTGTCGAACTGTTACTATTGGCCCGGTATGAAAGCTGATGTCAAGAAGTACGTATACAAGTGCGAAATCTGTCATGCACAAAAGGTATCGCAACTGGGCCGAATGGGACTCATGGGGTCTCCTAAAAATATCAATCAACCATTTCAACTCCTTTCATGTGATATATCAGGGCCGTATCCCAAGTCTAAGTTAAACAATTGTTACCTTTTAGTCGTAGTCGACTGGTTTACTAAATTTACTTTCATACACAGAATGAAAAGAGCTACTGCCAAGGAAATATGTAACTTTATTGAAAACCAAGTTTTTCTAACTTTCGGTGTACCGCAAATTATGGTCCAGGATAACGGGTCCCAATTTACGTCAAAGGAGTTTAAGGGTTTGTTAAGCAAATATTCTATCTCACATGCGTGGTACAATGCAAAATACCATCCGCAGTGCAATAACGTAGAAAGGGCCAACCGTGTGGTAGGTACTGCGATCAGGTCTTATTTAAAAGAAAATAATCACCGAGATTGGGACAAACTTATACCTCAAATCGCTAATGCGATCAATACTTGTGTTCACGAGGCTACCGGTTACTCCCCAGCTATTTTGACATTTGGAAGGGAACTCCCTACCTCTGGAAAATATTATGGTGAAATAACTTCGAAAAATAATGCTCCTGTTCAGTTTGAAAAGAGAGATAAATTAGCTTCTGAGCTGCAAAAGTTGCAAGACTTATACAAAGATGTCGCCAACAATATTTCTAAATCTTATCAAAAGAATAAGAAACATTACGACCTTAGAAAGAGAAATATTGAGTTTGATGTTGGAGACACTGTGTATAAGAGAAATTATACGTTATCGGATGCCGCAAGTTATTTTTCAGCAAAACTTGCTCCTAAATTTATCAAATGCACTGTAGTAAAAAAGATTTCCCCTATTATCTACGAGCTGGTAGATGAAAATAAAAAAGAATTAGGTAGATATCATATTAAAGACCTTAAGCAAGCCCCTGACGATGAGCCCCAACGTATATAATGTTTCTTAGTTTGTCCTTACCTGAGGGTAAAGAATCTTTGACTAGATTAGTAGTAAGAACCATAGATTTGTCTCCCTGATTACCTACTTATATATTGTCATTATTTGTCGTTATCTCTTTTGTAAATTTTAAATTGCTGTATTTTCTTAAATCTTTTGTGTACCATTGTTTTGTATATTTTATGCCTAGTATTTTGTTCGTTACGACTTATGTTAGTGATTAAGTTTTGTGATGTAGTGTTAACTCTGGTAAAATTGTTTAAGTTTAGCATAAGTTATTGAATACTGAGTGTTGGCAACTCTAGTTGAAGTAAGCTTACGCTTAAAAAATTTGTTGGAAGGGGGTATTTGTAATGGCCTCTAGTAGCCATTACATCAAATTGAATAAATAACTATGAATAAAGATCGCAGGGATCCCTAATAACCAAACGTTAATCAAGTTAACTTCATTTCAATAGTTCTAATATTAGTATGTTTTCCGTCTCGCGAGGGCGTGGGCTGTCATTTTCGGTTGACGACGGCGATATGAATTTTAAAATCGCTCTCTCGAGTTTAAGATTTCGACCGCTAAACACGTGTTGGCGAACAACTCCGCCAAATAAATTTTACAATCACTTAAATGGATTAACTAAATACCGATTGGATTTTTATTTGTATATCGATTTATATATTAGTTTATATAATGATTTATACAATTTTTTTTGAAGTTCTAAAAATTTAAAGTTTAAGAACTGAAGAAATTAAAAGTTATGGAGTAAAATCAATTTAAAATCTATGATTTACGATTTATGGTTTATGGGTAATGATTTATAACTATATCTTCACATCTTTACAATCTTGAATTTCCACGTTTTCATTTACGATGAAACTTCGGACGTAGAAACGTGTCTGGTTATCGCCATTTAAAAAAAAAAAACAAAAAACCTCTTATCATCGTCGAACATTGATGGACATCATTATTTCTTTATGAATGGGAATGGGAAGTTAATCTCACAATTAAACTAAACTGGAACGATTATTATATCACCATTGGGACGTACCGAGGTATTAAGAAGAAATAAAAATTTTACTATTTTTGCATGGAAGCCATTACAGGCAGGTCAAGGGCGTAAAGGATAGCGAATGTGAAGCCAAGCGGTCAGGTGACGTTAGCTGGGGAATTTTGTTTCGTGTCGACAGTGGCAACCCATGTAAAGAGCTAGTGTTGTCTCCTACCTTCTCGGCAAGCAGGGAAGTGTCAAATTTCCACCTGACATCCATAAACATCACATTTGATTTGGAGGATCTCTCGAATTAAGACTGTACAAAAGTCTTAATCTTAAGATAAGTTAATTTTCTATTACTCATTTACTACCCTTCCAACAAGTGTTACGGTTGTATCATAGCGACTGCTGCTTTAAGCAGGATATAAAGTTGAAAGTAAACAAAGTGCTGTAGAGCCAGTTTACTATTAAGTTGCATAGTTTGTTAAATGTTTTAGCTAGTATCTCCTTTAACGTGTCGTGTATTATTATAGTATTGTAGCGATTACTGCCATATGCAGGATATAAACAAAATGTAAAAAATGCTATAATACTACTTGGTGTTTTCAACTAGAGAGCCAATAACGAATCCAGATCGTGGGTGTATTTTATCGTTGTGTATATGGTTTTGACCTTTGGGGTCGTGTACACTAGTGATCTGGATTGTTTTGAAAATTTCCGTAGTGTTTTGGCCATGTGGTCGTATACTGTATAGTAAATCAGTAGATTTTCTTTATCTTGTAAATATTGTGAAGGTCCCAAGTACAGCTGTGCTTAATTCCTTTCGTGTAACATTTTAGCGTACCCTGTGTACATGTAATTTTTATTACGTAAATTACCGTTATAGTTAACGCTATACTTATTGCTTGCCTAATATAGGTTAGTCCTACGTTATATTTTTGCGATAAAATTTTTTTGGAGTCATAGGAGTATGTAAAATTTATGGTGTTTTAGTGATAAACAAGTTTTATTAATCAGCTACTAGGTTGTGATTTTTTTAGTAGTGTTTTGGCCTAAGTACGATAAATTTCATAACGTAACTTCTGTTATTCCAGTAAAGTTGATCACCAGGTGAGGTTACACCTTTTTACTATAATTTTGTTTGCCAGTTTCGCAAAATAATTAACAGTGAACCTTTACAAAGTAATGTCAATGTTTATAGTGGTAGGAAGTTTGCTTCTGTTTGTTATTTAGTTGGGAATTTGTCTCTATTTACCTCGACTTTGACGAGTAGTTCACTATAAATATTTGACCTTGCCATATGTAAAATTTCCCTAAAAGTCTTGTTATGGTTGGCCTTATGCCTAATAACATTTTTGTTGATTACCATTTTTCTCGGAGAACTATTTTGTAAACTTGTAATAAAATTTAAATTTTGCCTATCTTTTGTTAATCAAATCATTGGAGGATTTCAACTTTGAACTTCAAGTATTGTAACATAGCCTGGGCAACTTAAATTATTTCAGATCTAATTGGCCGAATTTTACTGGAATTTTGATTATTGACCACTAAGCTAGGTCGTTATTTCGTGTTTTCATAGTTTATGAAATTGTTTATTGCTAATTTCACCCGTGATTCTAAATTGGGAATATCGTCTACTAACCTCAAAATTTTGCCTGTATATAATAGTTTTTTTTTGAATTTAATGCCGCGAAATTGGCAAGTACTAACCATTAATATCATTAGCTAACCTGTTAAGTCACACTGTTGACTAATAGTAAATTTGTTATTAAACTGTTGTCATTTTAAAATTTTGTTGTTTCTTTAACGTGTTTGTTGTATGGTACCTTTCCTTCTGGCTCGTCTTTTGAGCCTGGCGCCCAAGGTAACTCTTGTAATTTTTGCTTTCGAAAACCAACTTCTTTGACCAACAAAAAAAAAAATTATTTTTTTAAAATTTTTTAAAGAATTTTTTATTGGCCTCATTGGGACTATCGCTTACGCTTACCCATAGCCCTTGCCTCCTAAAAAACTGGCTAGCCGAGCCTAATTTGTTTTGGGTAACAGGTTATAATTTTGTGAGTTTGAACAATTTAAGTGTCCAAACAAATTAGTTTTGTGTCATACAGGGAATATGATTTGTCTAATAAATACTATAAATTAAATTGTAAGTGATGATGTCAGTTTGGGCTTATCCCATTTAATTTTGTGGTAAATCTCCTTAGGCAAGAATTCAACCATCCAAGAGTTTTTTTAAATATTATCCTGTAGACAGTAAGATATTACAAAATTTATTATACATTGAATACAAATTTTAATAACCGCCGTAGAAAAAAATTTCTTGTACAGATATCCGTTTCAGAGCAGACTGAACTCAAATATCATATAAAAAATGTATTTGCGTCTGCAAGTGTGTGTGTGTGCGTGTATAACGTTTCGTGTAAACACGATAAACTTCTGTTAGGCTTAAAATATTTCATTACAATTTGGAACATATGTAAAACAGCATGTTACAATAATCCCTATTGAAATTAAGCCATATCTGTGATACATAGTGTTAACCAGAGGCCTACAAACTCTCACTTCATATTAATCTTATTAAAAATACCATGGTGCATAATTTAAGATAACATTGATATATCATCTGATTTAAATAAAGTTGGTTTGCCTAACATACACTCATTATATTGCGGTTTATAAATCTTATACATCTTATTATTTTTGTATGCTTAATCAAAAACCTCAGTAATATTTTGCTCTGAAATTAACGTATGAGCATGTACACAGATAGAAGTAAAGTTAAAGTTGTTTCATATATTACGCAAATAAATATTTTCTTCACGCAAATAAATATTTTCTTCATATAAAACAAATAATTTTGACCCGAACCTATTATTTCTCGCTACAAAAGTATTTGTCTTATATGAAGAAAATCCTTTATTTGCATATAAATGAAACAAATATTCTTGATTTAAAACATTATTTCTATCTGTGGTTGTATTACAGATATGGCCCAATTTCAATAGGGATTCTTGTAATATGCTGTTTTGCACGTTTCAAATTGTAATTAAATATTTTATGTCTAACAAAAGTTATTGTGTTTACAAGAAACGGTATACACGCACACATACATATACACGCACACACAGACGCAAAGACATTTTTTATTTGATATTTGAGTTCAGTCTGCTGTGAAACGGATATCTGTACAAGAATTTTTTTCTACGATGGTTATTAAAATTTTTATTGAATTTATAATTTTATAATAAAGTTAGGATACAGTCTAAAGATATACAATTCATTACTGAACTATAACAGATACGAAAAAAAATTAAGAGAAACATTATTGTAGAAAATTTAGTCGGCTTTAATTTTGCATATAGCCACTTTTTGATTAGGGCTAACCGTTTTCGAGATATGAGTGAAAAACCAAAAACCGGGACCTTCCTCGTGCCCCCTGCACCCCCCTCTCCTACGTTCGGGGACTTTTGGTATGTTTACCTCGTAAATAGTCCAAACACAAGTCAAAAATTGTGATCTCGGCATTTCCCTTTAGACCCCCTTATTGAACGTTCATTGCCCTGTCAATGAACATTCAATAAGGGGATCTAGAGGGAAATAGAGTATTTATTTTTACTAAATTTAATGAAGATGATAAAAATAAATAAAAAATGAGAAATACATTTTTTTGATAACGGCAATAATTTTTGAGTTTTTTGAGGTATTTACGCAAAAGTTTACTCGTTTTTTTAAAATTTCTTTTAAAATTTTTAAAATAATTTGCCTTTTTATTTTACTTGCCTTCGTCTTAATTACATTCTAAAAATTAGTTTTTCGTACAATATTTTTTTGGCCGCCAGCCCCTACATTTTTCATGTGAGCGATATCAAAGTTGCTTATATCAAAACAATCACATTTTACTTACCACCTACATTTGAAATTAATTCGTAAATAGGCAAGGAATATGCAGAGGTATGCAGATGAGAAGTGAAACACACTGTATATTATCTTAAATGAAATTGTCAGTGTGTCAAAATTCGAATAAATCTGTTTAGTTGCTAAAATTATAAACAAGTAAGTTGTTTCTTAACTTAATTTTTTATTCACCCTGTATAATTTCTCTATGGCAATAAATCCATCGTAAATATAACATATAACATATGACATTATTTTGTAAAAATGTGATTTTCGTATATTAAACAACGATGTTAAAAACAATATGAAATTTATTTATTCTGGTCCTGGTTTACAGGGCTTCCGTGAAGGTCTGTACAAAATGCTACCACATATATTAATATATATATATATATATATATATATATATATATATATATATATATATATATATATATATGTATATATATATATATATATATATATATATATATATATATATATATATATATATATATGTATATATATATATATATATATATATATATGAAGTGACGGTGAGAGGTAAACTCTCATATGGTCAGATGCTACTATACGTCGGACAAATGTCACTGACGTATAGCGACTTGCTTTTCTGCAAGTACCAAGAGCGGCGACCTCTAGCCTTAGTGGGCTATACTCACTGTTTATGAAATAGGATTTGAAGGAAACAACTACTCAGCGGGCAAATACCCCGACCTGCATTGGATTATACCTTCAAATCGTGATCAGTAACCAACTATCATTTGTTTGTTCCTAACCAGACATAGACCGGTTTCGAACTTATTATGTTCTCCTCAGTATGCCATAGGTCATGGAACAGACAAATGACCTATGGCATACTGATATATATATATATATATTTTGAAAGTTTTTTGGCCTCCGAAAACAGGTTCGATTAGCCACAGAAATTCTACCACATAATCTTGAGATTAAAATAGCATAATTTAACCAAACGCACCTATATCTAAAAGTGCTCCATTACTTGTGGATGAAAAACTTTTTAGCCACTTAGCCCCTTTTAAAAAAGTGTGTCAAACAAAATTGGAAAACACCTTTTCCCATTACAGATTCACATCCCAAATTTCATCCAAATCACTAAAAGCTATCTATCATTTGTTGTTAAAAAAAAAATTGAAGCTATTTGTCATTCGACTCACTTTTAAATAAATGAAAGTTTGGTTAAATCATCCTATTTTTGTCTCAGGAACATATGGTAGCATTTTGTACAGACCTTTCAGGGACATCCCTACATAAAAAATATATTTACTACAAACTTCCTTTAGACACTATCATCAGGAATCAGGAACTGTAATTAATAAAATATTCCGAGACGTTTTAAAACGCAAATAAAATTGTAAAAGAATGTTCTTATTTATCTGTAAAGCCCCGAACGCCCTGTATAACAAAATATATTCACAGATTCGATTGCATCTGTAGATACTTTTAATTGGAGGGTTGAAACTATATCATATACAAAAATTAGAGATTTTGACCGAAAGCCACTTTATATAAGGAATGTGTGTGGCAAACAAAAATCTTTTGATGTATAGTTAATTTTCCCAAGCATCCAAAAATCCTCAATCACAAATTCTTTACAAAATAGTAATAAAATGCTTCAGACAATAACATCAGATGGTACTTACCTTGATTTACTGAACTATAGAACTCTAACAACAGTAACTACACACAACTTTTTAGAAATTGGCTTTAACAATTTGTGAAAATCAAATAAAACCCTGACAAGTGTGGTCTAATATTTATATGGTTAGTTTGGTATTAGGAGTGGGACTTATGCAAGTTTTAACAGAATTTTTTCTGCGAAACGGGCGGAACTCAGATTTACTATTGCAAATATTTCTTTTTTATTCAACATTTCCAATTAGAGCAGGGGTAGAATTAATACTATTTTACTGACACTATTTTATAATATACGCCTTAAAGTTTTCTTTACAAACAGAATTTTTCAGGTTGGATATTTAAAAAAATATATTATTGGCAAAAATTGTACAGGGTGAAGTGGGTAATGAATGACAGACCAATGGCAGATTTGTGTGCTAAAATAACAGCCCAATAATCTTTATACAGTGTGTCCCCGGATGGATCTAACTATCTTCTTCATAAAAAGTTTAGTTTGTCGCCAAAAGACCTTATAGCCATCGTCGCAACTTCGAAATAACTAACGTACAGGGTGGTTAACAAATACGGAAACGTAAATTTGTGCCAAGAGTAAAGTATCAGTTTTTTGAGAGGAAATGTGTTGCAGGAAAATGTTGTTTCCAGTGCCAATGAAAGTTCAGATGTGAAATTTGAACGTGTGTCGTATCTCAAAGTTGATATTTTTGCCAACTTGATATTTTTGGGTTATTAAAATAATTAAATTGAACCAAAGTCATAATAACATGATAATAAAACTACAGTAGAATAGAAATATTATATATTTTTTTATTTTTCATATCCTTTTAATTAATTTTTGGATGTGGAAGTATAGTAACGCAATTTTTTTTTTTAATTTTTATTATTTAAATAGGCTTAGAATGTCATGAAACGTCGAGATTTTAAGTTTGATTTAAAAAAAACATTCTGTCTGTCGGTCAGTCTGTCTGTAACTTTTTTTGTGTGCACGTTTACTCTGAAACCGTTTAAGATATTGACTTGAAATTTGGTACACGTATGTATATTAATGAGATCTGGAACTAGATTATATTTTGATCTTATTTCGTTGAAGGGTTGGGGGACAAATTGAGGTAAATGGGGGTAAATAAGTAAATCAAAAATAAGAGTCCGTAAAATTGGTATTTAGTATATATAAAAGAAGTTAAGGTCTTAGAAAAATGTTTGGCATTAGCCACCCCCATTACTACCCCCACCCCATTATTAAAGGGGGTGAAAAAAATAATATTGTAATTTAGCGTGTATACCAGGATCCTAGGGCCTCAATTATTTTTTTTATTTCATCCACCTCCTCTGCTATTGCAAGTATAGTTAGGTGTTAGGCCCGTCCGTCCGGGGACACACTGTAATACTGTATACTACTCACCTTGGTGGAGAATTATTTTTTAAGGAAAGAGACAATTTATCACTATCACATCTCACATCATACTTGTAGGTAGAGGGTAGGAGGGTACACCATTTTATACTTCTGACTAGAACAAAATATAACTAATACTATGACAAATGATAAAGGTATCATTTTTACGTGAATTTGGTAAGTATTCTTATTGTGCTTGTAATGTAAAATGTAACATAAAATGATGACTAATGATGATGTATAGATGAATTTGATAATCTCAGCCGTTTTCGAACAAAAATGAAACAGGAAACCATCATTGGCTTGGCACACACCCAATTTAGAAAAACATGATTGAGACTATTTTGAAAAAAGTAATGAGTGAAAACAATTTATTATAAAGCATTTTCTTATGAATTATTATTATTGCACGAGATGTGATGTAAATCAAATTTTGATGTAATTAATTATAAATTAAGTAAATTCTCTTTAGTGTAAATTTTTTTTTCTAAATAGGGTGTGAATTCACAAATTTCATGCAGAAATGATTCTTTGCTTGCGAAAATTTTAAAGTGCTCACAAGTCATAAAGTGCTTGCGAGCACTTTGGAATGCTCCTGAGCACTAAAGTGCTTGCGAGCCTTTTTTGAGTGCTCGCGAGCACTTTGCAGGATTACTAAGCACTAAGCCCTTTCGCAAAGTGCTCGAAGCCCCAAGCACTAAGCACCAATTTTAAGAAGTGCTCTTAAGCACAGTGCTCCCGAGCACAAAAGTGCTTAGAGTGCTTAGACAAGCACTAAGCACAGTGCTTAGGAACGGCTCTGTTATTGATTAATGATGATAATATTTCCACAAACGCAAATGACGTATCTAATATCTTTGAGAAAAACGAGATGTCGAACATTTCCTCCGGAGACTCGCACAGTAGTTTAGATGATAATGAGATCTATCATAGAAATACCATTAGTAGTAATACTCCTTTAGTATGTGACTCTAGATACCTATTCGAGTTTAGATCTTAACAAAATTTTTAATGCTGATTCTAACGATCAACATTCTAAATATGATGTTCCTTGTGAGTTAACTACTAATTTAATAACTAATAATGAAGATTGTCATAACGTAGATATCAGAAGTAATTTAAGAGACTGGACCCTTTCTAATAACATCACCCATTCAGTTTTGTCAAATCTTTTAAAAATATTAAAGCCACACTTTGATTGTTTGCCTATAGATGCTAGAACTTCATACTATACTTCATACTCCTAGGCGAACATCGTCTAATGTTGTATATCCTGGTGAATATTTTCATTTTGGCCTAGAGCGTGCAGTAAAAATTGTATTATCCGTAGAAAAATTATTAGTAAATGTGAAATTTGTGTGAACATTGATGGACTGCCATTAAGTAAGAGTTCGGGAAATCAGCTGTATCCAATTTTAATATCTCTTTATCCCGTTAAAAATGTAGTTTCGATTGTGGGAATATATCACGGTTATGAAAAACCGCAGGACCCTAACTCTTTCTTAAGGGACTTTGTTGATGAAGCTGTATATTTATCAAGTAATGGTTTTATAATTGATAATGTTGTTATGTCTTTCAATATAAAAGCATTTATATGTGACGCACCAGCGAAATCTTTTATAAAATGTATTAAGGGACATACAGGCTATTTTTCATGCAGTGAATGTTCTCAGGAGGGAGAATTTCTAAATAATAGAGTTTACTTCACTGATTAGCTTTTACGGAAAGGACTGATGATGGTTTTATTTCAAAAATGCAAAAGGATCATCACACAGGCACTAGTATTTTGGAAGAAATTCCAAATATAGGTCTCGTCTCAACATTCCCTCTAAACTATATGAATCTCTTCCCAGTAAACATTAATGTAACTTTACCTCTCTGAGAGGTAAGATTAATAGAACGTCTTTATATAAAATATTTTACATAATTTTACATAGCATATACGTAAAATAATATCATATTTAAGTCAACATATTAACTTAATTACTTATACACAAGTTTACATATTTGCTACATAATTTTACTACTTCATTTTACGACATCGAAATCATGGAACGCGTCATACGCTTACGCAGCACGCCAGTGTAAAATGATGTAAAATCTAACGTTTGTGTTTTTTGATCATTTTTGTGAAAAATTGTGGATGATGTCTTTTAATAACTTTGATGCAGAACTGTGAACCATAAAGCGTTGTGACTTTTTTAAATATTATTTTATTTGGACGTTTTATTAATGTAGAGATTAGGTGCAAACATAAACATGCCCTCTTGTTTGCGAATTTGGTGTACATACCTTTGGAGGTGCACCATTTTCCAGTGAATAACCCAAAAGTAAGTTTGTGTTGTACAGTTTTTATACAGATATTTATTTAAATGAAACGTAATCTTTTTATAGGTTAGAATTATTTCATGGGCAATCGTTATTCTCGACAGACAATTATATCATTACTTGGATTTTGTTACCCAAAGGCTGTATGTTGGTGCTGTTCCCACATTATTAAGTTCAACTGAATCCAGCGTAAGAAGTTGTAATTCAAGGAAACCCAGATCTTAATAGTGACCAAAAGCTTTTGCGAAGTACTATGAATAGGTATGGTTATTGTTTACCGACATCTTATAGCACCTACTTTGTGTTCGTTATTGTATTGTACGTATATTTCAAGGTTTTGTATGTGTAAAGTAGGCTAATATTTTCCTGCAATTTTTCTTTTGTCCAAAATTGGCTTCAGCACGTCAAAATATTTCAGAAAAATTAAATCAGAACCTTAGGATAAAACCATTGCCCCTTTTTAGGGGATAAAAGGAGTGGTAACCAAAAACTGATAAATTTTTTTTTAATATCAGAATCGGTTTCAACATGTTAAAAAACAGGATTAGATGGTTCTGATCAAAAGCGCAGCCCTTTTTTTTTGTTGTCTTGTGATTAATGGTATTGCTTGTATCGCCATTAAAAAAATTAATTTGATCATTATAAAACTACGAAGAAAACTAGAATTGTCTGAACTTTTATGGTTAATTTTGTTGCAATAAATTAAAACAATTAAGATTTGTCATTATTAAAAATATGCTTCTGGTAGAATTAAATCATCTTGGTAAAGGACCCCGCACATTTTCTTATATCAAATGGCTCTCGGTGAATGCAATAGTATAATATAATTTAATATTTATACAAAAAAAGGTTAAGAAACAGTAACAAGTTCGAAAATTGAATTGTTGATTGTTTACTTTTCAGTGGCGTTAATTAACAATTTGTTTATATGACTGTTAAAGAAACTACTTTTATCATGGGATTCTCACAAGATTGATGCTCGTCTACAACTTATGCATGAAAAAAGTATTGCTTTACACACTTGTTGCATAAATAAGTAGGTATTTTAAAATTATTTAAAACAATTTTTTGGCAATTATTTAACAAATGCATTTTTTTCACGCTTCACGGCTCCCAATTGGCGTAGAAAACCCCGATTTTTAAAATTGTTTCTTTTTTTGTGATCTTTTGAAGCATTCTAATAATTTTTAATTGTTTAATTCTGAGAAAAAAAATTCTTTATAAAAAATTTAAAATGATTTTAAATAGCTTAAAAAAATTGTGTTAACATCACTGAAGAGTAGGAGAAAAATCTACATTCTAAAACAAATTGTTCTATGACTTGATGCATTTAAACAGTCAACGGTTCAATTTTCGACTTTGTTATTGTTTTTTTGGCGTTATAAACATTTCCACTTGAAATTTGGTGTGATGATTTAATGGGCTTATTTAGCATATTTTTGTATTACATTTTGCAAAAAAATCTCTTAATTTTAGAGCGAAATTCAAAAAACCAGGATATTCTAAGATCTCTAGAGGCTTTAAAATTAACCAAGAATATAGACGCTGCGTGAAGTCATTCACTCTTAGTTGCATTTTCATTTCCCTTCTTTCGGCAGTTATATGCTGCATACTCTTATGTTGAAATACTCCAATAGTCCCCAAATCACCATCTCTGACAGATTAGACAAATCTGATTTTAAATAGCTGGGTTTTAACAGTGTAAACTCAACTTTGAGGCAGACTTTCGGATTGAATGACAGCACTTTGAGCACATCGGTTCATGTTTAAAGCAGTATACTTCTGAAACTCATCGGATCGACCTCAAATTTTCCATTCCATTGGAAGTGTGTTTTCGTAAAGTTTTGTTAAAATATATACATTATTATTTAAACTATCATAAATTGTTTAATAACTTACACACTGCATCGTGTGTAGACCCTTAGACAGCCGCGTTTTTTGCTCCCGGTCGTGTCATTGACCGGTTTAACTAAATATCTCGTATATCTGCTTTTCATTTCAGCATAAGATCAACGTCTTCGATTTATTTCGATTTATTTCGGTATTTTTGTAGTGTGATTTGATTAAAACCAAAAGTCACTTCTATCTTATTATCGAGCTTTGCTGTCAGTAGTGTCAATCCCAAGTCTGATAAAGTGATATGGTTGTACCGCGTTACGTTAAATTAGTTGAAGTCATTGGCGGCGCATTCCTACAAAAGAAAATAAGGTAATTTTTTTGGTCATTTTTAAAAAAAAAAATCATTTTTTTACTCCTTTCGGTGGGGACAACCTACTGTTAAATTTTCCGCATGTTCTGATAGATCACGTTGTATAACCAGATTTACTACACTATACAGGGTGCGCCACTTAAAACTCCCCAGACTTGTAACTTTTTTATTTTCGTAGCGATGACCATGTTGGGCACATCAACTTGTAGACATTTTTAAAGCCTTTAAATATCCATACAGAGTGATTAATTTTTTTTTTGAATGGTTAAGAAAGGAAACTTAATTTCTTTGAATATTTTTTTACCTCACCCTGTACATTAGGGCGGTCCTTATTTATACTTGAGGAAAAAAATATTTTCGAATTTAGTTTGGGCCACCCCCCACAATGGTTTCAATTGCTAAAAAAATAATGTGGGTGAAATTTGAGCGAAATTGGATACGGGGAAAACGTGCCACCCACCACCCCTAAATTTAATATTTCTTGAAATTCCCCACATTGTTATATTTGGTTTTTCTAAGTAAACAATAGGTATAATTGACATCCTGAAGATAATTTATACTAGTTTAGGAAGAGGAAAGCGAATTCTAAATACTACCCATGAAAATATTGACATTAAAATTCCCTAATCCTTTTAGGAATAAGGAATTTTAATAGGTGGTCGCCCGCAAGGCCCTAGTTTTAAGATCTATTTCCTCGAATTTTGTCTCTGCAGTAGGGTTGAGTTTCTACCTGAACGGCATAAACCTTAATCCTCACTGTAATTTTAGCCGACCTGTATGGCAATAAGTGCGTCAAAGCATTTCAGTACCTCATTATCAGTGAAAAGAGCAGCACGCAGCACAATGTCCCGCCAAATTAATTTGCGTGGTCGTGATAGTGTTTATTTGCTCACTAATATTTCAAACGAGATTACTGGAAGTAAACTGGCTTCTAATAAACAAGTTTTGAGTGTACTTTTTTTAACTTAAGAGACGTGAAGCTGAAGCCAGACTTGTAATACAAGAAGTTGTGATTTCTGGGAAAAGGCAAGAATTCCCACTAGAAAACAAAACCACTGTATTGATAAGCTAATATCTTTGAATGAAGAATGGAGGACGCTTCAATAAAGGTGTAAGAAGCAGACGAACTTTCAAAAACAGAAAGAGGCAAATTTTGTAGCAAAGTTTGATGACTTGCATCTTCGACATAGCCCACGAAAACGCGCTTGAGACGATGACTATCTAGGAAGATAGGCAGTTTTTAGTTCAACAACGGGAAAAAGGTCGACCAGGATTTATGTACGGTATAGATTATGAATTAGAAGGCAGAGAAAGAAGAGCTGAAAAACGAGCACGCGAAGCTTCAGAAAGAAGAGAACGCAAGAAACGAGAACTTGAAGAAGCAAGTAAGTACCAAAATTAATAGTATATAGTGTGACCCATCTCAAGTGGAAACACCTTTTTAACTCAATTATTGATCATCCAATTTCAACCAAATTTGGATCGGTATCAAAGATCTTTAATATTTCTTTTTTGAGTAAAACAAAACTTATTTCAGTCAGTCAGTCAAATTTTTAAGTCCGAGAATTTTCTTTAAACGCTTTCAACAGTATTGGGCTAAGATTAACAAACATTATTTTAAGTTCGGATTTGAAGACGGATATGTTCTTCCATTTTTATATGATACAAAAGAGGTAGTCATATTTGTGATATCTGCTCTGGAAAATCCGCAAAAGCAGCCTCGAGAAGATTATAGAGAATTTTTGGAGTTGTCCAGAAGCAGTTGCCTTCGCATTCTTTGATTCAAAATTGTCAGAGGAATCCAAAGTGAAAATGGTTGAAGCCCTATGTGAGAAAGAGGATCTGGAAGAAGAAACATTGGATGTGGAAGAAGAATCATCGGATGTGGAAGAAAAGCCATTAGATATAGAAGAAGAATCATCATATAGTAAAAGTATCAAGCGAATAGAGATAGGCGAAGATGAAATTCCAAAGTTTGTGGAGAACACATTTATTGAAAATTTTGTTACTATCGAAACCCGAAAGTTTTTCAAACGATTTCACATAAATGGTGACTTTCTTGAAACGCATCCTTCAACTTGGTCTAAAAACGATAGTTTTAACAAAGGGTTGGATATTGTTAAAAAAATCAAAGTTGTTAATGATACAGCAGAGCAGGGTGTTAAGTTAATGACAGATTACAATAATGTAATAACAAAAGATGAAGAACAAAAACAATTCGTCTTGCAAGTTGTAAAAGATTATAGAACACGATTTCCCGATTTTGAAAAGGAGACCTTATCCCAAAAACTATAATCAAATTAACAAGTTTTCAAAAATAAAGTGATTTTAAGTATGTATGTTATTTATTTTCAGTCACTACTAACTCATTTGTCAGTAGCAAGCTTTGAAAAAATAAATATCGAAATTTATTAGAATTTATTTGAATCTCCCAGAATCAAGGGTTGGGTGGCACGTTTTCTCGTTATACGATTGAGTTCAGATTTTGCACAGAACATTTTTTTAAGTATTGAAACCAATCTAGGGGGTGGCCCGCAAAAAAACATAAAGTCGAAAAATAAGGACCGCCCTACTGTACATGGACTGTGTTATTGTTTTTTATAAAGGATTTAATTAGCTTCAATTTATGTTATTAAAATAAAAAAAACTTAAAAAATAAAAAAATTGCAATTTCCTACTTAGTACGTTTTAATGTTAGTTTTAAAAAAAAATTTTTTCATTTTTTGTTACTGTTTTATTACGCTGAATATTGTTTGTGATATGTCTTTTACAGATAAAGCATAAAATTATGATTTACATTCCTTTCAAAGTAATTTAAAAAAAAAATTAGTTTGGAGTGTTTTTAATTCCTTTCTCTAAAACCAAAAAGAATTTCGAATATGACGTAATAATATAAATTGAAGCTAATTAAAACCTTTAAGTATAAGAAAACATTAACGCAGTTCATGTACAGGGTGACGTAAAAAAATATTCAAGGAAATTAAGATTTCTTTCTTAACAATTTTTTCATTTTAAATACTTTAAAAATATCTACAATTTGATGTGCCTTAAAAAATAAGAAAATTACAAGCCTGGGGAGTTTTAATATATGAAATAGACTAATATTTCAATTATTTTCACAGGTTGTGTAACTGATGTTCAAGTAGCAAATGTCAGAGTGACGAAGGCTGACCAAAGAACGAGTACAATCAGAAACGACCCGAGAAATGCTTAACACTTATTGTAGATACTTAGTTAACTTGAATATAGATTAGTTACACAAAAGACACTAGTATTAATCTCTCCTAAATCAACAGTTAATAAAATAAATTAAATGAAATTTGAGCTTTACTAGGAATGCAAATCAAGGTAGGTAGGTGGGTATACATCATTGGAGAAGAAAAAATATCGTATAGCTGCTTTCTAAACAACATATAGATGACAACGTCGAGGACAACGCCTAATGCCTGGTTTACCTACTGGGATATGCAGAGATTAAGATGAAATTGAAACTTTGTTGATACTAATTAACTTAGTTTAAACTGTCGTTCAGTTCGAGAATCTTTCCTAAGCTAATATATGTTGACAAATCAGACAACCATATGTTGCATTATATACTTTTTATCTCTTTTTGATGTAGCGTTTAATTGTTTTAAATACCTACCATAATGTTCAAAATAGCACCCTATAGTATTTTTTAAATATTGATACTAGAGAACTGGATTCTTGGAGTTCAATATATGAATATAAATTCCTCATGAATTGTCCAGAAAAATTGATATTCTTTAGGAAATAACTGGAGGAGACATCAACTTTTATTTTTAAGTAGAATATCTCTGAACATTTTTAGAAAGTTAGATAGTTTTATATTTTAAATATAACCATTTTTTACAAAAATTCATTCAAAATATAAAACTACTCGGCTCTCTAAATAAGGTATCCGACTTAAAAATAAAACTTGGTGTCAACTTCGGTAATTTTCTAAAGAAATATATTTTTCTGTATAACTATTCATATATCTAACTTTAAAAATCCAATTGTGTAGTATCAATATTTAAAAAGTGCTGGGATATGCTATTTTGAACATACGGTAGGTAGATAAAATATATACATGCTATATCATAAAGAGATAAAAAGTATATAAGTTACGTAGCGTAAGTAGTGGCTATTATGCAATTTTACAACTGAAAAGTGTATTAGATCAAAAAACACTAATAAATGTTTATTATGCCCTCATAAATTCAGTTCTGTCGTATAATGTCATTTTGTGGGGTGGCGCTTCTGATAGCGAGAGGGTTCTGATTGCTCAAAAAAGAGTTATACGATTAATTTACGACTTGCAGAAAACTCAGTCATGCAGAGTTTTCTTTAAGCAACACGCTATATTGACATTTCCTTGCGTGTATATATATAATTGTCTCATATATATAAAAAAGAATATTAGCAAGTACGAGACAAATTCGCAACTACATAATTACCCTACCAGACATGGTAATTTACTAAAAATTCCAAAACATAGAACTGCGCTCTATGAAAAGTCTCCACTACTGGCTGGAATAAAATTCTTTAATTGTCTACCTGACGAAATTAAAGAAAAAGCTTCCTTATATTCCTTTAAGAAGGAATTACGGAGCTATTTAATAAGTGGCTGTTATTATTCAGTCGATGAATTTTTAAATCATACATTTTATATCTAAAAAAAAAAGAGCTACCTGTTCTGAGCTGTACTACTGTATATTTTTGTGTATATGTGCATATAGTATAATTAGTCATATTATTTTATATTGTATTCTATTTATTCACATGTCCTATTTCATTGTATTGTGATCGAAAGGATGAATAAAATTATTAAATATTATTATTAAATATTAAATATTATTAAATATTAAGGTCCCTATCAAGTGGTTAAATATATGCTACATCATAAAGAGATAAAATTAGTTACGTATGCTTTACATAGCAAGTGGTTGAATATACATATACGCTACGTCATTTGTTCCATACCGTGCGGTCACAGTGTTACCTCTTCACTATGTAAAAATCATATGCACATGTTGCTGACATTTCGCAGAGTATGCATATATGATTATGCGTCACATTTTACATAGCACGTTACTTCTGCGAAACTTAGTTTACATAGCATTTACGTATATGCTATATATTTATGTTTGCTGGGTTATGTCTAGGAGTAACAAAAAAATTAATTGTCCCCCCCCCCCAAGCCATCTTCCATGAGCCAAAAAATAAAGAAGCAGTACAAAGCAGTATCTAAATTATCTCTTGAAATAAATATTTTGTAATTAATGCCAATATTATCTAATAGAGGAATCTACATACACATCCGTTTTCAACCATTTTCTGAAAAATTTTCCTCATCCTCTGGGGAGGCCGGTTCTGTTGCCCCCACCCAGATGAATTTTCTGGCTGCGCCACTGTTTATGAATATAAAGTTAGTACATCTCTAAAATGTAAAGAGAATGTTCCTATTATTAGATAAATGCTTCATAATTAAGACAATATTTTGATTACAGGGTTTGTAAATCAGTCCGCACGAAATAGAAATGAAGCTACTGCGAAACTACCAGCAAGTAAGTATACTAGTTTTTAAATGTCTTAAGATTTTATGTATTCATTTTTAATTGTACGTAATAATAATTTTCATAATTAAAACTTAATAATTGTATAAGGACCCCCACAAACCTTATGGAAATTGGCTCTCAGTCGAATTTTCTGAAATTTGGATACGTGATAGCTTTTACCTTTCTGAGCAAAAGTTTTCATGGGCACAAGTCACGGCTATGATTGCTTTTCAAGTTGTACGGGCTTGAACGTCACAATAAGCATACAAATTTGGCGGAGTGAAGATAGCAATCATTTTAGCAATTCTCCATATTTTTCTTTCTTTTGCATCGTATAAATAATTTTCAATGGAAAAATAGCTTTATATTTCAAGAAAACAGAAAAAAATCCGATATAGATAGGGACTAACGGGGTAGCAATCCACAAAAAGTAAAATATTCTTTTTGTAACTTTTTTAATATCGTTTGTGAATTAACAATTTTCGGTGGAATAATATATATAAATTTCAAGAAAACAACGAAATCCAATATAGGTAGAGGCTGACGGGCAGCAACTAAAATATTCTTTTTGTAACTTTTTTAGTATTGTTTGTGCATTAACCATTTTCTTTGACATAATAGCTATTGCTAGCCCGCCAGCCCCTACCTAGATCGGATTTTGTTCTGTTTTGTTAAAATATATCTATATACCCACTAAACAAAATATATATCCGTAATATTACTCAATATTAAACTGATATTTAATGTTTTCTTGCAATACGATATTTATATTAAAATAACCTAACTTTGCTATAGCTGAGAAATGTTAAATTGCAAAATATTGAAGAAACCTTTAGTTAATATTAGGTCGAAAATATTTCCGTAATATAAAAAGTTATATTTAACAAATGTATGTCACATATTATAATCAATGTATCTTTAATATTGCCATTAAAATTAGCGTATTATATTACAAGAATGTAACTTGTAATGTTACACGAAAATATTTCACATATATAACTGAAAATGTGTTACGAATGAATCTCATACATTATGAATAATATGCATTTGATCATACATTAACATTATTTGCAACGTTTATTCTATGTAACTACCATGAACTTCTATGAAAACTCGCCTATTCACAGAACGCATCGTTTCTCGCCTAAAATTGTATGAACATAACCTTAAAACCTTCGATATCTTGTGAGTAAGTGTGTTGCGCCTTAATGCCCTTAATTTCAGAAATGGGTGATAAAAGCGAGAATAAGGTAAGTAGATAATTACAGTAATGTAGAAATTCGTGGAAGCTTTTAGCAACAAAATAAAAATAAACTTTAAATTTTATTTAGTTACTTTAAATTTGCAGTATTTTTACACCTGTGTTATTTGTCGAAGCACACTAATTGCATTTTATTGATAAACATATAACATTAAAATATTATTCTTGTTTCAACCTGCTTATTTTAGGTCAGTTATTTATTGCTTTACTCATCGGAGGCTAGGGGTTTATCCCCAGATCCGTTGCATATGTGGTCCTAATCACGGGGATAAAAAAAAATAAAAATTTGATATTAGGCCACCGATAAGTAAATTAATTGTCCCTGTTTTAAGTTGGCTGCTCGACCAACGTAATAGCTAGGGAGCTGGTGGCAGAATTTTTTATATGATTTTATCGTGTGACTGAAGTCGAAAAGTGGAAAGATCTCATAATAACAAGCCGGAAAAACCATTTCAGTCATTACGGCGTTGCTGATTTTTTAATTAACAGTTATTTAAAAGTGCGAAAAAAACAAACGCTCCTACAGTTCATCTCAAACTTATAGCAACATGAGGCCCAGTGTTTCAATGCAAAGTTAAGCACTTTATCCTAAATAAATTAGCTAGAAGTTTAGAATATGAAGTTTCAATATTAAAGTGTTTAATAAAAGCATATTCTAAACTTCTAGTTAATTTATTTGTAGGATAAAGTGCTTAACTTTGCATTGAAATATTGGGCCTCATGTTGCTATAAGTTTGAGATGAACTATATATGATTTTATTGTATCAGTCAGTTGTTTTAAACGTTGCCTGTCAATATGACATTGATATAAATGCAGTTGGCTGAAATCTATGTGTCTGCGTTTTTTTTTGTAATTTAATTTTTTCAATTAATTTATGATATACTAAAAATTAAGTGATTTTATTGTCGCTGTACCATATATCAAAAGTTTCGCAAAGCGGTAAGAAACAATAAAACAAACTTCAGTCACCTGTGTACTGCTGCATTTAAAGGAGGTGAATTTTCAAAAATGCGAAAAAAAAACGCTTCTATATTATTTTATTGTTTCAACCACTTTGCAGGAAGCTTTGTTTGTTTGTAAAGCACATAAAAAAACAGTGGCTGAAATTTACAATGCTGATTTCTCATTGGCTGACGTTTCTTATTAATAATTAAGAAGTGAAAAAAAATAATGCTTTCTCGAAATAATTTAGCAATGCTCGATCCCACGAGAAGAATGTTCAAGACAAAGTTGCCCAGTAAACAAGATATTATAACTTTAATGTAACTTCAACGTTGCTAGAAAGTATTTTGTCATGCTGTTAAATGTTATTTAATGTAACCAATGTTACTTAAATGTTTGTTTAATATTTCGAAATTTAACATTTCTCAGTTACGTTGTGTTAATATAAATATCATATTGCAAGATAATATTAAACATGTTACTTTTACTTAACATTGCATAATATTACGGCTACATTCTTTGTTTGCTGGGTGAAGAGGACAAAATTGCATACATTTTTTGTATATGCATTTTTATTGTAAGTCTAATACGTAACTACATACAGCAGTGGGAAAATGAAGTTTAACGATTTTTTTTTTCAAAAAATGCTCAAATTTCATTGTTGCGCGAACGGTCCTACCTTTAATACGTACAGGCTTAGAGAGCAGTGTTTTTGATTTGATAATGATTACTTACATTTTTGATATATTGAATGTCTCTAAGCAATTGTGTAAGAATTAAATGTGTGTAAGGATTTTGTAAGGGATTTAAAATTTTGTAGCCAATAATCGGGACATAAAATTTTATAATTTGAAATTTCCTTAAAAATGTTGGATTCTTATCTAAAAATTACAAAAAGAGTATAAAAGCAAGTACCGACTCTGCAAATTATTCTGAATATCTATAATTAAAATGAATACCTCTTGTTTCCTATTTTCGAGAAATGATGTAAGCCACTGTAATACTATCCAGTCAATTTAATATTTTTTTTTTAGTTTCAGTACAAGTATTATTATAATATATCTTTATTATAATAATACAAATATTATAAAATATGTTGTTATAAACATGCATTATATAATAAAAAAAAATTTTCTTCTTAAATCCATTTGTCTAACGCTGTATCTCTTTAAAAATTATGTATATACAAAAAATGTAGGAAATTTCGTCCTCTTCAACTTTGTCTTCAACATTTTTCCCCCACCTCTAGGGTTGAAAACTTGTGTTTTTTATCATGGCCTCGATTTAAACAACATATATCAAAATCATTACTACTTCACCTTTTGCAGGGCAAAATTCCCTACTGATTGTCTTACTTTGACATTTTTTGGAGTAAATTGAGAATATTTCTGAAAATCAGCAACGTACACGTCAGCCAATGTTTTTCTCTGCTAATGGATATAAAAACTAACAAATTACCAAACACCATTCGAGGTTTCTATTTTGAACAGCATATATTTTTATTTGCACTTCAGCTTGGTTGCCATTTTGATAATATAACTCGATAACTGAAAGACACTCGACCTATGGTCTCGTGTTTTTGTACCATAATAAAGATAATGATTAACTATGTTATGTCAGTAACTACGATACTTCTATACTGTATTCTCGATCAGATATTAATATATTCCATTTTTTAACAGAGGCTGTCAAAATTACCTTCTCAGCCACCACAGCAAAACAATTCGAAGATGTGGTAGCGTTTCGCCAAACAAAGGAAACAGCGAGAGAGGCAATGAATAATATGGATTTTTTTTATAACACTTATTGTTGAGAATTTGCATTTTTATTTTTATTTATTTTTATACATTGTATATTTTTATGTATATTTTTAACAAAATATATTTTTGATTAAATGTTTTCTTTTTATTTTAGCTTTAGGTGATTATTTATTAAATACTATAGATGCCTCAACTGATGCAAGTTAGTGCTGAAGGATTATGGACAGCCTGTCGAATAATGTGTCCCCCACTCATTTGTACAGTACATCTTACAATTTCCTATGAGTAGAAATACATAATTTGACACAATATTTCTGTCCGTAATCCAATACTAACTGGCACTGGGACAACTATAGTATTCAACCAAGGTTGTTATTTTGGGTCAATATTAATTCAGAACTAAATTAATGTTGCCTTAATATTTACATTTATCTTGATACTACATTGCCTTACTAGTATTCGAATCAAGTGCGGATCTAGAAATTTCAATAATTTTTTCTCGTGGCGCATGGGACCCATACGAAATATGGGAAATAACATCTGGAGAAACACTTCTGTAACGACCCCTTAGAAAAAAATTTGGAAAAGCAGTTTGCGAAAATTTTTTTCAAAATTCGGTTACCCCTCCAGGTCTAGGGATTCCTTTTGTCATATGCATTTTACTTTTCATAAAAATACAACAATATGTTTTGAAGTTTATGAAAATATTTTCATTACTAACTGAAATACAACGAATTGAAATTTTGTGATTTACAATTTAACAAATCACAAAATTTCAATTCATTGTATCTCAGTTAGTAATGAAAATATTTTCATAAACTTCAAAACGTATTGTTGTATTTTTTTTTCTCTATTCTTACTGGGATGCTCTGCCACATGTATTTTCTTCTAAACAATATCTGAAATCTACAAAATAATACAATTAACCAGTATTTTACTGAAAAATAACCTCTACGCCTGTGACTTTTACGTCAAAGGATCAGTTAGAGGGTGGTTTTTGACAAATAATGAATAAGAACAAAAATATAAAAATGACGTATTTTGCTGACGTTTCGGAAAACGAATCTGTTTCCTTTCTCAAAGCGTATTTATAATGTTTGTGGGCTGTGTATAACAATGACTTTCATTTCATTTTAAATTTCCAACTGCTCAGTTAATTTGTTGTAATGTATTCTAATGTTTTGATTATTTAATTTTAACGAATTCTAAAATAATTTTGTATGCTTTATTCATACATTTAATTTTCGTCATAGTAATATAGGACTAATAATTTTTTAGTTAGATTTATGGCTAAATACTGTAATATAACTCTATCTTGCTTTAAACAGGCGTTGTGTTGCTTTGTATACCATTGGCAACTATTCTTTTGGCATTTGAGACGCTTTAATTGTTTTATTGCTCTGTGCAAGAAAGCAACATGTCACCAGATTTAAGTTGAATGTAGGTAGAAGAATGTAAGAAAAAAGGTACTCTCAACGAGGCACAATGCAACACCACAGGAGGGAGGGAGAAAAAGAGATCACGTGTTTGCCAACAGTGTTCTAACAACGTTTAACATAATTGTAATAATTTTTCATGTGTAAATAAAATTTAACCAATTCAAATTTCATCTCAAAAGGTCTATTTGTTAACTGACAAATGCACAAATTTCTCAGCTAGTAAATTCGCAGAATTTTGATTGGATTATTTATAATTTTACGTAGTAAAAGTTTTTATTTTTATGTTTCTATAAGATCATAAAATTATCTAAGACCCGAAAATCGCAAAATGCGGTGACAATACGAAGAAATCAATGTTTATTTAAATGGAAACAGCATAAATTTGAAAATCCGTTGTGTCTTGAAAAGTGTTTTCTAGAATCTACAGATATTTAATTGCATTTTAAATGACCTACAAAAAAATTTTAAAAATGACGACAGACAAGCGTTTCGTTACCTCATTTTTGATAGTTTGGCGACCGGTACAAATTCTGCGTGAGTTATTACCTACATTACCGATCGTTGAATAATATGCTATTAATTTAGTTAAGATGTTGAAAAACGATATTCTCGAGAAAACTGTTTAACAGAAAAGTGTTTGTTTTTTTTATTAGAAATAATTACTGCCCGAAAAAGTGCTCGCAAAGAAAAATATTTTTCGAGATAAAGAAAAATATTTTTTTATAGCAAATTATTCTTTAATTAGGAAAAAATCAACATGACAGATATTATTATTTCATCACGCTACCCCAGATTAAAGAAAGGTAAAAATCGGAGAAACGGTAAATTTTTTGTTGACGGACGGATTTGAACTCGTCTCGATCATTTTATGAACGTGTTACAGATATGACTCATGCTTCTCTCTCCTATTCTGACGCTGATTTGAAATTAATTGTTATCGTTGCAAATTGAATTTTTTCCCCCAAACTCAGCTCTATTACAAAGATCGACTATTAAACTAGTTGTTCGCCAAGTTTCAGCTGTTAATGTTTATTAATAAACAAATTACGAATTTATTGAAAAAAAAAATCATCTCGGCTTCTAGTAAGGCTACTCATTTTTTTGAAAATGTGTGAGAAAACGCCAGCAACAGAGATATCAGGACGATATTGCAAAATCTTCATTTGTTTAAAAGTTATTAGCAAAAAACCTAACCTCAAAATGTGACACTTTTTCAAACGCCATTTTGAAGTTGAAAATAATGCAAATTTGATTTACCATTAATGAAAACATAAAGTTTAAGTCTCAACGAAAAAATGTCCGGATCAACCCTCTACGATAACGGGAACTGGGTGAATTTGCACATTACATTATTTATGTTTTTAATAAACAAATTGAATATCTCTTAAACTAATTAAAATTTTTTGATGAAATTTTAGGGGTAACTTTGATGTAACAAAAGAATATTTTGTCAAAGTTTCAAGTACTAAAGTGCTTTTATTAAAGAATGAAGAATATTTGCAAATTGCGAAAATTTTCGCGGTTTTTTGCAATTATTTAAACAAATTTTTAAGCGTTTTAAACGAAACACTTCTAAAATTAACCGTTTTTCAAAGTTCTAACAGTATCTACAAATTGAAAAACCTATCGGTAAAGGTCTTTGATTTATCTTTAGAAAAGTCGATTTTTTGGAATTTTTCATCAATAAATCGTTAAATAAACAATGCTCCAGCGGTCAAAAAGTGGACCAAATTCAGGGTCATGTTCGTAATCAATAAAACTATCGTTTAATCCACGTGGCATCCTGAAACGAATTACAATAAATTTCAGACTTTTTTTACTAATTCTACGGGTTTAAATTAAATCTTAAAGTTTTAATCGATACTGGAGCATCTGATTCTATTATAAATACCGACGCTGCCGAACCTTTTAAACAATTTTATAAAAAAGAATTTTTCACTGTCTGGTCTATGCATAAAAAATTTAGTTCTTATGATAATGTAATTTTCCCACTATTACAGGAACAAAATATTCACGAAAATATTAGAGTTATTCCATGGCACCATTGACGCACTTATCGGCTCAAAGGACATGCGAAAATTAAAAGCTAATATTGATGAACTTTTACATGATGAATCCATCAATTTTTATTTTTATTTGTTTTATACTTAATAACCATGGATATGGTATAAGCACACTTACAACACAAGTTACATGTGTAACTTAGGTAAGTTGCTTAAATCATTTTTTATATACTTAACGGAATGTAATTATTTTTAATTATAAACAACATTGTTATCTTCTACCTAATAAAATTCAACTGAATTGAATTGAATTGAATTGAATTATGAAAAACAATTATTAACTATAGGCCATATTCAAATTCCGTTTTATTTTAAATACAGCCAAAAAGAAATCAATCTCTTAGTTACACATAAAGATCGAATAATAATTCCGACAACATTAGATAAAGGTACCATTCTTATACCATCATTTAAATTAAACGATTATGAAATACCTGAATGTATTGCAGAAATAAATAAAGGCTTAATTAAAATCCCTAATATTTACGAAAAACCTTCCAAAAATTCAAACAAAGAATAAATGTTATACCAATCGAATATTTTAACATCGAGGTACCTACTGAAAAATTAACGTTGCCTGTTCCAGAAATGATTCGAACAGATTCTTTGAACCCCGAAAAACGTAAAGCCCTTTTAGACTTATGTTTTCGTTATAAAGATACATATTTTTTATAAAGATATATATCACGAAAATTCAGACCTGTCATTTACCAATGAAGTTAAACACCACATACGAACAAAAGACGAAGTTCCAATTTTTACGAAATCCTTTAGATACCCCCCTTCTATGCGAGAAGAGATCGCATCGCAGATCCAAAAATTATTAAGCAATCACATTATTAGACCTTTGATTTCCCCGTATAGTTCACCGGTGTGGATTGTACCAAAAAAGTTAAACGCCAGCGGCAAAAAGAAATATCGCATGGTCGTTGACTATCGTAAATTGAACGATAACACAATCGAGGATAAATACTCGTTACCGAAAATCGATGAGATATTAGATAACCTAGGTAGATGCACGTACTTTATTACTATGGATTTAGCCCAGGGATTTCATCAACTTCAGATGAACCCGCAATCTATAGAAAAAACGGCATTCACCATGAATAATGGGCATTACGAATCCCTGCCAAAAATTCCACATAGAAACTTATAAAAAAAAAGTGATGCGGTTTTATCGTTCCTATAAGTTATATTAGTTATATACATACAGGATTTTATCTGTTTTATTAAGTTTTAAATCGGTTATGAAACAGTAATTCCGAATGAGCTATTTGGAATTATCATGTTGCCCTTTCATGAGTACTTATATGAAATATACATCAACAAATCTACAGTTTCGTGTCTGCAAATGCACCCTTGCCCTTATATCTGTAAACATATGGAATTACAGATACAACTTTAAAGAGATTCTAAATTTTTCTATAAGTAATATCATAAGAGTTCCAGTCCGTCCTTTCTCCAGTATCTATCGTATGTAACACACCATTTATCAACATATTTTTATTGTAAATTTCAACATTGTTTTTTATTAGTATTAATGTGGATATACATGTCAACAAATGTACAGTTTCAATTGTATATTTTACAGATGTATTTTTATTGTAAACTTCCATTTTGCTTTTTTATTAGTATTAATTTGGATATGCATGCCGACAAATGTACAGTTTAAATTGCATATTTCAAATAGAAATACTAATATTGTGGTAAACACAAAATTCTGCAAAGTCCTTATTTCCTCGGGTGTTCTTGTTCTAGCCTAGAAGCAATGAATGAGTTAGCAGTGAAAGAGACTGCTTTGTTTTTAATTTAACAAACACACTTCAGTTCCTTAGGTCACATTAGATTAGATATGAACTAGCTACACGTATACAGCTCCCTCTACTGGAGCCTGGAGTAAAGTTGCTGCTGAAATTTCTATCAGTTTCTACCAGAATGGAGCAGCAAACATTTACTTATACCACATCAATGAGAATTTATGAGAACAGTATCTAAGGTAAAACGTACGGCTTTCCGTGGTTAAATGGCAAGTGTTTCTATAAGAAACGAGCTGCATTAGGTTAGAACAGTTTTGATTTGCAATTGAAGATTACAAATTATAATGTTTGAATAGGGATTTATGAGATCAGTTTCTATGAGTATTAATGTTTTTTTTTCAGTAATATATTAAATGTGTTTTCATATGTTTGAATGGGTAAAAAGAAAGGTCAGTTTTCAACTGAAATTACAAATACAAATTTAATCACTTCGAATGGGGTTATATGCGATCAATTTCTAACAGTATTTATACTGTTTTCCGAATATAATTGTGATGAGGTTTGATCAGTAACAAATTGTTCACTACATGTTACGATATGGTCGGAAATTCCAGGTACATATTTAGTATTACTTCGAAAGGATTGATGATAGCAGCTTCTACGAGTATGTATTTGTTGTACCAATAGTAAATTATATAAGTCTTTATCAGTATGCATTCGGATCTAATTTAAATATGAAAATTATATCAGAATAAAGCAACCAAATATTTTAAACAGAATCTATTTGTAAATCCAGACATTTACTTATACTATCTCAATGAGAATTTATGAGGACAGTATCTAATGTAAAGTGTGCGGCTTTCCGTGGTTAAATGGCAAGAGTTTCTATATGAAACGAGCTGCATTTGGTTAGAACAGTTTTGATTTGCAATTGAAGATTACAAATTATAATGTTTGAATAGGGATTTATGAGATCAGTTTCTATGAGTATTAATGTTTTTTTTTTCAGTAATATATTAAATGGGTTTTCATTTGTTTGAATGGGTAAAAAGAAAGGTCAGTTTTCAACTGCAATTACAAATACAAGTTTAACCACTTCGAATGGGATTATATGCGATCAATTTCTAACAGTATTTATGCTGTTTTCCGAATATAATTGTGATGAGGTTTGATCAGTAACAAATTACATTACATTACATATTTAGTATTACTTCGAAAGGATTGATGATAGCAATTTCTACGAGTATGTATTTGTTGTGCCAATAGTAAATTATATAAGTCTTAATCAGTATGCATTCGGATCTAATTTAAATATGAAAATTATATCAGAATAAAGCAACTAAATATTTTAAATAGTATATCTATATGTAAATCCAGACATTTACTTATACTATCTCAATGAGAATTTATGAGAACAGTATCTAATGTAAAACGTGCGGCTTTCCGTGGTTAAATGGCAAGAGTTTCTATAAGAAACGAGCTGCATTAGGTTAGAACAGTTTTGATTTGCAATTGAAGATTACAAATTATAATGTTTGAATAGGGATTTATGAGATCAGTTTCTATGAGTATTAATGTTTTTTTTTTTCAGTAATAAATATATTAAATGTGTTTTCATTTGTTTGAATGGGTAAAAAGAAAGGTCAGTTTTCAACTGCAATTACAAATACAAGTTTAATCACTTCGAATGGGGTTATATGCGATCAGTTTCTAACAGTATTTATGCTGTTTTCCGAATATAATTGTGATGAGGTTTGATCAGTAACAAATTGTTCACCACATGTTACGATATGGTCGGAAATTCCAGGTACATATTTAGTATTCCTTCGAAAGGATTGATGATAGCAGTTTCTATGAGTATGTATTTGTTGTTCCAATAGAAAATTTGTATGCAGTTATCAGTATGCATTCGGATCTACTTTAATCAGAATGACACAACCAAATATTTTAAACAGTATCCACTTGTAAATCCAAACATTTAAAGATATATTTTAATGAGAACCAATCAGAACAGTATCTAATGTAACGCGTGCGGCTTTCCGTGGCTAAATTTTAAAAGTATTTTTAATAAATAGCTTTAACGGATTTGAACAGTTTTAATTTGCAATTCCAGATGAATAGTTTTAATTGTTAAATAGGGAACTATAAGATCAGTGTCTTTGTGTAATGTTTATTTTCCAATAAAAACACATTTTATTGAAAAAAAAAACATTACACTGACCTCATAGATCCCTAACAATTTAAACTATTCATCTGGAAATGCAAAACTGTTCGAATCCGTTAAAGCTTATTTATTGCAAATAATTTTAAAATTTAGCCACGGAAAACCGCACACGTTACATTAGATATTGTTGTGATGGATTCTCATTATAATATTATCTTGGATTTACAGGTGGACACTTTAAAATATTTGGGGTTTCATTCTGATATGATTTTTGTATTTAAATTAGATCCGAATGCATACTGATAAAGACTTATATAATTTACTGTAGGAACAACAAATAAATACTCCTAGAAACTGCTCTCATTAATCCTCTTGAAGGAATACTAAATATGTACCTGGAATTTCCGACCATATCGTAACATGTAGTGAACAATTTGTTACGGATCAAACCTCATCACAATTATATTCGGAAAACAGCATAAATACTGTTAGAAATTGATCGCATATAACCATTCGAAGTGATTAAACTTATATTTGTAATTGCAGTTCAAAACTGACCTTCCTTTTTAACCATTCAAACAAATGAAAACACATTTAATATATTACTGAAAAAAAACATTAATACTCATAGAAACTGATCTCATAAATCCCTATTTAAACATTATAATTTGTAATCTTCAATTGCAAATCAAAACTGTTCTAACCTAATGCAGCTCGTTTCTTATAGAAACACTTGCCTTATAACCACGAAAAGCCGCACGTTTTACATTAGATACTGTTCTCATAAATTCTCATTGAGATAGTATAAGTAAATGTCTGGATTTACAAATAGATACTGTTTAAAATATTTGGTTGCTTTATTCTGATATAAATTTTCATATTTAAATTAGATCCGAATCTTTACTGATAAAGACTTATATAATTTACTAGAGGAACAATAAATAGATACTCGTAGAAACTGCTCTCATCAATCCTCTTGAAGGAATACCAAATGTGTACTTGGAATTTCCGACCATATCATAACATGTAGTGAACAATTTGTTACTGATTAAACCTCTTCACAATTATATCCGGAAAACAGCATAAATACTTTTAGAAATTGATCGCATATAACCCCATTCGAAGTGATTAAACTTGTATTTGTAATTGCAGTTGAAAACTGACCTTTCTTTTTACCCATTCAAACAAATGAAAACACATTTAACATATTACTGAAAAAAAAAACATTAATACTCATAGAAACTGATCTCATAAATCCCTATTCAAACATTATAATTTTGAATCATCAATTGCAAATCAAAACTGTTCTAACCTAATGCAGCTCGTTTCTTATAGAAACTCTTGCCATTTAACCATGGAAAGACGCACGTTTTACATTAGATACTGTTCTCATAAATTCTCATTGAGATAGTATAAGTAAATGTTTGGATTTACAAATAGATACTGTTTAAAATATTTGGTTGCTTTATTCTGATATAATTTTCATATTTAAATTAAATCCGAATCTGTACTGATAAAGACTTATATAATTTACTATAGGAACAACAAATAGATACTCGTAGAAACTGCTCTCATCAATCCTCTTGAAGGAATACTAAATGTGTACTTGGAATTTCCGACCATACCATAACAAGTAGTTAACAATTTGTTACTGATTAAACCTCATCATAACTATATTCGGAAAACAGCATCAATACTTTTAGAAATTGATCGCATATAATCCCATTCGAAGCGATTAAACTTGTATTTGTAATTGCAGTTGAAAACTGACCTTCCTTTTTACCCATTCAAACGAATGAAAACACATTTAATATATTACTGAAAAAAAACATTAATACTCATAGAAACTGATCTCATAAATCCCTATTCAAACATTATAATTTGTAATCTTCAATTGCAAATCCAAACTATTCTAACCTAATGCAGCTCGTTTCTTAAAGAAACACTTGTCTTTTAATCACGGAAAGCCGCACGAATTACATTAGATACTGTGCTCATAAATTCTCATTGATATGGTATAAGTAAATGTTTGGATTAACAAATGGATATGGCTTGACTCATTTTGCTGGTCAATGCGGATATAAACTGATAACAATTTCAACAGCAACTTTACCTAACTCTTATAGAAACTTATTGACCATATAGGTTCTCATAGATACTTATTAATTTTTGATAATTTTCAATACGGATTGATGAGATTTTTTTGACAGGGATACCTTCGTATGCCGTTCGGCCTCAAAAACGCGCCCGCCATCTTTCAAAAATTAATGAATAATATACTTCGCTCTCACCTGTACAAAATCTGTTTTGTATATATGGATGACGTCGTAATTTTTTCCCTTTCTCTTCAAGAACACATACGTCATATGAAAATTATATTTGAGGAACTACGAAAAGCAAACTTAAAAATCCAATTCGACAAGTCCGATCTTGTGTAAAGAATTTGCTTTCCTCGGCCATGTTACTACTCCTGAGGGCATCAAACCTCAAAAGTAGAAGTTGTCTAAAAATTCCCAATACCCAAAACAGTCAAGGAAATTAAACGATTTTTAGGTCTCATTGGATATTATCGAAAATTTATAGCGAACTTTGCTAAACTAACATTTCCTCTCTCTAAATGCCTACGCAAAGGAGAAAAAATAAATGTAAATGATCCAGACTATACCGGGTGCCACAGGGTAGTGGCTCTCCCTTATATTTCCTTTATTATTCAACTTATCCATTTGAAATTTAGGGTGCATAAACTACCTGTAAAATGGATTTTTACCCCATACTAGCTGAGACTACATACTATATACTGACTTTAATAAAACCTTTACGTTAACAACCGATGCGCCAACAATATCGGTCGGAAGTGCTTTATCACAAAATAATCATCCTATTGCTTATTATTCCAGAAGCTAAATTCAGCAGAACGCAACTATTTGGCCATCGAGTTAGAATTACTTTCTATCCACGACTCGTGCCGCCATTTTCGTCCATTCGTATATGGAAGACGATTCATAATTGAAACTGTTTGGTTAAGTAAAATTAAAGAACGCGATTAATCAGATGGAAGCTAAAATTAGAGGAGTACAATTTTGAGATTAAATATCGGAAAGGTAAAGAAAATTATGTTGCAGATGCGTTATCGCGCATCAAAATAAATATTAATGAAAACAACAACGCCTCACTTGTACCTAATGTTGCCGAATTGCCCGACCTAGGTGACTTAGATGCTATTTTAAATCCCGATATTTCCGAATCGGATGTAGCCGAGACAATTAATGATTTAGGAACCGCGCATACAGTAATAAGTAATAATGATCAGAGATTAGTCATTCCAATTTCTGAACAACCTGTCAACCTGCAAAAATATGAATACCTAATACCTATCTACAAGATGTAGAAGACGACCAAATTAAATTACGAATTAATAACTTATATCATTTAAGAAATCATAATGATATAAATGAAACTTATAACCATCTTAAACAGGAATATTATAATCCCAAGCTAAAGTCCATTATTATTGAAACTATCAATAACTGCGAACAATGTTTAAGTGCAAAATACGATAGAGTTGCAACTGGAAGGTCCTCTACTAGCCACAAAGCCATTCGAAACCCCACACTTAGACATATTCACATACCAAGGCAGTAATTTCGTAACCTTTATAGATTTATTTTCAAAATACGCCCAAGCGTACCACATTAAACAAACAGATCATATGACTATCTAAAATAAATTTAGACATTATTTTTCTCATCATTCGTTTCCAAAACGAATTGTTATGGATAATGTTTCTCGAATAATGTAATCCCAGACAGCACACGATATCCTCAGGATGTCCTAGTACAGTTCCGCTGTCCCAGATTTGGGATTATCCCGTGGACATATCCCTAGGTCATCCGAAAGTTGTCCTGACTGGATATTAATATCCTGTAAAGGTCCAAATTATGCATATCCTACGGATATCCGCAACTGATTGCCTACGGATATCCCGACGGGATGTCGGATGTAGGTGTACAAAATATGTATATCCTATGGATGTAACAGAATCGATATCCATGGGTTATCTTGTCCAGTTTTTCCACGGATATCCAAACACGGGAGCATTTTTGCCATCTTTTTTTAAGAAACATATTTCTACAAAACTTTAAACATGAACTTTTATTTATATACTTATTAAAGAAAATAAAAAAAAAACTAAATGCGGTGGAATCGAATCCGAACTCTATCATAACTATGCGAGCGCGTTATATTAAAGTCAACATATTTTATTTCATTCTATTATTCATCTATTGATAATTACGATCGTAATTAAATAATTATAATCAATGAAATATTTTTATAATCATTGGGTAAATTGGTTCTTCCCAATTTGAATCTGGCTGATGTTCGCGCCTTGATTCAAAGTAGTTAGAAACTTTTCTAAATAGGTCTATTCCTTTGCACTAAATGCACTGAGCAATTTTGTCTCACTTTAACTTATGATATCCTTATTGACGCCATCTCTGTCGCTCAAAATTGCATTTCTGCGAAAGTGCATAACTGAACTGCGTTGACAAAGATGTCAACACTGCGGAAAGCATAAGTTAGAGAGAGAAGATATACTTATGCCGGTGTCGATTCACTTGTGTCTTATTTCCCGCTAGCGTTAGTGGATAGTCAAGAAAGTAGTAAGTTTTAGAAGTTTTTATGTGTAAAGTGCATTTTTTAATGCAGGTAAGCCTTATACTGTGCTATATTACATACCTAATTTAAGATAAATCTAGGGCAAAGGCCGGGGTAAACTGTTGTCGTGCACGTGCTGTTATAAAATAACCTCAATGTCTGTAATGGGTAAAATAAACGGTAAAACAAACAGAGCAACGTACTTTAGGCGTATTAAAAACAGCTCTAATAATTTATTATTATTGATCAGAGCTGGGCGAGCACTGCTAAAAAGTGCTCCCGAGCACTAAGCACTCAAAAAAGTGCTTTATTTTTTCGAGTACTAAGCACTGTTAATAGTAGAGTGCTCGCGATTACTAAGCACTCTGAAAAAGTGCTTTAAATTCAGGAGCACTAAGCACTAAGCACTTTTTAAAAATTTAAATAATAAGTTATCTATTGATTGAGGCTAGAATTTCATTTAATTTATGTGTTATTTATAAAAAAACAACTTGGAAAGACAATGTGGAAAAAGAACGTTTATTATTTACCGAATGTACTATATATTTTTTTTATTTTAACGAAAATGCCAATAAAAGATAAAATTGAAAAACTGAAAAATTTTTTAAATTTTTAGTTAACCTTCAGATTTAAGCTTTTAAATGTTTAGTTACAAGGGTGCAGCAAAAACTTTGAAGGTAAAAATAAAACTAAATTTTATTGAAAAACAAAACGCTTAAATAATAGTAATTAACCAATGTAAGTTAAACTGCCAGTATCTAGAATGAAGAACGCCTTTTAAAATAAGACACTAATCGTGATAAAAATAATTACCAATTAGTCTCCATCAGAAAAGATATGTGACCTTAATCAATATTTCATAGTAACGAGCTTTTAATCATTCGGTTTTAACAATTTTTCGTATTTGAAAATCCGAAAAATCAAGACCTGGAAACATTAATGCTCTATTGTACTGCACTTAAAAGATTTCCGTAATTGGAACTGTGGAATTAATAATCAGCTACTTACTCATTTACCAATATTTCAGTCCATCCTATATTTTAACTTTCTTCATAGTACAACAGTAAACGAAGTTGAAAATGACCGCCAAATGAGAAAATTTTGGATAGTTTCAGATATTTAGACCCTTAATGTAAAAACATGCACTGATCACGAAAAAAATACAAAAAGAATCCAAGCATGTTCTTATATATAGATTTTTTTAGCAAAAAATGCAAATATGTCATAAAATAAGTATTTTTTTTTTAAAAAAATACAAGAATAAAAAGTGTTTAAAATCTCACTTTCTATATGACCATGGCATTAGATTTGCAATTTTCACTTTAGTTTTCCGGAACGGAAAAACTAACATATAATTATATAGTTTTCCTCAATTATCTCGCTATCTAGGCGTTTTTTCAAAAAATTTATGACAACAAAAAGTGTTTAGAATTGAATTTCCCATATGATATGCTATTAGATTTGCAATTTTATCTTTAGATTTATGTTAGTTTTTTCGTTTTCCCGAAAAACTAAAAGGAAAATTGCAAACCTAATACCATGGTCATATGGAAAATGCAATTTTAAACACTTTTTATTCTTGCATTTTTTTTAAATGCTTATTTTATGATATATTTGCATTTTTGCTAAAAAAAAATATATATATATATATATATAAGAACATGTTGCGACATGTTTGGAATTTTTTTCGTATTTTTTTCGTGATGAAGGGTCCAAATATCCCAAACTATCCAAAATTTTTCCTGCCACTTCCTTCGTTTACTGTACTATCAGTGTTCAACTATACAAACCAAACGTTAAAATAAATAAAATCTGTTGTAACTGACTAACTGTTATGTCATTAGATGTTACCGGTTTTATTTTATTTTATTTTGTGCTTACTTGTAGAAACCCTGAAGATCAAAATAAAGGGTTGACTGAAACGTCGGTAACTAAGCTTTGTATCATGGTAACTAAGGTAGATGCCTTCTTATTTTTTATTCCATTCAATCCCAATTTAGGCAATCTTCTCAATGTAGTATAAAAAATAAGGGGACACAACCATTTCTAGCTCTTTTATTTGACATTATTCTATAACCCTTTATTTATTGTAGGGATATTAGTATTGTAGGGATATTAGTTATTTAAAGTTTAACACTGTTAGAAAAAGTATTTATTCATATTACAATAAAAGACAACAGACACTATAAATAATTTCGTTGTAGATCCTAGGTAAACAAAACAACAAAACAAATAAAAATTAAAAAAATTTCCTTATTTAAAAAACAGAAAAATAAAAAATAACTTTTCGGTAATCGTAAATGGCCTCAAAAATTTCCATTCGCTTTTAGGAGTACTAAATTTTCGAAATTTTTATCGCTTAGAAATTGGCGTTTAGGTGCATTTATTATTGTGGCAAAGGAAAACATTCGTTCCACTGGTGCACTTGATGGAAGTGGTGTATTGAATTTTAAAAAAGCTTTTTTATAGTGGGATACTCGTTAACAACATTTAAATCTGTTCTCTGATCTTCCAAGTATCTTAGAATTTCCAAATTTGACACGTCAATATCTCTTAATGTAGAATGTGACTCTCGCTCTTGCTTCTGATTTCCAGAAGGTGTTGAGAAGTGGTTTCTTCGGACTCAAAATCAAAGAACTTATCTATTGTTGAAGAGTCACCAGTTTCAGCCATGATGGTCCCCTCTGAAACCACCATCGCTGCGGCAGTAGTTGCTATCATTTTTTTAATTGATTCTAAATCCCTTGTAGCTATATCTTTTATACCTCCAAACCATCGCAGTTTAAACTGAGGAATAGAAAATGTTGCAATAATTGCATCGTCAACATCTGGAGTAACCTTTAAAAATAATGAAAATCTTCGATTTAAACCATTAATACAAGCATTCAGAATAGTAACGGCAGATTCAGATTGAAAATGTTCATCTTTTTGTAATTTATTAAGTTTCACCTTCACTGTTACTAAACAAGGGATTAAGTATCCATAATGACAGTGTTTGTCACCCTGCAAAATATCCAAAGCGGAAGCTAGAGGTTCTAGTATTTGACGATAGTTTTGTAAATAACATATTTATTTCGGTCTCTTTGAAGGACATTTTAATATCTAGCCTCTGAAATAATTCATTTAATTTTTCTGAGTGATGTAAAATTTGCTTTATGGAGTCGTACATTGAATTCCATCTTGTAACACCAGGTTGACTCAAATATTGGCCCAAATAATCTTTAATAATTTCAGCAGACTTCGGATATGAACATTTTTTCCACAAAGTAGAGCACTTATGCAACATAACAGTGTGTCTACTTCTGGCAAGTGTACTTCTTTGAATTGCGTTGTTAACATCGGTTACTGCTATCAAATTTAATGTGTGACTTGCGCAACGTTTATGGTTTGGTAGTTCCAGATTTTTATTTTCTTGAACAAGTTCAGCAAATACTGGTATATCCTCTTCGGTATCAGTTTCTTCATCAGCCGTTAGTTCTTCATTATCAGTTGCAGTCATATCATCTTCGCTATAAGCTAGCGTTTCTTCATTTTCTGATTCATCGGATTGATTTGATGAAAAATTTAATTTTATCCCAAATTCTTGAAAACACTTGACGAAATTTGAACCATTGTCGGTAACCGTAGCAATAATTTTTTTATTGGTTAAACCAAATCTGGTATTTATTTCGTCTAAATTTTCGACAATTCTGTCATAAGTATGAGCACTACCAAATCGTTTACAAGCAAGAGCCACAGAATGCCTACAAAGAGTTTCGTCCAACCAGTGGCAGGTTACACCCAAGAAGCTCCTTTTTTTTTGATGACCAAATATCGGTTGTAGTACAGACGTATTCTATTTCTGATAATTGATCTTTTATCGACTGCAGCTGTTTGTTATTCATATCGTTAATACATTTAACAGCTCTTTTTCTTTTTATTACAGATACATTTAATCCGTCGAAAATATTAATAAAATATTTATTATCTAATATACTTAATGGAGATATTGAATTTACTAAAAATTTTAGAATTCTGTTATCAAATTCCTCCTGACTCACAAATGGAATTTTAGAGAAACTGGCTATTACAGATGGTTGCTTCAAACTCAAAGTAGTCTTAGAATTTTGAAAACGAGATGTTATCCCACTTCTACCCCCTGATGTTTTTTTTGTACTTTTTGATTTCATTTTTTTTTTCAACATACTGTTTTAGCAGGGTGCATTTTTTGTATATGTTTTAAAAAATTTGTTGAAACTGAAATTATACCATTTATTACGTGATGCCTTGGTAAACATAACTGGCATTGCGTTTTAATGTTTTTGTCATTAACAGCTAAAATTTTAAAAAATGTGCCGTCTAGGTAACAATATTTGTCAGTGATATTTGAAAATGGACTGGATGTAGAAGTTAGACTAGAAGGGCGAATGAACTCGCTTGAGAGCTGATGCCTATTTCATCTTCACGTAAGTTTTTGGTTATTTCACTATCTGAGCCTGGTATTTCCGTTAATAACGTTTCTTGATCACGTATATTGAAGGAGTCAGGTATTCTTTTTCTTCTATCTTCTTTGCGATTTGGATCATAGTCAGGATCATCGTCTGAGTCAAAAACGTCTATGTCCATGTCTTCGGATTCGTATACACTTAGCACTGTATTTTCGTTTTCCATACCTCTGTCGGGGCTTAGGGCAGAAAATTCTTATGATATTGAACCAGGGAACAAATACCTAAAGAAAGAAGAAACTAATTTTACCAGATGGATGAGTTTTTATAATTTTTTAACAGTATAAAATATTTCATCCTGCCATTTTTAAGAAATTAAGAAGCTTGAACATACCAAAATAACTTTTAAAATAATACAGTATGTTTCACTTCTCACCTTTGTACCCTGTATTTGCCTTATTTATTTCCGAATTAATTTCTTTAGGTAGCAAGTATATAAAAAAAGTAAAATAAAGCGGAAGTGATATCAAGAAGTAAAAAAAACTCTGCTCCTGACGAATTCTGCACGGTTTCCTAGAATTTACATGGAATTTTTGAAAAAATTTGGCAATATGAAAATGTCAGTGTCAAATTGGAATGATAAAGATAACGTGATCAGTGATTTAAATTTTAACCCAACCCCAAAAAGACAGCCGCCCCCCAAAAAGTGGTCTGGCCTGCGGACCATACCAGTGTATCCTTATGTATTTGGGCCCTCTGAAACCGAATCCAAAGTCAGAATTGTCAGATTGGTTCGTTTTTCACCCTTAACCTCCAAAAAACACCCACCCCAAAAATGGTCTGACCAGCGGACCATACCAAGGTAGGGTATCCTCATGTATTGGTCATGTCTGGTCCACTTTTTTTGTTTTGGGGTTGTTTTTGGGATTGGGGGTGAAAAATGAGCGAATCTGACAATTCTTACTTCGGATTCGTTTTCAGAGGGTCAAAATACAGACCACTTTTTTGGGGGGTGTTTTTTTGAGGTTTGGAGTGAAAAAAGAATCAATATGACAATTCCGACTTGGGATTCGGTTTCAGCGGGTCCAAATACATAAGGATACATTGATCTGGTTCACAGGCCAGACCACTTTTTTTGTTTTGGGGTGTTTTTTTGGAATTAGATGTGAAAAACAGTGAAACTGACAATTCTGACTTCGGATTAGGTTTCAGAGGGTCCAAATACATAAAGATACACTAATATGGTCCGCAGGCCAGACCACCTTTCTTTTGGGGAGATGGGGGTGTTTTTTTGCGGTTGAGGGGTGAAAGATGAGCCAATTGGACAATCCTACCTTCGGATCCGGTTTCAGCGGGTCCAAATACATCAGGATATACTGATCTACTTCACTGACTAGAGTTACCGAACAAAATTAAAAATGTAAAAGATTTAAAAAATTTAAGACGATTGGAAAATAGTTGTCATTAACCAAACCTGGTGTTATATAGAATAATTGTAAAAAAAATTGTTATTAATTTAAAATTAGAAATACAAAAGATTTAGACAAAAATTTAAGATGAATGTAAAAGTTATCTTGATTTTTTTGTGCTATTTTTCAACTGTTTATTTGAGTATTTATTATGTTAACTAGTCCCTAACCATAAACTTGTATATTTTCTTGGGAATAAAGTTATTATTATTATTATACTCAAAATGTGTGATTGTTTTGATCCAAGCAACTTTGAGATCCTACGAGGAAAATTGGGTGAGATTTTTCAAGAAAACATTGGCGATATTATTATAGCAATTTTGATTTTGAGTTCGTAGTCGTCAGAAATACCCTTACACAAACTTTGACTAAAATTTAAAAAACGTATTAAGGAAAACGCCGAAGTTCTCCACACATAATTATTCTAAAAATATGTCTTAGATAGTCCTGTCAATGAATGGCTTCTAGAGGGAAATGCCGAGACCACAATTTTTGAGTTGAGGGCTGTGTTTGGATTATTTAGGTAAACATACCAAAAGTCCCCGAACGTAGGAGGTGGGGGGGGGGTCACGAAGAAGGTCCCTGTTTTTGGTTGTTCGCTCATATCTCGAAAACGGTTAGCCCTAATCAAAAAGTGGCTATATGCAAAATTAAATCTGGCTAAATTTTCTACAATAATGTTTCTATTATTTTTTTTTTTTTGTAACTGTTATGGTTGAGTATTGAATTTTATATCTTTTGACTGTATCCTAACTTTATTATAAATTGTAACGGCCTCTAGTGGCCATTACATCAAATTGAATAAATAACTATGAATAAAGATCGCAGGGATCCCTAATATCCAAACGTTAATCAAGTTAACTTCATTTCAATAGTTCTGATATTAGTATGTTTTCCGTCTCGCGAGGGCGTGGGCTGTCATTTTCGGTTGACGACGGCGATATGAATTTTAAAATCGCTCTCTCGAGTTTAAGATTTCGACCGCTAAACACGTGTTACATTTTACAATCACTTAAATGGATTAACTAAATACCGATTGGATTTTTATTTGTATATCGATTTATATATTAGTTTATATAATGATTTATACAATTTTTTTTGAAGTTCTAAAAATTTAAAGTTTAAGAACTGAAGAAATTAAAAGTTATGGAGTAAAATCAATTTAAAATCTATGATTTACGATTTATGGTTTATGGGTAATGATTTATAACTATATCTTCACATCTTTACAATCTTGAATTTCCACGTTTTCATTTACGATGAAACTTCGGACGTAGAAACGTGTCTGGTTATCGCCATTTAAAAAAAAAACAAAAAACCTCTTATCATCGTCGAACATTGATGGACATCATTATTTCTTTATGAATGGGAATGGGAAGTTAATCTCACAATTAAACTAAACTGGAACGATTATTATATCACCATTGGGACGTACCGAGGTATTAAGAAGAAATAAAAATTTTACTATTTTTGCATTGAAGCCATTACAGGCAGGTCAAGGGCGTAAAGGATAGCGAATGTGAAGCCAAGCGGTCAGGTGACGTTAGCTGGGGAATTTTGTTTCGTGTCGACAGTGGCAACCCATGTAAAGAGCTAGTGTTGTCTCCTACCTTCTCGGCAAGCAGGGAAGTGTCAAATTTCCACCTGACATCCATAAACATCACATTTGATTTGGAGGATCTCTCGAATTAAGACTGTACAAAAGTCTTAATCTTAAGATAAGTTAATTTTCTATTACTCATTTACTACCCTTCCAACAAGTGTTACGGTTGTATCATAGCGACTGCTGCTTTAAGCAGGATATAAAGTTGAAAGTAAACAAAGTGCTGTAGAGCCAGTTTACTATTAAGTTGCATAGTTTGTTAAATGTTTTAGCTAGTATCTCCTTTAACGTGTCGTGTATTATTATAGTATTGTAGCGATTACTGCCATATGCAGGATATAAACAAAATGTAAAAAATGCTATAATACTACTTGGTGTTTTCAACTAGAGAGCCAATAACGAATCCAGATCGTGGGTGTATTTTATCGTTGTGTATATGGTTTTGACCTTTGGGGTCGTGTACACTAGTGATCTGGATTGTTTTGAAAATTTCCGTAGTGTTTTGGCCATGTGGTCGTATACTGTATAGTAAATCAGTAGATTTTCTTTATCTTGTAAATATTGTGAAGGTCCCAAGTACAGCTGTGCTTAATTCCTTTCGTGTAACATTTTAGCGTACCCTGTGTACATGTAATTTTTATTACGTAAATTACCGTTATAGTTAACGCTATACTTATTGCTTGCCTAGTATAGGTTAGTCCTACGTTATATTTTTGTGATAAAATTTTTTTGGAGTCATAGGAGTATGTAAAATTTATGATGTTTTAGTGATAAACAAGTTTTATTAATCAGCTACTAGGTTGTGATTTTTTTAGTAGTGTTTTGGCCTAAGTACGATAAATTTCATAACGTAACTTCTGTTATTCCAGTAAAGTTGATCACCAGGTGAGGTTACACCTTTTTACTATAATTTTGTTTGCCAGTTTCGCAAAATAATTAACAGTGAACCTTTACAAAGTAATGTCAATGTTTATAGTGGTAGGAAGTTTGCTTCTGTTTGTTATTTAGTTGGGAATTTGTCTCTATTTACCTCGACTTTGACGAGTAGTTCACTATAAATATTTGACCTTGCCATATGTAAAATTTCCCTAAAAGTCTTGTTATGGTTGGCCTTATGCCTAATAACATTTTTGTTGATTACCATTTTTCTCGGAGAACTATTTTGTAAACTTGTAATAAAATTTAAATTTTGCCTATCTTTTGTTAATCAAATCATTGGAGGATTTCAACTTTGAACTTCAAGTATTGTAACATAGCCTGGGCAACTTAAATTATTTCAGATCTAATTGGCCGAATTTTACTGGAATTTTGATTATTGACCACTAAGCTAGGTCGTTATTTCGTGTTTTCATAGTTTATGAAATTGTTTATTGCTAATTTCACCCGTGATTCTAAATTGGGAATATCGTCTACTAACCTCAAAATTTTGCCTGTATATAATAGTTTTTTTTTGAATTTAATGCCGCGAAATTGGCAAGTACTAACCATTAATATCATTAGCTAACCTGTTAAGTCACACTGTTGACTAATAGTAAATTTGTTATTAAACTGTTGTCATTTTAAAATTTTGTTGTTTCTTTAACGTGTTTGTTGTATGGTACCTTTCCTTCTGGCTCGTCTTTTGAGCCTGGCGCCCAAGGTAACTCTTGTAATTTTTGCTTTCGAAAACCAACTTCTTTGACCAACAAAAAAAGAAAAAATTTTTTTTATTTTTTTTAAATTTTTTAAAGAATTTTTTATTGGCCTCATTGGGACTATCGCTTACGCTTACCCATAGCCCTTGCCTCCTAAAAAACTGGCTAGCTGAGCCTAATTTGTTTTGGGTAACAGGTTATAATTTTGTGAGTTTGAACAAATTAAGTGTCCAAACAAATTAGTTTTGTGTCATACAGGGAATATGATTTGTCTAATAAATACTATAAATTAAATTGTAAGTGATGATGTCAGTTTGGGCTTATTCCATTTAATTTTGTGGTAAATCTCCTTAGGCAAGAATTCAACCATCCAAGAGTTTTTTTAAATATTACCCTGTAGACAGTAAGATATTACAAAATTTATTATACATTGAATACAAATTTTAATAACCGCCGTAGAAAAAAATTTCTTGTACAGATATCCGTTTCAGAGCAGACTGAACTCAAATATCATATAAAAAATGTATTTGCGTCTGCAAGTGTGTGTGTGTGCGTGTGTGCAAACACGATAAACTTCTGTTAGGCTTAAAATATTTAATTACAATTTGGAACATATGTAAAACAGCATGTTACAATAATCCCTATTGAAATTAAGCCATATCTGTGATACATAGTGTTAACCAGAGGCCTACAAACTCTCACTTCATATTAATCTTATTAAAAATACCATGGTGCATAATTTAAGATAACATTGATATATCATCTGATTTAAATAAAGTTGGTTTGCCTAACATACACTCATTATATTGCGGTTTATAAATCTTATATATCTTATTATTTTTGTATGCTTAATCAAAAACCTCAGTAATATTTTGCTCTGAAATTAACGTATGAGCATGTACACAGATAGAAGTAAAGTTAAAGTTGTTTCATATATTACGCAAATAAATATTTTCTTCACGCAAATAAATATTTTCTTCATATAAAACAAATAATTTTGACCCGAACCTATTATTTCTCGCTACAAAAGTATTTGTCTTATATGAAGAAAATCCTTTATTTGCGTATAAATGAAACAAATATTCTTGATTTAAAACATTATTTCTATCTGTGGTTGTATTACAGATATGGCCCAATTTCAATAGGGATTATTGTAATATGCTGTTTTGCACGTTTCAAATTGTAATTAAATATTTTATGTCTAACAAAAGTTATTGTGTTTACAAGAAACGGTATACACGCACACATACATATACACGCACACACAGACGCAAAGACATTTTTTATTTGATATTTGAGTTCAGTCTGCTGTGAAACGGATATCTGTACAATAATTTTTTTCTACGATGGTTATTAAAATTTTTATTGAATTTATAATTTTATAATAAAGTTAGGATACAGTCTAAAGATATACAATTCATTACTGAACTATAACAGATACGAAAAAAAATTAAGAGAAACATTATTGTAGAAAATTTAGTCGGCTTTAATTTTGCATATAGCCACTTTTTGATTAGGGCTAACCGTTTTCGAGATATGAGTGAAAAACCAAAAACCGGGACCTTCCTCGTGCCCCCTGCACCCCCCTCTCCTACGTTCGGGGACTTTTGGTATGTTTACCTCGTAAATAGTCCAAACACAAGTCAAAAATTGTGATCTCGGCATTTTCCTTTAGACCCCCTTATTGAACGTTCATTGCCCTGTCAATGAACATTCAATAAGGGGATCTAGAGGGAAATAGAGTATTTATTTTTACTAAATTTAATGAAGATGATAAAAATAAATAAAAAATGAGAAATACATTTTTTTGATAACGGCAATAATTTTTGAGTTTTTTGAGGTATTTACGCAAAAGTTTACTCGTTTTTTTAAAATTTCTTTTAAAATTTTTAAAATAATTTGCCTTTTTATTTTACTTGCCTTCGTCTTAATTACATTCTAAAAATTAGTTTTTCGTACAATATTTTTTTGGCCGCCAGCCCCTACATTTTTCATGTGAGCGATATCAAAGTTGCTTATATCAAAACAATCACATTTTACTTACCACCTACATTTGAAATTAATTCGTAAATAGGCAAGGAATATGCAGAGGTATGCAGATGAGAAGTGAAACACACTGTATATTATCTTAAATGAAATTGTCAGTGTGTCAAAATTCGAATAAATCTGTTTAGTTGCTAAAATTATAAACAAGTAAGTTGTTTCTTAACTTAATTTTTTATTCACCCTGTATAATTTCTCTATGGCAATAAATCCATCGTAAATATAACATATAACATATGACATTATTTTGTAAAAATGTGATTTTCGTATATTAAACAACGATGTTAAAAACAATATGAAATTTATTTATTCTGGTCCTGGTTTACAGGGCTTCCGTGAAGGTCTGTACAAAATGCTACCACATATATATATATATATATATATATATATATATATATATATATATATATATATATATATATATATATATATATATATATATATATATATGAAGTGACGGTGAGAGGTAAACTCTCATATGGTCAGATGCTACTATACGTCGGACAAATGTCACTGACGTATAGCGACTTGCTTTTCTGCAAGTACCAAGAGCGGCGACCTCTAGCCTTAGTGGGCTATACTCACTGTTTATGAAATAGGATTTGAAGGAAACAACTACTCAGCGGGCAAATACCCCGACCTGCATTGGATTATACCTTCAAATCGTGATCAGTAACCAACTATCATTTGTCTGTTCCTAACCAGACATAGACCGGTTTCGAACTTATTATGTTCTCCTCAGTATGCCATAGGTCATGGAACAGACAAATGATAGTGGTCAACTTGCTAGTCTTATACAAACTGAATCAAATGAAGTGACGGTGAGAGGTAAACTCTCATTTGGTCAGATGCTACTATACGTCGGACAAATGTCACTGACGTATAGCGACTTGCTTTTCTGCAAGTACCAAGAGCGGCGACCTCTAGCCTTAGTGGGCTATACTCACTGTTTATGAAATAGGATTTGAAGGAAACAACTACTCAGCGGGCAAATACCTCGACCTGCATTGGATTATACCTTCAAATCGTGATCAGTAACCAACTATCATTTGTTTGTTCCTAACCAGACATAGACCGGTTTCGAACTTATTATGTTCTCCTCAGTATGCCATAGGTCATGGAACAGACAAATGACCTATGGCATACTGATATATATATATTTTGAAAGTTTTTTGGCCTCCGAAAACAGGTTCGATTAGCCACAGAAATTCTACCACATAATCTTGAGATTAAAATAGCATAATTTAACCAAACGCACCTATATCTAAAAGTGCTCCATTACTTGTGGATGAAAAACTTTTTAGCCACTTAGCCCTTTTTAGCCAAAAAAAGTGTGTCAAACAAAATTGGAAAACACCTTTTCCCATTACAGATTCACATCCCAAATTTCATCCAAATCACTAAAAGCTATCTATCATTTGTTGTTAAAAAAAAAATTGAAGCTATTTGTCATTCGACTCACTTTTAGATAAATGAAAGTTTGGTTAAATCATCCTATTTTTGTCTCAGGAACATATGGTAGCATTTTGTACAGACCTTTCAGGGACATCCCTACATAAAAAATATATTTACTACAAACTTCCTTTAGACACTATCATCAGGAATCAGGAACTGTAATTAATAAAATATTCCGAGACGTTTTAAAACGCAAATAAAATTGTAAAAGAATGTTCTTATTTATCTGTAAAGCCCCGAACGCCCTGTATAACAAAATATATCCACAGATTCGATTGCATCTGTAGATACTTTTAATTGGAGGGTTGAAACTATATCATATACAAAAATTAGAGATTTTGACCGAAAGCCACTTTATATAAGGAATGTGTGTGGCAAACAAAAATCTTTTGATGTATAGTTAATTTTCCCAAGCATCCAAAAATCCTCAATCACAAATTCTTTACAAAATAGTAATAAAATGCTTCAGACAATAACATCAGATGGTACTTACCTTGATTTACTGAACTATAGAACTCTAACAACAGTAACTACACACAACTTTTTAGAAATTGGCTTTAACAATTTGTGAAAATCAAATAAAACCCTGACAAGTGTGGTCTAATATTTATATGGTTAGTTTGGTATTAGGAGTGGGACTTATGCAAGTTTTAACAGAATTTTTTCTGCGAAACGGGCGGAACTCAGATTTACTATTGCAAATATTTCTTTTTTATTCAACATTTCCAATTAGAGCAGGGGTAGAATTAATACTATTTTACTGACACTATTTTATAATATACGCCTTAAAGTTTTCTTTACAAACAGAATTTTTCAGGTTGGATATTTAAAAAAATATATTATTGGCAAAAATTGTACAGGGTGAAGTGGGTAATGAATGACAGACCAATGGCAGATTTGTGTGCTAAAATAACAGCCCAATAATCTTTATACAGTGTGTCCCCGGATGGATCTAACTATCTTCTTCATAAAAAGTTTAGTTTGTCGCCAAAAGACCTTATAGCCATCGTCGCAACTTCGAAATAACTAACGTACAGGGTGGTTAACAAATACGGAAACGTAAATTTGTGCCAAGAGTAAAGTATCAGTTTTTTGAGAGGAAATATGTTGCAGGAAAAAGTTGTTTCCAGTGCCAATGAAAGTTCAGATGTGAAATTTGAACGTGTGTCGTATCTCAAAGTTGATATTTTTGCCAACTTGATATTTTTGGGTTATTAAAATAATTAAATTGAACCAAAGTGCATAATAACATGATAATAAAACTACAGTAGAATAGAAATATTATATATTTTTTTATTTTTCATATCCTTTTAATTAATTTTTGGATGTGGAAGTATAGTAACGCAATTTTTTTTTTAAATTTTTATTATTTAAATAGGCTTAGAATGTCATGAAACGTCGAGATTTTAAGTTTGATTTAAAAAAAACATTCTGTCTGTCGGTCAGTCTGTCTGTAACTTTTTTTGTGTGCACGTTTACTCTGAAACCGTTTAAGATATTGACTTGAAATTTGGTACACGTATGTATATTAATGAGATCTGGAACTAGATTTTGATCTTATTTCGTTGAAGGGTTGGGGGACAAATTGGGGTAAATGGGGGTAAATAAGTAAATCAAACAATAAGAGTCCGTAAAATTGGTATTTAGTATATATAAAAGAAGTTAAGGTCTTAGAAAAATGTTTGGCATTAGCCACCCCCATTACTACCCCCACCCCATTATTAAAGGGGGTGAAAAAAATAATATTGTAATTTAGCGTGTATACCAGGATCCTAGGGCCTCAATTATTTTTTTTATTTCATCCACCTCCTCTGCTATTGCAAGTATAGTTAGGTGTTAGGCCCGTCCGTCCGGGGACACACTGTAATACTGTATACTACTCACCTTGGTGGAGAATTATTTTTTAAGGAAAGAGACATCACTATCACATCTCACATCATACTTTTAGGTAGAGGGTAGGAGGGTACACCATTTTATACTTCTGACTAGAACAAAATATAACTAATACTATGACAAATGATAAAGGTATCATTTTTACGTGAATTTGGTAAGTATTCTTATTGTGCTTGTAATGTAAAATGTAACATAAAATGATGACTAATGATGATGTATAGATGAATTTGATAATCTCAGCCGTTTTCGAACAAAAATGAAACAGGAAACCATCATTGGCTTGGCACACACCCAATTTAGAAAAACATGATTGAGACTATTTTGAAAAAAGTAATGAGTGAAAACAATTTATTATAAAGCATTTTCTTATGAATTATTATTATTGCACGAGATGTGATGTAAATCAAATTTTGATGTAATTAATTATAAATTAAGTAAATTCTCTTTAGTGTAAATTTTTTTTTCTAAATAGGGTGTGAATTCACAAATTTCATGCAGAAATGATTCTTTGCTTGCGAAAATTTTAAAGTGCTCACAAGTCATAAAGTGCTTGGGAGTTTTTTGGAGTGCTCGCGAACACTAAAAAAGTGCTTACGAGCCTTTTCGAGTGCTTGCGAGCATTTTGGAATGCTCCTGAGCACTAAAGTGCTTGCGAGCCTTTTTTGAGTGCTCGCGAGCACTTTGCAGGATTACTAAGCACTAAGCCCTTTCGCAAAGTGCTCGAAGCCCCAAGCACTAAGCACCAATTTTAAGAAGTGCTCTTAAGCACAGTGCTCCCGAGCACAAAAGTGCTTAGAGTGCTTAGACAAGCACTAAGCACAGTGCTTAGGAACGGCTCTGTTATTGATTAATGATGATAATATTTCCACAAACGCAAATGACGTATCTAATATCTTTGAGAAAAACGAGATGTTGAACATTTCCTCCGGAGACTCGCACAGTAGTTTAGATGATAATGAGATCTATCATAGAAATACCATTAGTAGTAATACTCCTTTAGTATGTGACTCTAGATACCTATTCGAGTTTAGATCTTAACAAAATTTTTAATGCAGATTCTAACGATCAACATTCTAAATATGATGTTCCTTGTGAGTTAACTACTAATTTAATAACTAATAATGAAGATTGTCATAACGTAGATATCAGAAGTAATTTAAGAGACTGGACCCTTTCTAATAACATCACCCATTCAGTTTTGTCAAATCTTTTAAAAATATTAAAGCCACACTTTGATTGTTTGCCTATAGATGCTAGAACTTTACTTCATACTCCTAGGCGAACATCGTCTAATGTTGTATATCCTGGTGAATATTTTCATTTTGGCCTAGAGCGTGCAGTAAAAATTGTATTATCCGTAGAAAAAATATTAGTAAATGTGAAATTTGTGTGAACATTGATGGACTGCCATTAAGTAAGAGTTCGGGAAATCAGCTGTATCCAATTTTAATATCTCTTTATCCCGTTAAAAATGTAGTTTCGATTGTGGGAATATATCACGGTTATGAAAAACCGCAGGACCCTAACTCTTTCTTAAGGGACTTTGTTGATGAAGCTGTATATTTATCAAGTAATGGTTTTATAATTGATAATGTTGTTATGTCTTTCAATATGAAAGCATTTATATGTGACGCACCAGCGAAATCTTTTATAAAATGTATTAAGGGACATACAGGCTATTTTTCATGCAGTAAATGTTCTCAGGAGGGAGAATTTCTAAATAATAGAGTTTGCTTCACTGATTAGCTTTTACGGAAAGGACTGATGATGGTTTTATTTCAAAAATGCAAAAGGAACATCACACAGGCACTAGTATTTTGGAAGAAATTCCAAATATAGGTCTCGTCTCAACATTCCCTCTAAACTATATGCATCTCTTCCCAGTAAACATTAATGTAACTTTACCTCTCTGAGAGGTAAGATTAATAGAACATCTTTATATAAAATATTTTACATAATTTTACATAGCATATATGTAAAATAATATCATATTCAAGTCAACATATTAACTTAATTACTTATACACAAGTTTACATATTTGCTACATAATTTTACTACTTCATTTTACGACATCGAAATCATGGAACGCGTCACACGCTCACGCAGCACGCCAGTGTAAAATGATGTAAAATCTAACGTTTGTGTTTTTTGATCATTTTTGTGAAAAATTGTGGATGATGTCTTTTAATAACTTTGATGCAGAACTGTGAACCATAAAGCGTTGTGACTTTTTTAAATATTATTTTATTTGGACGTTTTATTAATGTAGAGATTAGGTGCAAACATAAACATGCCCTCTTGTTTGCGAATTTGGTGTACATACCTTTGGAGGTGCACCATTTTCCAGTGAATAACCCAAAAGTAAGTTTGTGTTGTACAGTTTTTATACAGATATTTATTTAAATGAAACGTAATCTTTTTATAGGTTAGAATTATTTCATGATCAATCGTTATTCTCGACAGACAATTATATCATTACATGGATTTTGTTACTCAAAGGCTGTATGTTGGTGCTGTTCCCACATTATTAAGTTCAACTGAATCCAGCGTAAGAAGTTGTAATTCAAGGAAACCCAGATCTTAATAGTGACCAAAAGCTTTTGCGAAGTACTGTGAATAGGTATGGTTATTGTTTACCGACATCTTATAGCACCTACTTTGTGTTCGTTATTGTATTGTACGTATATTTCAAGGTTTTGTATGTGTAAAGTAGGCTAATATTTTCCTGCAATTTTTCTTTTGTCCAAAATTGGCTTCAGCACGTCAAAATATTTCAGAAAAATTAAATCAGAACCTTAGGACAAAACCATTGCCCCTTTTTAGGGGATAAAAGGGGTGGTAACCAAAAACTGATAAATTTTTTTTTAATATCAGAATCGGTTTCAACATGTTAAAAAACAGGATTAGATGGTTCTGATCAAAAGCGCAGCCCTTTTTTTTTGTTGTCTTGTGATTAATGGTATTGCTTGTATCGCCATTAAAAAAATTAATTTGATCATTATAAAACTACGAAGAAAACTAGAATTGTCTGAACTTTTATGGTTAATTTTGTTGCAATAAATTAAGACAATTAAGATTTGTCATTATTAAAAATATGCTTCTGGTAGAATTAAATCATCTTGGTAAAGGACCCCGCACATTTTCTTATATCAAATGGCTCTCGGTGAATGCAATAGTATAATATAATTTAATATTTATACAAAAAAAGGTTAAGAAACAGTAACAAGTTCGAAAATTGAATTGTTGATTGTTTACTTTTCAGTGGCGTTAATTAACAATTTGTTTATATGACTGTTAAAGAAACTACTTTTATCATGGGATTCTCACAAGATTGATGCTCGTCTAAAACTTATGCATGAAAAAAGTATTGCTTTACACACTTGTTGCATAAATAAGTAGGTATTTTAAAATTATTTAAAACAATTTTTTGGCAATTATTTAACAAATGCATTTTTTTCACGCTTCACGGCTCCCAATTGGCGTAGAAAACCCCGATTTTTAAAATTGTTTCTTTTTTTGTGATCTTTTGAAGCATTCTAATAATTTTTAATTGTTTAATTCTGAGAAAAAAAATTCTTTATAAAAAATTTAAAATGATTTTAAATAGTTTAAAAAAATTGTGTTAATATCACTGAAGAGTAGGAGAAAAATCTACATTCTAAAACAAATTGTTCTATGACTTGATGCATTTAAACAGTCAACGGTTCAATTTTCGACTTTGTTATTGTTTTTTTTGGCGTTATAAACATTTCCACTTGAAATTTGGTGTGATGATTTAATGGGCTTATTTAGCATATTTTTGTATTACATTTTGCAAAAAAATCTCTTAATTTTAGAGCGAAATTCAAAAAACCATAATATTCTAAGATCTCTAGAGGCTTTAAAATTAATCAAGAATATAGACGCTGCGTGAAGTCATTCACTCTGAGTTGCATTTTCATTTCCCTTTTTTCGGCAGTTATATGCTGCATACTCTTATGTTGAAATACTCCAATAGTCCCCAAATCACCATCTCTGACAGATTAGACAAATCTGATTTTAAATAGATGGGTTTTAACAGTGTAAACTCAACTTTGAGGCAGACTTTCGGATTGAATGACAGCACTTTGAGCACATCGGTTCATGTTTAAAGCAGTATACTTCTGAAACTCATCGGATCGACCTCAAATTTTCCATTCCATTGGAAGTGTGTTTTCGTAAAGTTTTGTTAAAATATATACATTATTATTTAAACTATCATAAATTGTTTAATAACTTACACACTGCATCGTGTGTAGACCCCTAGACAGCCGCGTTTTTTGCTCCCGGTCGTGTCATTGACCGGTTTAACTAAATATCTCGTATATCTGCTTTTCATTTCAGCATAAGATCAACGTCTTCGATTTATTTCGATTTATTTCGGTATTTTTGTAGTGTGATTTGATTAAAACCAAAAGTCACTTCTATCTTATTATCGAGCTTTGCTGTCAGTAGTGTCAATCCCAAGTCTGATAAAGTGATATGGTTGTACCGCGTTACGTTAAATTAGTTGAAGTCATTGGCGGCGCATTCCTACAAAAGAAAATAAGGTAATTTTTTTGGTCATTTTTAAAAAAAAAAATCATTTTTTTACTCCTTTCGGTGGGGACAACCTACTGTTAAATTTTCCGCATGTTCTGATAGATCACGTTGTATAACCAGATTTACTACACTATACAGGGTGCGCCACTTAAAACTCCCCAGACTTGTAACTTTTTTATTTTCGTAGCGATGACCATGAGTGATTAATTTTTTTTTTTGAATGGTTAAGAAAGGAAACTTAATTTCTTTGAATATTTTTTTACCTCACCCTGTACATTAGAGCGGTCCTTATTTATACTTGAGGAAAAAAATATTTTCGAATTTAGTTTGGGCCACCCCCCACAATGGTTTCAATTGCTAAAAAAATAATGTGGGTGAAATTTGAGCGAAATTGGATACGGGGAAAACCCACCCCCCTAAATTTAATATTTCTTGAAATTCCCCACATTGTTATATTTGGTTTTTCTAAGTAAACAATAGGTATAATTGACATCCTGAAGATAATTTATACTAGTTTAGGAAGAGGAAAGCGAATTCTAAATACTACCCATGAAAATATTGACATTAAAATTCCCTAATCCTTTTAGGAATAAGGAATTTTAATAGGTGGTCGCCCGCAAGGCCCTAGTTTTAAGATCTATTTCCTCGAATTTTGTCTCTGCAGTAGGGTTGAGTTTCTACCTGAACGGCATAAACCTTAATCCTCACTGTAATTTTAGCCGACCTGTATGGCAATAAGTGCGTCAAAGCATTTCAGTACCTCATTATCAGTGAAAAGAGCAGCACGCAGCACAATGTCCCGCCAAATTAATTTGCGTGGTCGTGATAGTGTTTATTTGCTCACTAATATTTCAAACGAGATTACTGGAAGTAAACTGGCTTCTAATAAACAAGTTTTGAGTGTACTTTTTTTAACTTAAGAGACGTGAAGCTGAAGCCAGACTTGTAATACAAGAAGTTGTGATTTCTGGGAAAAGGCAAGAATTCCCACTAGAAAACAAAACCACTGTATTGATAAGCTAATATCTTTGAATGAAGAATGGAGGACGCTTCAATAAAGGTGTAAGAAGCAGACGAACTTTCAAAAACAGAAAGAGGCAAATTTTGTAGCAAAGTTTGATGACTTGCATCTTCGACATAGCCCACGAAAACGCGCTTGAGACGATGACTATCTAGGAAGATAGACAGTTTTTAGTTCAACAACGGGAAAAAGGTCGACCAGGATTTATGTACGGTATAGATTATGAATTAGAAGGCAGAGAAAGAAGAGCTGAAAAACGAGCACGCGAAGCTTCAGAAAGAAGAGAACGCAAGAAACGAGAACTTGAAGAAGCAAGTAAGTACCAAAATTAATAGTATATAGTGTGACCCATCTCAAGTGGAAACACCTTTGTAACTCAATTATTGATCATCCAATTTCAACCAAATTTGGATCGGTATCAAAGATCTTTAATATTTCTTTTTTGAGTAAAACAAAACTTATTTCAGTCAGTCAGTCAAATTTTTAAGTCCGAGAATTTTCTTTAAACGCTTTCAACAGTATTGGGCTAAGATTAACAAACATTATTTTAAGTTCGGATTTGAAGACGGATATGTTCTTCCATTTTTATATGATACAAAAGAGGTAGTCACATTTGTGATATCTGCTCTGGAAAATCCGCAAAAGCAGCCTCGAGAAGATTATAGAGAATTTTTGGAGTTGTCCAGAAGCAGTTGCCTTCGCATTCTTCGATTCAAAATTGTCAGAGGAATCCAAAGTGAAAATGGTTGAAGCCCTAGGTGAGAAAGAGGATCTGGAAGAAGAAACATTGGATGTGGAAGAAGAATCATCGGATGTGGAAGAAAAGCCATTAGATATAGAAGAAGAATCATCATATAGTAAAAGTATCAAGCGAATAGAGATAGGCGAAAATGAAATTCCAAAGTTTGCGGAGAACACATTTATTGAAAATTTTTTTACTATCGAAACCCGAAAGTTTTTCAAACGATTTCACATAAATGAAAATGAAAATGAAAATTCTTGAAACGCACCCTTCAACTTGGTCTAAAAACGATAGTTTTAACAAAGGGTTGGATATTTTAAAAAAAATCAAAGTTATTAATGATACAGCAGAGCAGGGTGTTAAGTTAATGACAGATTACAATAATGTAATAACAAAAGATGAGGAACAAAAACAATTCGTCTTGCAAGTTGTAAAAGATTATAGAACACGATTTCCCGATTTTGAAAAGGAGACCTTATCCCAAAAACTATAATCAAATTAACAAGTTTTCAAAAATAAAGTGATTTTAAGTATGTATGTTATTTATTTTCAGTCACTACTAACTCATTTGTCAGTAGCAAGCTTTGAAAAAATAAATATCGAAATTTATTAGAATTTATTTGAATCTCCCAGAATCAAGGGTTGGGTGGCACGTTTTCTCGTTATCCGATTGAGTTCAGATTTTGCACAGAACATTTTTTTAAGTATTGAAACAATCTAGGGGGTGGCCCGCAAAAAAACATAAAGTCGAAAAATAAGGACCGCCCTACTGTACATGGACTGTGTTATTGTTTTTTATAAAGGATTTAATTAGCTTCAATTTATGTTATTAAAATAAAAAAAACTTAAAAAATAAAAAATTTGCAATTTCCTACTTAGTACGTTTTAATGTTAGTTTTTAAAAAAAAAATTTTCATTTTTTGTTACTGTTTTATTACGCTGAATATTGTTTGTGATATGTCTTTTACAGATAAAGCATAAAATTATTATTTACATTCCTTTCAAAGTAATTTAAAAAAAAATTAGTTTGGAGTGTTTTTAATTCCTTTCTCTAAAACCAAAAAGAATTTCGAATATGACGTAATAATATAAATTGAAGCTAATTAAAACCTTTAAGTATAAGAAAACATTAACGCAGTTCATGTACAGGGTGACGTAAAAAAATATTCAAGGAAATTAAGATTTCTTTCTTAACGATTTTTTCATTTTAAATACTTTAAAAATATCTACAATTTGATGTGCCTTAAAAAATAAGAAAATTACAAGCCTGGGGAGTTTTAATATATGAAATAGACTAATATTTCAATTATTTTCACAGGTTGTGTAACTGATGTTCAAGTAGCAAATGTCAGAGTGACGAAGGCTGACCAAAGAACGAGTACAATCAGAAACGACCCGAGAAATGCTTAACACTTATTGTAGATACTTAGTTAACTTGAATATAGATTAGTTACACAAAAGACACTAGTATTAATCTCTCCTAAATCAACAGTTAATAAAATAAATTAAATGAAATTTGAGCTTTACTAGGAATGCAAATCAAGGTAGGTAGGTGGGTATACATCATTGGAGAAGAAAAAATATCGTATAGCTGCTTTCTAAAGAACATATAGATGACAACGTCGAGGACAACGCCTAATGCCTGGTTTACCTACTGGGATATGCAGAGATTAAGATGAAATTGAAACTTTGTTGATACTAATTAACTTAGTTTAAACTGTTGTTCAGTTCGAGAATCTTTCCTAAGCTAATATATGTTGACAAATCAGACAACCATATGTTGCATTATATACTTTTTATCTCTTTTTGATGTAGCGTTTAATTGTTTTAAATACCTACCATAATGTTCAAAATAGCACCCTATAGTATTTTTTAAATATTGATACTAGAGAACTGGATTCTTGGAGTTCAATATATGAATATAAATTCCTCATGAATTGTCCAGAAAAATTGATATTCTTTAGGAAATAACTGGAGGAGACGTCAACTTTTATTTTTAAGTAGAATATCTCTGAACATTTTTAGAAAGTTAGATAGTTTTATATTTTAAATATAACCATTTTTTACAAAAATTCATTCAAAATATAAAACTACTCGGCTCTCTAAATAAGGTATCCGACTTAAAAATAAAACTTGGTGTCAACTTCGGTAATTTTCTAAAGAAATATATTTTTCTGTATAACTATTCATATATCTAACTTTAAAAATCCAATTGTGTAGTATCAATATTTAAAAAGTGCTGGGATATGCTATTTTGAACATACGGTAGGTAGATAAAATATATACATGCTATATCATAAAGAGATAAAAAGTATATAAGTTACGTAGCGTAAGTAGTGGCTATTATGCAATTTTACAACTGAAAAGTGTATTAGATCAAAAAACACTAATAAATGTTTATTATGCCCTCATAAATTCAGTTCTGTCGTATAATGTCATTTTGTGGGGTGGCGCTTCTGATAGCGAGAGGGTTCTGATTGCTCAAAAAAGAGTTATACGATTAATTTTCGACTTGCAGAAAACTCAGTCATGCAGAGTTTTCTTTAAGCAACACGCTATATTGACATTTCCTTGCCAATTGTCTCATATATATAAAAAAGCAAGTACGAGACAAATTCGCAACTACATAATTACCCTACCAGACATGGTAATTTACTAAAAATTCCAAAACATAGAACTGCGCTCTATGAAAAGTCTCCACTACTGGCTGGAATAAAATTCTTTAATTGTCTACCTGACGAAATTAAAGAAAAAGCTTCCTTATATTCCTTTAAGAAGGAATTACGGAGCTATTTAATAAGTGGCTGTTATTATTCAGTCGATGAATTTTTAAATCATACATTTTATATCTAAAAAAAAAAGAGCTACCTGTTCTGAGCTGTACTACTGTATATTTTTGTGTATATGTGCATATAGTATAATTAGTCATATTATTTTATATTTTATTCTATTTATTGACATGTCCTATTTCATTGTATTGTGATCGAAAGGATGAATAAAATTATTAAATATTATTAAATATTAAGGTCCCTATCAAGTGGTTAAATATATGCTACATCATAAAGAGATAAAATTAGTTACTTATGCTTTACATAGCAAGTGGTTGAATATACATATACGCTACGTCATTTGTTCCATACCGTGAGGTCACAGTGTTACCTCTTCACTATGTAAAAATCATATGCACATGTTGCTGACATTTCGCAGAGTATGCATATATGATTATGCGTCACATTTTACATAGCACGTTACTTCTGCGAAACTTAGTTTACATAGCATTTACGTATATGCTATATATTTATGTAATTAATGCCAATATTATCTAATAGAGGAATCTACATACACATCCGTTTTCAACCATTTTCTGAAAAATTTTCCTCATCCTCTGGGGATGCCGGTTCTGTTGCCCCCACCCAGATGAATTTTCTGGCTGCGCCACTGTTTATGAATATAAAGTTAGTACATCTCTAAAAATGTAAAGAGAATGTTCCTATTATTAGATAAATGCTTCATAATTAAGACAATATTTTGATACAGGGTTTGTAAATCAGTCCGCACGAAATAGAAATGAAGCTACTGCGAAACTACCAGCAAGTAAGTATACTAGTTTTTAAATGTCTTAAGATTTTATGTATTCATTTTTAATTGTACGTAATAATAATTTTCATAATTAAAACTTAATAATTGTATAAGGACCCCCACAAACCTTATGGAAATTGGCTCTCAGTCGAATTTTCTGAAATTTGGATACGTGATAGCTTTTACCTTTCTGAGCAAAAGTTTTCATGGGCACAAGTCACGGCTATGATTGCTTTTCAAGTTGTACGGGCTTGAACGTCACAATAAGCATACAAATTTGGCGGAGTGAAGATAGCAATCATTTTAGCAATTCTCCATATTTTTCTTTCTTTTGCATCGTATAAATAATTTTCAATGGAAAAATAGCTTTATATTTCAAGAAAACAGAAAAAAATCCGATATAGATAGGGACTAACGGGGTAGCAATCCACAAAAAGTAAAATATTCTTTTTGTAACTTTTTTAATATCGTTTGTGAATTAACAATTTTCGGTGGAATAATATATATAAATTTCAAGAAAACAACGAAATCCAATATAGGTAGAGGCTGACGGGCAGCAACTAAAATATTCTTTTTGTAACTTTTTTAGTATTGTTTGTGCATTAACCATTTTCTTTGACATAATAGCTATTGCTAGCCCGCCAGCCCCTACCTAGATCGGATTTTGTTCTGTTTTGTTAAAATATATCTATATACCCACTAAACAAAATATATATCCGTAATATTACTCAATATTAAACTGATATTTAATGTTTTCTTGCAATACGATATTTATATTAAAATAACCTAACTTTGCTATAGCTGAGAAATGTTAAATTGCAAAATATTGAAGAAACCTTTAGTTAATATTAGGTCGAAAATATTTCCGTAATATAAAAAGTTATATTTAACAAATGTATGTCACATATTATAATCAATGTATCTTTAATATTGCCATTAAAATTAGCATATTATATTACAAGAATGTAACTTGTAATATTACACGAAAATATTTCACATATATAACTGAAAATGTGTTACGAATGAATCTCATACATTATGAATAATATGCATTTGATCATACATTAACATTATTTGCAACGTTTATTCTATGTAACTACCATGAACTTCTATGAAAACTCGCCTATTCACAGAACGCATCGTTTCTCGCCTAAAATTGTATGAACATAACCTTAAAACCTTCGATATCTTGTGAGTAAGTGTGTTGCGCCTTAATGCCCTTAATTTCAGAAATGGGTGATAAAAGCGAGAATAAGGTAAGTAGATAATTACAGTAATGTAGAAATTCGTGGAAACTTTTAGCAACAAAATAAAAATAAACTTTAAATTTTATTTAGTTACTTTAAATTTGCAGTATTTTTACACCTGTGTTATTTGTCGAAGCACACTAATTGCATTTTATTGATAAACATATAACATTAAAATATTATTCTTGTTTCAACCTGCTTATTTTAGGTCAGTTATTTATTGCTTTACTCATCGGAGGCTAGGGGTTTATCCCCAGATCCGTTGCATATGTGGTCCTAATCACGGGGATAAAAAAAAATAAAAATTTGATATTAGGCCACCGATAAGTAAATTAATTGTCCCTGTTTTAAGTTGGCTGCTCGACCAACGTAATAGCTAGGGAGCTGGTGGCAGAATTTTTTATATGATTTTATCGTGTGACTAAAGTCGAAAAGTGGAAAGATCTCATAATAACAAGCCGGAAAAACCATTTCAGTCATTACGGCGTTGCTGATTTTTTAATTAACAGTTATTTAAAAGTGCCAAAAAAACAAACGCTCCTACAGTTCATCTCAAACTTATAGCAACATGAGGCCCAGTGTTTCAATGCAAAGTTAAGCACTTTATCCTACAAATAAATTAGCTAGAAGTTTAGAATATGAAGTTTCAATATTAAAGTGTTTAATAAAAGCATATTCTAAACTTCTAGTTAATTTATTTGTAGGATAAAGTGCTTAACTTTGCATTGAAACACTGGGCCTCATGTTGCTATAAGTTTGAGATGAACTATATATGATTTTATTGTATCAGTCAGTTGTTTTAAACGTTGCCTGTCAATATGACATTGATATAAATGCAGTTGGCTGAAATCTATGTGTCTGCGTTTTTTTTTTGTAATTTAATTTTTTCAATTAATTTATGATATACTAAAAATTAAGTGATTTTATTGTCGCTGTACCATATATCAAAAGTTTCGCAAAGCGGTAAGAAACAATAAAACAAACTTCAGTCACCTGTGTACTGCTGCATTTAAAGGAGGTGAATTTTCAAAAATGCGAAAAAAAAACGCTTCTATATTATTTTATTGTTTCAACCACTTTGCAGGAAGCTTTGTTTGTTTGTAAAGCACATAAAAAAACAGTGGCTGAAATTTACAATTCTGATTTCTCATTGGCTGACGTTTCTTATTAATAATTAAGAAGTGAAAAAAAATAATGCTTTCTCGAAATAATTTAGCAATGCTCGATCCTACGAGAAGAATGTTCAAGACAAAGTTGCCCAGTAAACAAGATATTATAACTTTAATGTAACTTCAACGTTGCTAGAAAGTATTTTGTCATACTATTAAATGTTATTTAATGTAACCAATGTTACTTAAATGTTTGTTTAATATTTCGAAATTTAACATTTCTCAGTTACGTTGTGTTAATATAAATATCATATTGCAAGATAATATTAAACATGATACTTTTACTTAACATTGCATAATATTACGGCTACATTCTTTGTTTGCTGGGTGAAGAGGACAAAATTGCATACATTTTTTGTATATGCATTTTTATTGTAAGTCTAATACGTAACTACATACAGCAGTGGGAAAATGAAGTTTAACGATTTTTTTTTTTCAAAAAATGCTCAAATTTCATTGTTGCGCGAACGGTCCTACCTTTAATACGTACAGGCTTAGAGAGCAGTGTTTTTGATTTGATAATAATTACTTACATTTTTGATATATTGAATGTCTCTAAGCAATTGTGTAAGAATTAAATGTGTGTAAGGATTTTGTAAGGGATTTAAAATTTTGTAGCCAATAATCGGGACATAAAATTTTATAATTTGAAATTTCCTTAAAAATGTTGGATTCTTATCTAAAAATTACAAAAAGAGTATAAAAGCAAGTACCGACTCTGCAAATTATTCTGAATATCTATCATTAAAATGAATACCTCTTGTTTCCTATTTTCGAGAAATGATGTAAGCCACTGTAATACTATCCAGTCAATTTAATATTTTTTTTTTAGTTTCAGTACAAGTATTATTATAATATATCTTTATTATAATAATACAAATATTATAAAATATGTTGTTATAAACATGCATTATATAATAAAAAAAAATTTTCTTCTTAAATCCATTTGTCTAACGCTGTATCTCTTTAAAAATTAGACTTACAATAAAAATGTATATACAAAAAATGTAGGAAATTTCGTCCTCTTCAACTTTGTCTTCAACATTTTTCCCCCACCTCTAGGGTTGAAAACTTGTGTTTTTTATCATGGCCTCGATTTAAACAACATATATCAAAATCATTACTACTTCACCTTTTGCAGGGCACTGACTGATTGTCTTATTTTGACATTTTTTGGAGTAAATTGAGAATATTTCTGAAAATCAGCAACGTACACGTCAGCCAATGTTTTTCTCTGCTAATGGATATAAAAACTAACAAATTACCAAACACCATTCGAGGTTTCTATTTTGAATAGCATATATTTTTATTTGCACTTCAGCTTGGTTGCCATTTTGATAATATAACTCGATAACTGAAAGACACTCGACCTATGGTCTCGTGTTTTTGTACCATAATAAAGATAATGATTAACTATGTTATGTCAGTAACTACGATACTTCTATACTGTATTCTCGATCAGATATTAATATATTCCATTTTTTAACAGAGGCTGTCAAAATTACCTTCTCAGCCACCACAGCAAAACAATTCGAAGATGTGGTAGCGTTTCGCCAAACAAAGGAAACAGCGAGAGAGGCAATGAATAATATGGATTTTTTTTATAACACTTATTGTTGAGAATTTGCATTTTTATTTTTATTTATTTTTATACATTGTATATTTTTATGTATATTTTTAACAAAATATATTTTTGATTAAATGTTTTCTTTTTATTTTAGCTATAGGTGATTATTTATTAAATACTATAGATGCCTCAACTGATGCAAGTTAGTGCTGAAGGATTATGGACAGCCTGTCGAATAATGTGTCCCCCACTCATTTGTACAGTACATCTTACAATTTCCTATGAGTAGAAACACATAATTTGACACAATATTTCTGTCCGTAATCCAATACTAACTGGCACTGGGACAACTATAGTATTCAACCAAGGTTGTTATTTTGGGTGAATATTAATTCAGAACTAAATTAATGTTGCCTTAATATTTACATTTATCTTGATACTACATTGCCTTACTAGTATTCGAATCAAGTGCGGATCTAGAAATTTCAATAATTTTTTCTCGTCTGTGGCGCATGGGACCCATACGAAATATGGGAAATAACATCTGGAGAAACACTTCTGTAACGACTCCTTAGAAAAAAATTTGGAAAAGCAGTTTGCGAAAATTTTTTTCAAAATTCGGTTACCCCCCCAGGTCTAGGGATTCCTTTTGTCATATGCATTTTACTTTTCATAAAAATACAACAATATGTTTTGAAGTTTATGAAAATATTTTCATTACTAACTGAAATACAACGAATTGAAATTTTGTGATTTACAATTTAACAAATCACAAAATTTCAATTCATTGTATCTCAGTTAGTAATGAAAATATTTTCATAAACTTCAAAACGTATTGTTGTATTTTTTTTTTCTCTATTCTTACTGGAATGCTCTGCCACATGTATTTTCTTCTAAACAATGTCTGAAATCTACAAAATAATACAATTAACCAGTATTTTACTGAAAAATAACCTCTACGCCTGTGACTTTTACGTCAAAGGATCAGTTAGAGGGTGGTTTTTGACAAATAATGAATAAGAACAAAAATATAAAAATGACGTATTTTGCTGACGTTTCGGAAAACGAATCTGTTTCCTTTCTCAAAGCGTATTTATAATGTTTGTGGGCTGTGTATATTAAATACACAGCTTTACGAATATATTTGTTATATTCAGTATCCATAGATACTTACTGCTTACACAGAACTGTTGATATATCTAGTTAATAGCTTTATTTTAAACAATGTTGAGTTTGTTAAGTTCTTCTTTTAACATCGGCAGCCAGGTTGTGCAAACATCTACGGAACAATTCGGCACGCATTTATCCTCATTCAATAGTATTATAGCCGCTTCTTTAATTGTATTTTCATGAAAAGTAAAATACATATAACAAAAAAAAATTATTTTAAACAGCCTAGACCTGGGGGGGTAACCGAATTTTGAAAAAAATTTTCGGAATCATAAAATAATAATTGAATTTCAGATGTAGCTTTATGATAATTAATTAATTAATTACAGAGTCCTCAACACAATCTGTACCGAATAGAAAAGATCCAAGAAACTGCTAAGCCTCTTCAAATACAGAGCTAGGTATGTATATTCACACGCATTTATTTAACAGATTAAATGTGTTTAAAAGATTAGTAATAGCAAAGATGAAATATTACGCGAAAAAGAATTAAATGTACCACTATGTCCTGTACCCAACGGTATTGAAAGTATTTTAAAATGGTTTGTTAAGTTGCTATGTTCTTCCAAAATAATTAAATCAACTCTTACCACCAAAAGCCGGAGGAAGTAATTTTTTCATTTCAACTGATGTCCTTGAGATTTTCATTATTTATTTATATTTGTTTCAGTTTTTAGGCAAAGGGAAGATCGATGTTCAGAAAGTTCCGGAAGTTTTGGGCAAAATGAAGGTAATTAATTCTGATTGTTTGATCTTTTTCAATGCTAAAGAGGAATTTACGAAAAGGGTCCCGCACATTTTAAATGGAAAAGGCCTCCTAGTCGATTTGTTCCAATTGTGATATGTTGCAGTTCGAGTTGTGGTGATCAAAAGTTCTCGTGGGCACAATCCTCGAAAGTGGCTGAATTTCGATCTACAGCTGGGGTGCTACATAATAGGCGCTGGGGAGGCAGAGTGCTTCCCTAGCTCGCCGTGTCGCTGCAACAAAGGCAACCCGCCCAATAGAATAAGCGTACTTTAAAACTTTGCTGCCAAATTTTTTAAATTAATTAGCTTTCATTATAGTTATAAGCCTACCTCATCTTTTCTTCTTCTAGTCCCTGTAGATCGAAATTCAGCCATTTTCAAGAGTTGTGCCTATGAGAACTTTTGATCTGCAACATATCACAATTTGACATAAGTTGACTGGAAGCTATTTTCCATTATGAATCAAAATTATGAAATGGTTAGTGCCATGCCAAAATTTAAATTACTTGACCAAATAATTAAAATTATAAAATTATCTATCTGCTCATCTATTATAAAGAGATATGTGTTTTAGAATGTTTGATATGAATAGTTACTAGTTATTCCATTGTTTCTTCTAGTTTTAGTTTAATTTTTTTAAAGTGACAGATAAGCAGATATTCTTGCTTATCTTAGAGTAATACAAAAAAGTTAAAACAAAATATTGACTTGAAAAAGTTAATTGCTATTTATAGATTATTAAAAAATGAGAATACTTCTTTTATCGACAAAATTTTATATTTTAGGTTCTCATCAAGACCCAGCTAATAAACGTGAGTGCCTACTTGCTACCTATTATTTTTATTAGTTTTAAAATAATTAAAGTTCATTTTTGTTGTTTTCTTAGGCTTTTTGGTGCTAAAGCCAAATTCTATTAAGTCGATGAACAATTTGTTAATAATAAATATTTATAGTTTTATGATTTTTAGATCAGATCATAAGGCAGCTTAATGTGATCTCGGTGAAACTGGACAACCTGTCAGTAGACATAACGAATATCTTCCAAATTATTGATAAGCCCCCTAAAAGACCTGAAGAGAACCAATTATTTGTTTATAATTTTCCGCTGGAAAATATGGAACAATTAACAGCTTTTGAGGCACATTTGGGGGACAACATTACTTATGCAAATTTTGTAAGTTTACAAAATATAAAGAGTAATTTTACGAAAATTATGAATGTGGTTCCACTGCCTAAAATAAGTTAATGTGACTCAATTTATAATATTGATCAAAAAATGCTTTTAATTAAAAAAAATGCACTGTTATGGGATGTCTATCTGAACCTTGAAATTTACTTTGGAATTCGTCACGATGAAAACATTAAAACTGTTCCAGCTTCACATTGTATAGACCTGATCATCTATTTTGCAATTTTAATCATTTGTTTAATTGTTATTATACATTAGCCAGGAAAGAAGGATAGTAATATGAGCATGTTATCAGTGTGTGCGACTGGATCCTATTGGTGTTTAAATTTGGAGGTAATTCAAGATAATTTTTACAAGGGCTTATCAAATCAACATCGCTCAATGATGTAGGTACCGTTTGACACTATTGACAGTTCAATTTATTGCCATCCTCCTTTCTCGGCTAAGGTATAGTACTAAAATAGTAATTTTTAAAGTTACGTAAAAAATAATTATAATAACAATGTATCCATGATATTTAAACAATAAAAATATTAAACCACAACGATATAACATACCCTTACTGATAAAACAAATTTTTATTGAAGAAATGTTTTACATCAATTTTTTTTAGGTAAAATACATACAAAAAATAGGTGGAAACAGCGGGTACGAGGCCATTAAGAGAATTTATTCGAGAATACTAACTAATGATTTAGCAGCAACATATATATATATATAATTGGCTAGGTTTAAGAAATAAAAATTGTTTAAAAAATCTGACCCTGGCGAAAGCAACTATTGGTAAGTCCGGATGCGTTTTTCAATTATTAAATTAAATATTTTTCCACGACTGGTAGAAAAAATTGATTTATGGTGTTAAAGTTGTGACAGTAGTAAAGCATTTCATACCAAGAGGTGGGACAAATATCTCTTAGTTTTAGCATTGAATCACTGCTGAAATTAATATTTACTAGGTTAATCATTACTTAGATTTATAGTTTTTTGGATCGTAAGTCTTGATTTGTTATATTTGTTTTATTTTTCAATAATTTTTGTTGTCGTTGAAAGAGCTCAAAGGCCATTAAATATTATAATCTAGTTCCGATTTAATTACAATTCTTTCTTTATTTATGAAATTACGTGTTTCTACTCCTGGTGTTGGAAAAAGCAATATGTACACTTTGAGAGAAAACCCAATTTTCCCTTGATGTATTTAAATTCAAATTACACCTCTGAAAAAATAAGGTCTTTCTCTCCCCTGTTATATAATGTATGTACTATTTGTAGAATATTGTTTGAAATATTTGAAACAACTTTGTTTTCTTAATTTTAACTTTGTTTCAAAATTAATTTTATTGTCTGATTATAGTCAGCTAAATCAAAACTTGTCTTTATTTACTTTTAAATCAGGCAAACGTTAATGTAATATAGGTCACAGTAATTTTTTAGTCAGTATGAATACACTAAAGTGAACGCGTTTATCATTAATACAATAGTTGATTCGTTATCACTGTAAAATCAAAATAAAAACCATAGCAACGGTTCGCTGTTTTAAAGTACCGTAAAGCGATTTCGTTGTAGGGAAGGGTAATTCAACAACGCATAAGCTGTATCGAATTAGCTGACTGCAGTCTCTGACTAATATATGTTCTAATTTCAAATCATACATTTTAAGCAAATAAGTATAAGAACCTGATGAAGGCGATTTTGATTCCATGCCATTTGTATCTTTTCAGAAGCTGTTTTAAAAAACGAAAAATTTCTTTCCGAGAAAACTATCGAAGCAGCCATAAAAACTTGGCTTCGCCATGCAAAGGAAAGGATAAAGGACACGGAAAAAGAAAAAAGGGAAAATACAGAAAATTAAGACTTGAAGCTATAAAAATTCTTCTTGGGGATCAAGTTCAGCAGTGGCTTCAAACAATCTAAATTTATTTTAACGTTTTGTCTAAGGATCCTTTTGTTATCAGCTTTTATTATTATGTCATATTCTGTTACTAAACCTAAGAATTAAAAAATTATTTAAAAATTTTAATGAAAGAAACCTCTGTGCTAAATTGATCAGATATGCTGGTTTTTAATATCTCTAGTACAAAATGTCTCGCACCTAAAAATATATAAATTGAAACAATAGTTTGTTGTTAATGTATTTTCATAGTCATGTGAGTTATAAAATTGTATTTATTTTATTTCTACTTACTTCGTCCCGGAGGATCAGCATCCAGCTGGTACAGAAATCTATAGAATAATTAGAAACACATTTGTCCTCATTTAACAAAATAGTAGCGGATTTCTTAAATTTTCTTTTTAAGTGTGTGGTTTTTTTTTTCAACAATCATAGGATCCAGTGGGACTCGAAAAACTTTGAAAAAGAAATCAATGTAACTAAAAGACAATTTAAGGAATCCGCTATTATTTTGTTAAATGAGGATAAATGTGTGTCTAGTTATTCTATAGATTTCTGTACTAGCTGGTTGCTGATCCTCAGAGACGAAGTACGTAAAAAAACCGCTGCCCAAGGAATCACTACTTCCACATCCAGATTCTCTATGAAAATAATTGTTTATGGAACTTTAATAATATAATATTTGAAATCCTCTACCCCAAAAACCCATAAAACGATACCCCACATCGGTAGTGAGGTGGGGGGTGGTGATGAAGGGGTGATAGTGGGGGGTGGATGAAGTAAAAAAATATTTTGAGGTTTCTGGTTCCTGTACATACACTAAATCACAATCTTTTTTCGTCCCCTTTAATAAGAGGGTGAGGGTGGTAATGGGGGTGGCTAATGCCAACAATTTTTTTGAGACCTCAGCTTCTCTTGTATATACTAAATACCAATTTTATGGACTCTTACCTGCTTGATTGACCTATTTACCCCAAATTTATCCCAATTTACCCCCCAACCCTTCGACGGAACAAGATGAAAATATAATCTAGTTCTAGATCTCGTTAAAGTACATATGTGTACCAAATTTCAAGTCAATATCTTAAACGGTTCCAGAGTAAACGTGCGCACAAAAAAAGTTACAGACCGACAGACAGACAGAAAATTTTTTTTCGCTCAAACTTAAAATCTCGACGTTTCATGACATTTTAAGCCTATTTGGACAATAAAAATTTTTAAAAAATTTTTTGTCGTTACTATACTTCCACTGGACGTGGAAGTAATAAAATAAAAATAATTTTTTGCACGATCGAACTTTTTTGTTTATTTACAATATTTGTTGCCAAGATGGTAGGTTATGCTTACTGATCAAACGTTACGTTTGACTTTTCGTTTATTTAGTAGAAATAAAATTATTTTAGTTGAAGTGTGATTTGCAGGAAAAAAAAACAGTATAAGCATCTTGAATGTTAAGGATTGTACCAGTCTCCGGCAAAATTGCCGTCGCACATAGGGGTATTTAAACGATTTACGCGGCCATAAGTCAATTTTTCAAAATGGAATACCGTAAAAAGCAAACGGCTAGTTGGGATAGGAGACTAGTCCGAGAATAATACCCGACCCCTTCCACTTCTCTGCCGTGCACTCCGCCTATACAGGGTAAGTCGGATTGCGATCATCTTGGTTGGTGTATGCGTCAGTTTTCGGCGTTTATGTGAATTCATAAATTTTAATAGTGAATATTTTTAATTCTACTTTTATCTCGGAAGTGATAGTGATGGGTTTTGATATGGCAGGTAAAAATGCACTAACTATAATATAATTTCGATTATTTTTATAATTTTAAGGTTAGGTTTTAGTATTTGTTATACTTCCAAGTTAGATCCAGCTGTACTCTTTAATACAGTCGAAAGTTTGAAGTCTTTAGCAGTGACTAATCAAAAAATTAGCCGCGGAAAAGCGCGGATAAGTGCTATTAGGGTACTTTTTTATTAGGGTAGATTCATTAAAAAAAAATTGTATATAAAGTCTTATGCATTTTAAAAGAATGTATTTTTGTTTTAGGTTTACAAGGTCCCTCGGGAGTAAGATGTGTGACCCGAAAACACTTGTTCGAACGTGAATATGAAAATATTTTGTCTGACGAATGTTAGCATTTTTTCTGTTACTTTTTTACATTAAATACGCCTGAACCAAACACTAAGAGCTTTGTTTTATTCAGTAATATTGTTTAGAACAGATAAAGACCAAGAAATATTTTTGGTCGCGTTGTGCGTCGACAGATAAACGTCCTTTATGTTCTTGATACTTAATACTATAATGTCTCATGTAACTAAGGAAATACGTAAGCTATAAACTGTCATGTTTGACGTTCTTAAAAGTGAAAGTTTTGATAACAGAAAAAACATATATATCTTCCAAAACATTAACAGCATTCAATTTATTTTTTTTATTTCTCATTTAACATTTTTGTTTCAGTTTATATATTTTAGGTGTGAGACATTTTGTATTAAAAACTTGCCTCTGTGTAATCCATTTGGTAAAATATTTTTACAGAAATTGGCAAAATACCCAACTAGCCCAGTCAATGAATGGTTTCTAGAGGGAAATGCCGAGATCACAATTTTTGACTTCAGGACTGTGTTTAGCAGTGCCGGTTTTAGGTATAAATTGCCCCTAGTCCCAGGTCAATTTTGCGCCCCCTCCCGCTTGCTATTAGTTTATGAGCAAGGGACAAAAATTTTTGAAGAGCCGGGAGGGGGTTTCCCTGTTATAGGCGCCACACTAAGACGAAAGACAATGGCGCCCCCCACAAAGCGGCGCCCCTAGGCCAGGGCCTATGAGGCCTAGTCACAAAACCGGCCCTGGTGTTTGGTGGTAAACATATCAAAAGTCCCCGAACGTAGGAGGGGGGCGGGGGTTAAGGGGGGCTCGAAGAAGGTCCCGGTTTTTGGTTTTTCGCTCATATCTCAACAACGGTTAGACATAATCAAAAAGTGGCTATATGCAAAATTAATGCTGACTAAATTTTCTACCATAAAGTTGCTATTAATTTTTTTCGTATCTGTTATGGTTCAGTAATGGATTGTATATCTTCTAACTATTCTAACTTTATTATAATTTAATTATAAATCGAAGAATATTTTTAATAATCGTAGAAAAAAATTTCTTGTACAGATATCCGCTTCACAGCAGATTGAACTCAAATATCGAATAAAATATGTCTTTGCGTCTGTAAGTGTGTGTGTGCATGTATACCGTTTCTTGTAAACACGATAACTTCTATTAAACTTAAAATATTTAATTACAATTTGGAACATTTGTAAAACAGCATATTACAATAACCCCTATTGAAATTGGGCCATATCTGTAATACATGGTGATAACCAGAGGCCTACAAACTCTCATACGTAAAATAGGTTTTATTTAGCACAATATTACAAAGCATACAAAAATAAGATGTATAATATTTATAAACCGCAATATACCGGGTGTGTGTTAGGCAAACCAACTTTATTTAAATTAGATGATATATCAATGTTATCCTAAAATATAGAACATGGTATTTTTAATAAGATTATTATGATGTGAGAGTTTGTAGGCCTCTAGTTATCACCATGTATTATAGATATGGCCCAATTTCAATAGGGATTATTGTAATATGCTGTTGTACATATGTTCCAAATTGTAATTAAACATTTTAAGTTTAACAGAAGTTATCATACTTACCAGAAATGGTATACACGCACACATACATATACACGCACACACACACTTACAGACGCAAAGACATTTTTTATTCGATATTTGAGTTCAGTCTGCTGTGAAACGGATATCTGTACAAGAAATATTTTTCTACGATGATTATTAAAATTTATTTTAAATTTATAATAAAATTTTAATAAAGTCAGAATACAGTTAGAAGATATACAATCCATTACTGAACCATAACAGATACGAAAAAAATTGATAGAAACATTATTGTAGAAAATTTAGTCAGCTTTAATTTTGCATATATCCACTTTTTGAATAGGGCTAACCGTTGTCGAGATATGAGCGACAAATCAAAAACCGTGTCCTTCTCCGTGCCCCCTGCCCCCACCTCCTACGTTTGGGGACTTTTGGTAAAATAGTCCAAACACAGCCCTGAAGTCAAAAATTGTGATCTCGGCATTTCCCCTAGACCCCCTTATTGAACGTTCATTGACTGGGCTAAACAAACAGAAAGCAATCATGAATATATCACAAATAATTAATTATAGGCAATATTGATATAATTAGATTCTCACTTTGTTACAACAGTTTTGATTATTCTCACTGAAATAAAATTTGGCATAAAATTGAATTTGAAATAGTGCAATAAATAGTGCAATTTTGCATACGCAATAAAACGAGTTATTTGATGATATATATGTAGTGACGTCAGACAATTTATTTCCTCCTATCAGCAGAGTGTTTGTATTTTCAGTGTTTATTCATTTGCAAATTTGTCCTACATTTTGATTTAAGATGAATAAATCCGTAATTAAATATTCTAAATATTGCTTAATGCCGAAATGTGAATGTCTCATTTTATTAAGGTCTGGCAAGAACATGAATAGTCTGACTTCACTACATATATTGTCGGTTCATATTGTGAGACTCGTTTACCAGTTATGTAAAATTGCATTGTTTTTAAATCAATTTTACATCAAATGCAACATATTTCATAAAATTGAACATCAAAACAGCTGTTATAGCACAGAGAGAATCAAATCATATAAATATGAAAATTTTTGCGTGTTCCCATTAATGGTTTAAAGTAAACATTCTTGAATGCCTATATAAATTGAGGAAAAGTCCAAATCTACAGCAAAAAAATTTGGACAATCCCACCAAGAGCCAATTTCCCATAAGAATGATGAGGGCTCTTTTAAATTGTTTGATGTCTGTTGAACCTGATTCCCAATATAAATTGACTATCATGCATTCTCTGTTCCCTGTTATCCACATATATAAATATTTATATTACCTATTGAAATGTATAGAAACTGTTTTTTTTATGTACACATTAAATGTTTTAAAAGTACGACGTAAGTTTATTTATTTTAAAAAGATCAGTACTTGCTATTACATAGGCAATTTCTTTGAAAACTTGTACTATACCTACTGCCGTTCAAACCATTAAAATAGTTGGTAGTTCATGGAGTAAATTTCAATGTGAATTTGTAATAAGAATTTTCAAGTCATTGGAATTTTCAGATACTTTTCTATGTGGAATCTCAATTTGTGTTTTGTGTATTCTAAACAGAACTGATTCCGATTCTGTTCAACACACTAAAAAAAAATAATAGGAGTAGATATCGAGGGACCGAAGGAAAATCGTAAGATCCTGAAAATCTGCCTCTTAGCTCTCCATACACACTAAAATAAATTTGTTAGGAGCAAACAAAAACTTTGTTGCGTATATACAAAGCAAGTGGTTGATGCTAATAAATTTTTGTTGCTCCAAACAAAATTATTTGAAGCAACAAAAATTTATTAACATCAACCAAGAAATTACTTTATGTATAGGTACGCAACAAAATTTTTGTTTGCTCCGAACGATTTTTTTTTAGTGTGTAGGATGTGTAAGTAATGCCTAGACATTGCATAAATACATCCCAAGGATGTAAGAAACTGCAACCGCAGGCTATTCTTGGAAGATCTAAAGCAGTCTCACTTGAACTTCCTAGGGATGTCCTGTGCAAATTGAGATATATCCTGAGGATATCTGTTTAAACTTGACTTCATTTCCTCAGGATGTCCAGTGGATAACTTTGTACCTCCTAAGGATGTCCTAGGAAAATCGTAAAATCTTGAAAATCTGCCTTTTAGCTCTCCATGGGATGTCTGTAGGTAATGCCTAGACATTTCCTAAATACATCCCAAGGATGTAAGAAAGTGCATCCGCAGGCTATTCTCGGGAGATCTGAAACAGTCTCACTTGGACTTCCTAGGAATGTTCTGTGGAAATCGGAGACATATCCTGAGGATATCTGTTTTAACCTGACTTCATATCCTGAGGATGTCCAGTGGATAACTTTGTGCTGACTGGGATGAAAGAATATGCGAGAATGCACGGTATCGAATTACATTTTGTTACGCCTTATAGCCATAATTCGAACTCGCCAATCGAGCGTATGCATTCTACCCTAATAGAAAAACTTAGAATTATGAATATTAAAAACCCAAGCGAAACCTCCGCAAATCAAATGTTAGCCAACGTATTGATATACAATTAATCAATACACACCGCTACTGGTCATTCTTTATAAAAAATTCTGCTTGTCGAAGAAATTAATTTACCATATAAAAATCTTAGATCTGTACCGGGTGTTAATAAATTAAGAAAACATCAAAATGCCTCAAGAGAGAAGTACCTTCATTTATTATTTTGGACAAAATGTTTATAAAGCAAAGTTATTTACAATCCAAAATAAAGCTTGAATACAAATTATGAAGTCTGTATTTTGACTTTTATGTTTTTATTGTGTTTATCTTTTTACGTTGAATTTATTAATATGAATAAGAATTCAAATTAAGAAACAGTGTGCTGTCGATAATATTGAACTGACAAACGTCATTGTGACATTGTGTAGAATATTACTATCTTACATCTGCATTTATTAGTGTTCTGTTGATCATTTAAAAAATGTTTACCAAACAAGAAAGAATTTATTTGATCAAATGTTATGGGATTGGAGACGTCTCTTATCGGTATGTAATTAACCTTTTCCACCAAAAGTTCCCTGACACACCAGAATCGCGCCAATCATTGCTCAAACTTGTAAATAAATTCAATGAAACTGGATCCGTATTGGATGTCAAAAAACCAAGAAAAAGTACAATGAAGACGATGCGGCAACACTTTTGGCAATAAATTCAGTAATAGAAAACCCGAAAATATCTATACGGAAACGCTCACAAAGACTGGAAGTAAGTAAAAGTCATTTGCAGAGAATTTATATGGAAAACAAACTTCGACCGTTTAAGCCAAGACATACACTTGAAAATGGAGATGAAGAGAAGGATTTTTGTTTATGGGTCGGCGAGAATTACCTCGTAGATAGAACTTTCCACAGAATGTTTTTTTTTTACTGACAAAGCAACATTTTGTACCAATGGCCGCTTTTCATCACAAAACAGTCGTTATTGGGCTTTTGAAAATCCAAACAATGTCATTCACAAACGAAGTCTACGTTATAAAAAAGTGAATGTATGGTGTGGGATTTTTTACGATCGAATCGTTGGTCCATATTTCTTAGACGAAAATTTAAATCAGCATGTTTATTTGGACCTTTTGGAAAACTTTGTATTTCCATTTATAAACACTCTGCAACCGAAAGTAAGGCGTAACATTTTTTGGCAGCAAGACGGTTGCCCAGCTCATTTCTCAGTTTTTGTACGGCAGTGGTTGACAGATCACTACGGAGCCAGATGGATGGGAATATACGCTCCAATTAATTTTTCTGCAAGATCACCAGACCTTACTCCAATGGATTTTTTTCTGTGGGGTGTTTTAAAACAGAAAGTTTATGCAGATGACCTGCCGCATAATCGAGAAACACTAAAAGCACGAAAACAAGACGCGATGGATGAAGTGAATGTATCCTCAACCATTCGTAAGGTCTATGGTGAATTTATTAAAAGGATGGAGAAATGTATTGAAGTTGGAGGAGGCTATGGAGAATAAATAGTTTTTTCACAATCGTTGAAGTTAATGTTATTATGTTATGTTAATGTTTTAGAAAAAAAATGTAAGTTGACAAAAATGTAAAAGTCAAAATTTAGACTTCATAACTTGTATTTAGGCTTTATTTTTGATTATAAACAACTGTTGTTTTATAAACATTTTGTCCAAAATAATAAATAAAGGCACTTATCTCTTGAGCCATTTTGATGTTTTCTTAATTTATTAATACCGGTACATCTGATCTAAGATTTTTATATGGTAAATTTATTTTTTCGACGAGCAGAATTTTTTTATAAAGAATGACCTTTCGTCGTAAAATCAATAATACAGATGTTTTTCCTCTTGTCAACTCCATCCGGGGACACACTGTATATAGGAAAATTATAATCGGAAAAGAAAAGACGAAATTTCACCATTTTATGAACATAATGAACAAAAACAACAAGCCGAGAAACGACTTAAAAAACATAACAAAAATAAAGAACCGCCTATTAAAAAGGTACCTAACACCATTGCTGTTAGAAATACTAAAAGAGACACGAACCCCGCTATAAGATAGGCAAATATTCAAAATTAATACCACATAAGAGAAATAAAATTGTAACAAAAATTAAAAAGAAATATTTTAATATCCATGCTCGAAAAATGAAAAGAATAAGACAGAGTAATTTGTTACAGAATCCTTTTGACGACCCTGAGAACACACCTTGCACAACCCTTTCAAACGAACGGATACCACCTAGAGTCGTTAAGACAAGGGGAAATCTTTAGCCATTACCACAAATTGAACCGAGAATACTCCGTTCAATTTAGTACTAATACAACAAAATATTAACGAGATTACCTACAATAACCATTTAATCGAAATGGACCCGTTTAGTAGCGACGTCAAATATTAGGCAACCAACAATACAAGTGGGATAACGAAATTTAGTTATTATTTTCGTTCTTATGCACCTTGCTATTAAGGATGACAATAACTGCCGTTAACAACTTTGTGTTATTACTCTATTATATGATATATTTAAGACAATTTAATTCATAGGCCATATACCTAAGATACGTTAGATTAGTTCTACATATAATTTACCCAATTAAATTAATATATGTGTTTTAACCAAATAAAATTGTTACTGATCAATGGCCATATTTTTCACCCTTAAATGTATAATACACAAGGCTCAAAATCGTTGCCTAGAATCTAACGTCACACTAATCGGTTCCATTGGACTCCAACATAATAATTATAATAAGACACAAAATTGTAAACTTATGCAGCTTTAGTGCGTGCTTATTAACGAAATCAAATTAAAAACTAATAAACTACAAGAAAATTATAAACTCCTACACATTAGAGAGAAACGAGGTTTATTCAATTTTCTCGGTAAAGGAATTAAATTTATAACAGGAAATTTAGACGAGGACGATTTAATTAATATAAATACCTAATAACCCAAAAATATTAGAAAATAACCAACACCAAGTTTCAATTGGTACTGCAACTAGATAAAAATCATCTGTTTAAAGTATTAAACCGTGCAAAAATAACATTATTATTAAAAGACAATGTGATTGTTATCATATTAAAAATTCCCATTCTACAATCCACTACCATTGATTAATTAGAAATTAATTAGAAATAGATAATCAATCACGACATTGCTGCAGAGTGGCGGTCCCTAGCGATAAATAGCCGAAGCAAGGGTGAAACTATAATGATGTGGCACTTGGCTAAACGCCGCCTTTCACCAATTCACTCGATAACGTTGAGCGCCGATCTCGGGTAAGCTCCGCCTACCGTAGTACGCGGTAGTATATGATACCATTGTTATTCAATTATTGAATCTAGTGGACGCCCATCACAGAGAGTAAAATAATAAATCCAAGAAGTTTTATATCATATCTATTATAGTGTACCCGAGGAAGAGAGAGACGTCTGTTTTCTTAGCCTCAAGTGTTCACTGTTCAGCGATTTTTATAGATCTACAAACGGTTTATCAAACTTGCACTTGCTTACTAATGGTAATTTTTAATCAATCAATTTAGCAGCAAAAATAGAATTGATATACTTATATACTTACTTCCACCATTGTTTCTAATTAATCAATGCCTCGATGCCTCCATGTATTTCATTTAATTTTGTAAAATTTTTTGAGGTTCTGCTAATATTCACATTAAGTATTTTTTTACACATTCATCAAATAGTAACAAATAAGTGTAATATATTTTAAGTTTTTATTACTAAAAACAGCCTACTTACATTATATCAATGCAATTAGGGAGTAAGTATAATCATTATTCTGTATTGATTAATGGTAATTAAAATAATTTAAAATTTTTTTTTTTTCAGTTTCTGTGTATAAATTCAAACATGTAAATACATAGGTAGGGAATATGTATACAATCAGACATATTATGTCAAAACATCTATATTTACAGGAAAAAGCTGCCTTTGAGTAAAACAATTTTTAAGTGATTAAATTGGGTCGATCAAAAAATATTTTAATCTTTACATGGAAATATTTTTTTGTTCTTTTACAGAGTTAAAAATAATTATAATTAGCTATAGTAACTGCCAATAGTGATGCGATACCTAGGGAAAGAACTAGTGGAGCCAATAGAGGAGGTTTTCAGTTCAGAAAAATTCGGGGAGCGGTTACTTTTCAGCAGTGGCGTCCTGGCTAGGTCCGCAGGGCCCCTTTAGCCCCACCCGATCAATAGAACATGGCAATGAACAATCAAAAAAGTTTAGTGGAGTCCAAATTAGGACTAGAAAATTCTCAATGTGGATTGTCTGGTCAAGGCAATTTTTTTGTCTTAACGTATTCAGCAGATCAACTTAAGTTCAGTTCAGTTTTGCAGTTTCTGCGTGGTCGGCGTATTGTTTATTTAAACAATTTAATTTTTTGGACCGTGTTTTCCATCGTTTTTTTTGAATATCTCGAAATCTATAAGTCCTATGGAAAAGAACAAAGAGAAAGAAAATGTTCGTTATGAGCTGTACAATAAAAAAGTACATAAACAGCTCATTCCAATTGTTTAAAAAAAAAGAATATTACAAAAATATGCGTTTCGAAACAAATCACTCCCAGATAGCATTTTTACATTCAGAGCAAGTGCTCGGAATGTACTTTATGTACCCATGGAACTAAGAATGAATATTCATTTTGTATTCCATGTAGAAAATCTGAATGTCAGAGAGACGTACAGATGACCGCCTCTCGATATACGAGTAAGACTCCTACAACGTACACATAGACCAAAACGGAACTTGATATGAACCAGAAACGTATATTGATATACTGATAGATACATGAGGTATAAAGGAGGAAGGTCCATCCTACATTCACAATGTACACTGCATGTTCACGGTATATGAGTACTACCTTCGTAGGAATTAAACCGTAGGTGCCTGGTATGTTACACATGGATCATAAATCTATGATGCATGCATATTGTAGGAATGAACATTATGTATCAGTGGCAGCTATAAGTACTTCACTCATGCCAAGTATTTTCTTCAGAGTTTAATTATTATAATAATTTATTACTTATTGTAATCATTGATGAGTCGCTGCTTCATTCTGAATATGTTCAGTATGACGCAGTGACTCATCTATGATTACAGCAAATAATAAATTATTATAATAATTAAACTCAAGAGAATACACGATATGAGTGAAGTACTTGCATATAATAAATCCAATATCTAATTTTAAAGTTTAATTGTTACAGTCAATTATTAGGTACTTATTCTAATTTTCCACATTTCACATTCCTTGTGAAGAATATTACGTAAGTAAATGTGGAATATATGCACAGAAAATTTGTTTTTACCATTAGTTTTCAACTAAAGTCAAATGTTTTATTCGTCAAATTTTATTGAATGGAGCATACAAATGCTAAATAAACTTAAATAAAACTGTATTTGCTATAACAATACTTTACAAATGTCCAAGAATATATGTAAAAAAAAATAGTTTTACGTTAATATAATCTGTTAAAAACCATTTTAAAATGGATCAAACATTTATCACTCTAAAACATCAGCTTAAAAATCATATTTAACGTGTTATTTATGAAAAAATCTAATGATCATACTACATTACCTTAAAGTTTTATCTATTTCAAATCGTGTTTTAAATTGCCAAGAACAAAACATGATTTTATTTAGGAAGAGGTATAAATAAAACAGTTGTTACTTTAAATATATTTTTATTTTTTGTTACAAAAATGAATTGCAATAATAAAAAACAATTGTGACAAAAATTTCAATTGAGATTTTTTTTAACAAAAAAATTTTCTTTGCAACTTATGAACTGTCATATTTTACTATAACGAATTTTTTTGTCAATAAATAAAAAATAGTAAAAATTGGAGGGCTTACATTTTCAAAACCAGTGTCCAGGTGTTGCCGATGGTGATACTTGTAATTGCGAAAGTCCACTTTTCATTCTCAACACATCATCTGTGACTGATCCTACTGGCTGAATACTTTCCTTTGGCTTTTCCAATTTTTAGGAGAAGGTATTTCCTTCCTGTCCAGCGGAGGAGATACACGTGCTAGTCCAACTACAAAAGAAAATACATTGTATTATATTTGAATAGGTACTTACTTCTCTTTAAAAACTGGCCATGATAAAGTTGAAAAATATAAAAACATCTTACAAAGATCTTACAGAAAAAATAAAACTGATCAAACATAAATTAAACAAATTGATATTATCATAAAGGACACGGCAGGCACAAAATAAATGGAAAAGAAGGTAAAGTCAAATGGGCTAAAAATGTAGTATGTTGTACTCCATAATATCCTGATCAAAAGTTTTCATGGGCACAATATCTGAAAATCGCCAGTTTTTGAGATATGAAAGGTCAAAGATCAGGAATATCGGTACCCGCTGTCATAGTTGAGAGTATCATATTATGATGAGGATTTGTTTAATGTTGTTATTCTAATGTATTTGCACATATGAACCAAAGAGTTCTGACTACAGGAAATAAGTCGTTGATTTGCTGGACGGCGCGAGCATCCTTGTCCTTGTCGCACACCTCGTACCCTCTCCTTTGCTCTCCACTCTGTTTTACAAAGCAACACAGCCCCTCATATACTGTGCGACAAAGAGAGAACGAACTGTGTGAGAAGGATGAGAATGCTCACACCGTTTGCGCGCTGTCCACTGCTCATACATTACAACTCTTTGATAGGAACACACTTTCACTCTCTCACGCACGCTAATCAACCCCCCCCCCCCACTACACACATGCACACCCTCACTTTAAAGTAAGCATAGGAACTTAAAAAAAATCACCACCTCATTCATGAAACCTGCGGCATTTCCGGTCTTATGAATATGAATAACAACATTAAACAACTCGTCACATAATACTCTCAACTATGACATTAGTGGGTACCGATCTTCCTGATCTTTGACCTTTCAAACTGGCCATTTCCAGCCCATTTGACTGTGCCATTTTTTTCATTTGTTTTATGCGGTGTCCTTTACCTACAAAACATAGATATTTGTTTGGAATTCGGAAATATTTAATGCTTGTGATTTTAAATGTACCTGAAGTTTCGAACGTTCACTTGAATGAATTTTAGATGAAAAAGAAAAGTTAATAAAAACCACACATCGATTTAGGCATAAACACTTCATTGCCACATTTGCTGACAATAAATATCCACAATACTTAAGTTTTTACACCTAAATCGAAGTGTGGCTTTTATTAATTTTTCTTTTTCATACCTATGAAATTCGTTCAAGTGAACATTCGAAATTTTAGGTACTTACTACTTACTTACTTACTTGATTTTAAATGCCTACCAGAGTTATTAAAAGAACATATCTTCTTTCAACTTCTAGTATGGACAAAATTTCTTGGGAAGTCGACGGCTTCCAATATGTTCTTCGATATCATTATGTTCATCTGAAAGGAGGAATAACGTGTGATTTGTTTTTGTTCACTCTTACATCAGATATGATCTCTGCCCTTTTCAATCAATTGCAGCTCTTATATAATCCTCTGAAATAGGTATAAAGCAAATTACTACAAATAAATACTTATCACAACTCGTACGTTGTAATCAAATCCAATGATTGTGATTTAAATAAATAAAAGCTTCTTAATATTGAAATAGACCGAACCTACCTTCTTGAAAATAAGATTTAAACACCCCGTAAAGTGTCCACGTTTCTGGGGGGGTTTTCTCCTGTTTTTCAATGATCAGTCAAATTGTTTCCGTTTGAATGGTGACCACCAAGCTTCCTTTTCGTGGACCGAGACCATTACAAAGACCACCTCAGTTTTTTTTCCAAAAAATCGATACCTACAAACGCCGTAATTATTATAACTAAAGGCGAGTTTATAAAAAGAGTCCTAGTCCTAACTTAGCCTATCTTAGTCTTAATTTTTTACCTAAAAAGTTAAATGTACAGGTTACCCGTATTCTGTTTATAAAAGTCCTAATCCTGTCTTGGTCCTAACTTAACCTAAAATTTTTAAGTTAATTTTTCCTAAGCTAATACCACAGAATAGATTAGAAATTAATTCCAATTGGCGTGGAAAGTTCGTGTATCTATTTTACGATCAACTTAGGACAAAGGCCAGTTTTGATAAACCAGTCTTAAGATATCAGATATGTTTTAGGGAAAAATTAAGACTAAGATAGGCTAAGTTAGGACTGGGACTTTTTTTATAAACTCGCCTTAATATAGGTGGTATGCTTAGTATAATATGTACACAGGGATACACATTAAACATTAAACTTTAGTGTTTAAATATAAAATATCTGCAAATGACAGCAAAACTATGTGGTAGTTATATTGTATACAATAATTGTAAAATACTTACTGCAATGCAATTAATGTATACTTGGACTAATTAATAAATCACGGGAAAACAAAAAACAAAACACAAAATGAAATCCATAGATTACATGAAATCAACATTTGACAGCAAAAGCATGACGTGTCTGCTAGAGTACGATGAGCATGCGCACTAATCTAAGGACCGTGGCGCGCATTTAAAAAATTCTACAATGGGATTGTAATGACATGGAAAACGGAAATCTAAATATAAAAGATAAAATGTAATTAAATAACTATTCTAAGTCTGAACTACCTGCTTAAGAAATGCCGATAGTTACCGAGATAGTTACTAATTAATTGAACACAGTACATAAATTAAAAATGGATTATTATTCATTATTATTTAATATTTCATTCGCTATTATTTAATATTTCATATTCATTATATTATTTAATATTCGATTATAAATCTAAAGTTTGGATTCAAAATTTAAACCATATTTCATATATACAATATTGACGAACGATTTAAAATTTATAAAACGTCATACACCACACAGGGGATGATTATAAATGTACTTAAACCAGATCTATATAGATAGAAAACATCATAATTATTTTTGTAGGTAGGTAGATAGGTACTATAAAACTAGCATTGCTGTCTCATCAGTTGTGATGCAGGTTTATTTTTATTAGTTCAAAAATCGAACCAGCGTTCGAGTTAAAAGTGCTGAACTTTTGATGATATTACTATCGACGCGGCGCTCGGGCGATGCAAATATTTCTACAAAAAATATACCTGTATTATACAGATAAAATCATTGACGAATGTCCATAGGATGTACATGAACACATATACGAAGAACGTTCCCTGATACGTGTACACAGTATATGCGACTGTGAACATAAACTTTTCTGTATATTCCATTTATATCGTATGTATAATCATATTGTATATGTGAAAATATTATTTATATGGGAATGTTGAGGGAACATACATGGCAAGTACAGAATGCAATTAGAACATTGGGAATGCAAAATGTACATTCGTGGAATAATAAATGCTATCTGGGCTGTTCTTACAATGAAATTTTGGAGAAGTATAGCTCTTATAAATTATAATCACCACTTAAAATTTCAAATCAAAATGACCGTTAAAACGGCTCAAATATACAATTGTTGCTAAAACTTTGCACCTTTGTGAAATCCTGCCATCCAAACCAAGAAAGTGCACAATGGCTCAAATGGGCTCTTTTAGCTCTTTTTTTTATTTGATTATCGGAAAGATCTTAACATTCTAAGAAACTGTGCAAAAACTAGAATTTTGTGAGACCTGTAATTCGTCTTAAAAAAATTATAAACATGGACCGCATCCGCCTTGTCGAATCTCGACCGTGACGTTATTTGATAGGAACAAGTTAGTCGCACAGAGAAAGACTCGACGATCTCAAGCGGAATGCATGAGCTTTTCGTTTCCTATCCTCTGACGTCACTATGTTGGTCGCACCGCGCTTCCAATTCCCTCTTTAGAAGTCGTATATTTTGAGAACCACATACCGGATTCATCTGAAATGTTCAACATTGCCTAATTTTAAATAACGCTTTATCCACAAGAAGTAACAACTACTAAATAAAATTCATTAAATGAGCCCATTGTAGCTTTTCATAGATAATTTAAGATCACGATGAGGGATGTGATTTTTATTTGTTTTACGAGAATTATTTATATTTTTTTGTTTTGTTTTTGAATGTGATTTTTATTTGTTTTATACAATGAATTATTTATATTTTGTTTTTATATATTCAGATTTTTTAACTTATAACTTGTTACTTAATGTATTTTAATCCAAAGAATATATGTTTATTTTTTGTAAATAAATATTTGATATTAAGATTTGAATTAGGTATTTCGATTTTCTCAGTAATATGACATTTTTTAACGATAAATAATATTAACTGGAAGGCATGAGCGCCATGAGGACCGTACAAGGAAATAACTTGCACCAGGCCCGCCCCTTACTCCACGAAGTATGCATTCAGTAATTTTTATTGAGCAGTAATTTTGCGCCCCCAGAAGCATGCACGCATCGCACGACCGTTAGGCGCGGGCCTGACTTGCACTCCCCTGGCTATATACTCACCTGGCTGAAAGAAATACGGCAGACGATACGAAAAATAATTTCAGTTTCACTGCACAGTGGGCCAGAATTCGAAAAAGGTGGCCAAAAGTCGAAAAATCGAGTTTGAAAATTTTCACTTGGGGGTTTTTGAGGTCGCTGATTACGAATTTGGTAATAGTTTTTTCAAAAACAAAATGGCGGCTCCAATATGGTGACAAACATTTAAGAAAAGTTAGTCATTTCAATTGGAAATTGGTATTCGGGGAGTTTCGAGGTCGCTGATTACGAATTTGATAATAGTTTCTCCAAGAACAAAATGGCGGCTCCAATATGGCGACAAACGTTTGAGAAAAGTAAGGCATTTTAATTGGAAATTGGTATTCGGGGGTTTTAGATTCTGCTGAATACGAATTTGGTAATAGTTTTTTCAAAAGCAAAATGGCGGCTCTAATATGGCGACAAACATTTGAGAAAAGTCAATCATTTTAAATGAAAATTGGTATTCGGGGGTTTTCGAGGTCGCTGATTACGAATTTCAATTCAAATTTAAAAAATTAAATTAGCTAATTAATTTAAATTCAGTTTTACATACTTTTAGGCATTTTATAAATTCCAACCAAAAAATAAATAATTTTTCAATAATTATTTTTGACATAACAAAATGCTTTAATTTTTTCAAAAATTGTTTATATCACATAAATATTATAAATTGTTACGTTTAAATGCAATTTCTATGCTAAAACAACACTATACTATATATAAAGTTAACGCGTCGCTGTATTTTGCACCGTGTCAGAAAAACGATCACAAAAACAATAGTGGCTCCTAGAGGCAGCCAATTCTTACATTTTTTTACATTTTAAAATTAAAATAGTAATTCTAAGCAGTTACCGAGCGAGGGCCCGTCGTCGTGTCGTACGTATATTTTCAATTTAAGACCTCGTACTTGACCAAATTATTACTCATTGCTTCCAAACCGGGATGAACCGGGTTCTAAATTTTGTACTAAAATTTGAAAAAAACTATAATAATAATAATAATAATAATAATAATAATAATAATAATAATAATAATAATTAAGCAGGAGAGGCGCCACCACTTACTCCAGCTGGGGGTGCAAAACCGAACCGGCAGCCCTAGCGCACTCGGGAGGGGAAAGCGCTTTCCCCTCTGGTGTCGGTCGTGGGCTTGTTGGGCTAACCACCCACAAGCCCGATCCTTCGGTTCCAGTTGGCCGAAGACAGGGCCCCCACGATCGACCCCGTGCGGATAGGGGTCAAGGGCAAGATGGTGGGGCCCAACAGGGAAGGATGCCCATTGATGACGACCGCTATAACCAAGGACGCTTTGAGTGGACAGATGAACTGAGAGACGACCTGATGCACTGTTATGAAAGCAGTGAACCCGGCCGAAGGGGGTACATGACGCGAATGCATGCTCTGTGGTGTGAAAACCACCCAGAACATGACGCCTTCACACCTCAGAACCTACGTGATTATGTATCCCACCTTCGTGCTAGAGGCTATGTCAGAGCCGCTCCTCAGCCAGTGAATGAGGTGGCCGAACAGCCACCGAACGAACCGGTTGAGGAAGCGGTTCCTATCGTTCCACCAACACCACAAGATCTGGCCAGAGTGGATGCAGAACTTCGTGCAGCGCTACCAGAAGAGGCTGACATCTGGCACATAAATTGTGCCGTGTATGCTGCCGCTCAACGCTTGTCTCAAGTGGAGAGGCGAAATTACTACCTCTCCACAAGAAAGAGCGGGACGGCGCATACAGAAGATGGAAGCCAAGATCCAGTCGGCGAGGCAACACGCATCCCGTATCCAATGTGTGATGGACTATATGGCAGCCAATAGGCCTTTCACGCCTAAAGTGCGGCGAGTAGCTGTCAACTTAAGACGCGTCCATCACACACTTAATGGGGCAGTGCTGCAAACCACCAAACAGCACTGCCCTCGACAGGATACGGATGCTAGTGTCTTGTAAGAAGTCACTAGTGAGGCGGGCGAGGGGGCTAGCGGAAAATCAACTTTTCCGCAAAAAGCCCTCGCGCCTTTTCGAACCGCCTCAGCGTGTTGCTGAAAATCCGCCGACTGCAGATCAGGTGGAAAACTTCTGGAAAACGTTGTACGAACAGAAGCTTCCACTCAACAGAGACTCTCCAGCCCTGGTACACTTTGAAACCTTTAGCCAAAGGTTTCGCCAACCACACGAGATGTGCCAACCAATAACCCCAGAAGAGGTTCGAAGAGCTCTTGAGGGCTCTATGAACTTTGCTGCTCCAGGTCCCGACGGGATAAATAACTTTTGGTGGAAAAAGTTATCGAGTACCCACCACCATTTGGCCAGAATTTTTAATGCCTGGCTAAATGGGGAGCAGCAAATTCCTTCTTGGGTTGTTGAGGGGCGGACAGTGCTGATCCCCAAGAACGGAGATTTGTCTAACCCAAAGAACTACCGCCCGATAACCTGTTTAAACGCATGTTACAAAGTGTTTACACGCATTTTGTACATGCGGGTGCTCCACACAGTTGAACCGGTTTACGAACGGATACATGAGCAAAGAGGGTCGAAGAGAGGTGTCGCTGGCTGCAAGGAGAACCTGCTGATTGACAGATGTGTCACGCAGGACTCCGTGCAGTATAAGCGGAACCTCTCCATGGCCTGGATCGACTACCGCAAGGCATTTGACATGACATCTCATGAGCTTATTTTACACTTGCTCCAATGTCTTGCGGTACCCGGTCCCGTAGTGAGATGTATTGAAGAACTGATGCCGCTCTGGAGGACTCGCTTTACTATAACATCCGGTAACGATAGAGTCCAGACGGAGCCGGTATCGTTCAGAAGGGGAGTATTTCAGGGAGACTCCCCCAGACCCCTTCTGTTTTGCATCTCACTACTGCCATTATCCGTTTCGCTCCGGAAAACCCGTGGATACAACTGCGGTACCCCCGGCGATAGGAGGCATAAGGTCACCCATTTGTTTTATATGGATGACCTTAAACTTTATGCCTCCGGAGAAAGGGACCTACACCAGTCCCTTAGGATGGTACAGGAGTACACGCAGGCTGTCGGTATGGAGTTCGAGTTGGACAAATGTGCACTGGTCCATCTCAAGAGAGGAAGATGCGGGGACTACGGAGAGGACGCGCAGCTCGTAGACGGAAGCATCTTACATCATCTAGATGCCGGAGAGTCGTACACTTACTTGGGTGTCGAGCAACGCTCCACCCAAGAAGTGAGTGTAGTGAAAAACGCTCTCCGCGGCAAGTATCAGCACCGACTCCGACAGATTTGGTCTTCAGAACTGTCGGGGAAGAACAAGGTGTCTGCTACCAACATGCTTGCTGTTCCAATCCTTCTCCACTCCTTTGGAGTGGTGAAATGGAACCGAGAGGAGTTGCGTCAACTCGACGTAGGAACCCGCAAGAAGATGCATCTCAATAGGAGTTTGCATCCTAAATCGTCCGTTCCACGGTTATACCTCCCACGACATCGGGGAGGCCGTGGACTCTTGAGTTTGGAGAGTCTCCATAACAGGATGGCCTTAGATGGAGCCTGTAAGATTATCAGGAGTTCGGATCACCTCCTCTGCATGGTCCGAGACCATGAAAATGCAGGGGTAGGAGCGTTTTTGTTTAAGGCAGCACAGAGAGCAGCCGATGAACTTGGTCTCTCCTTCGACGTCGAGCGGGTAAATTGCGACTCTGTCACCGAGTTGGAACCTGCTCGGCGAAAAGCCCAAATTAAAGCTGCAGAACACAACATCTTTCTGCAGCTTCATACGGATAAGCCAATGCATGGAGTCTTCTATAAAAATATAGAAGATCTTGGCTTATCCGAAAGGCTGACCTTTGCCATCTTAAGGTCAGCCGGGCTGAAGTCTGAGACCGAGGGATTCATAATGGCTTGCCATGATGGTGTATTTAACACTCTCGTTTATCGAAGTCGTGTCATGGGTATAGAGGTCCCTGATGTCAGCTGCAGGGCCTGCCAGAGACTCTAATGCACTTGTTGTCGGCCTGTCCGACATATGCAGTCTCGGCCTATATCCAGAGGCACGACGGAGCATTACGAGTGCTTTATTATCACTTAAGGCACTCGTATGGGATAGACGAGACACCAGTGCTGCCTTATGCTCCGGGGGATATTGAGTCCGTTGTGGGAAATGAGAAGTGTCTAATTTATTGGAACTACTCTTTTCCCACAGTCAGGCAAATACAAGCCAACAAGCCTGACATAGTCCTCCTCGACCACCAACTCAAGACAATGTTTGTCGTGGAGTTCTCGGCTCCCGCGGAGAACAACATTGTCTTGAAGGAGGATGAAAAACGGACAAAATATCGAGATTTGCTCTTCGAACTCCGCAGACTCTATCCAGACCATACTGTTACGATAGTGGTACTGATTATAGGAGCCCTCGGTGGAACGAGACACACACTGCTTTCAGAACTTAAAATCATACCGGCATGCCGAAATTCGGCAGAGGTCTTAGCCGGCAGAATGCAGAAGGCCGTCATCCTCGGTTCATTACGTCTGCTCAGGGCACACGATTCGCGGACCCAGTAGTCACTCACCCCACGGGCGTGGGGAGTGGCTACCGGTGCTACCAGCTCCCCTCTGTGAGTGTCGAAGCCACAGAGTTTAAAGGGTGACTGGCTTTTACAAAAAAAAAAAAAAATAATAATAATAATAATAACACGGATAAGCCAATGCATGGAGTTTTCTATAAAAATATAGAAAACCTTGGCTTATCCGAAAGGCTGACCTTTGCCTTCTTAAGGTCAGCCGGGCTGAAGTCTGAGACCGAGGGATTCATAATGGCTTGCCAGGATGGTGTATTTAACACCCTCGTCTATCGTAGTCGTGTCATGGGTATAGAGGTCCCTGATGTCAGCTGCAGGGCCTGCCGCAGGGCGCCAGAGACTCTTATGCACTTGCTGTCGGCTTGCCCGACATATGCAGTCTCGGCCTATATCCAAAGGCACGACGGAGCATTACGAGTGCTTTACTACCATTTAAGGCACTCGTATGGGATAGACGAAACACCAGTGCTGCCTTACGCTACGGGGCATATTGAGTCCGTTGTGGGAAATGAGAAGTGTCTAATTTATTGGAACTACTCTTTTCCCACCGTCAGGCAAATACAAGCCAACAAGCCTGACGTAGTACTCCTCGACCATCAACTCAAGACAATGTTCGTCGTGGAGTTCTCGGCTCCCGCGGAGAACAACATTGTCTTGAAGGAGGAGGAAAAACGGACAAAATATCGAGATCTGCTCTTCGAACTCCGCAGACTGTATCCAAACCATACTGTTAAGATAGTGGTACTGATTATAGGAGCCCTCGGTGGAACGAGACACACACTGCTTTCGGAACTTAAGATCATACCGGCATGCCGAAACTCGGCAGAGGTCTTAGCCGGCAGAATGCAGAAGGCCGTCATTCTCGGTTCATTACGTCTGCTCAGGGCACACGATTCCCGGACCCAGTAAGTCACTCACCCCACGGGCGTGGAGAGTGGCTACCGGTACTACCAGCTCCCCTCTGTGAGGGTCGGAGCCACAGAGAAGGGTGACTGGTTTTTAGCTAGCTAAAAAAAAAAAAAAAATAATAATATTGTCTTTATTAAGCAACTAGCAATTACAATAAGGCTATAAAAAATAGTGTAGACAAACAAATTGGTATATTACGCTAGTTAGCTTAAGAGGCGAAGTTCAGTTCTTTGCAGCTTACTAAGCTACGAAATCCTGCTCTGCTTCCACTTAACCTCGAGCCAGATTACAGCAAGTTGCCGTAATCTGGGTTGACCTATCCTAGAACTTAACCTAAAGTAACAATATTGAAACACCTCTTTTATAAAGAAACAATATCTGAAAATAACAAAACAGACTCACACTAATATAAAAGGTACTAAGAAGTTACATTTTGCAGGAACATAAAATCTATATAGCTTTTCAGGTATAGTAAACGATTTACTTCTTATTTTTTTCCTTCTATTTATTTTTTGTGTATTATATATATATTTTTTAATTAATTAATTTATTTTTATTTTTTTTTTTATTTATGCCAAATCTAACCTAGGGAAAAAGAGGACAAAAAATTGTTCAAAGTAGCAGTACACTATAAAATTTTTCAACGAACTCGCTTTTAAATGATGATATATAACAGAAACAATATGTATTATGTTTATAAAAAGAATACTAAATGCAATAAATACACATATATACACATATACACCTATACACACATACACATAAACAAACATACCTATTACACATATTATGTATGTATATATATATAGAAAAATAATAATGTAGAAGTTGTGGGAAAAATGTTTTCATAGGATATTTCTAAATATTATGATCACCAGAAATTAATTGTTGAAATAACTCCTTTTTGAATTTATAATACGATACTTTAGTTATTTCAAGGTTTAGTGAATTAACAGAGTTAGCAACATTGTAAGAGAAAGATTTTTTGAAAAACGAAAATTTATGTTTCGGTATTTGTAACTTATATCTTGTGTTAACGGAGTGAATATCAAATAAATGATTTATTTTATTGTAGAGATAAACTGGAGTTTTCTGATTAATAATTTTATGGTACAAGCACGCACGGTGCATATACCTTCGCTGCTTCATATTCAGCCAGTTAATTTCTTTCAGGACAGGTGTTACATGAGAGAAGCGTGTTAACCCAAAGATCAATCTAATACACGAGTTTTGGACCCGTTGAATGCGAGTTGCATCCCAAGATGTCAGACAAGGACCATACACAACATCGGCAAAATTAAAATGTGATAGTACCAGTGTTTCACACAGTAAAATTTTGGATTTTCTGTCTAATATTTTCCGACAACCGTACAATAATTTAATATTACTGAATGATTTTTTTATCATAAAGTTGACGTGATAGTTAAAACGTAGATTAAAATCAACATGGAGTCCTAAATTTTTCGCATGATTTGCAATTTCCAGAACTGAATTCTCTACCTTAATATTTAAAAGTGGGAGGAGCAATGTCTAAGACTGTTTTTTAAAAAAGAAGAGTATATAGAAATCAATAATGGGCCTCCCAGTGAACACGGATACATACCTGGTATGTTTCTCTTACGTAATCTATTCAACATGTTATATCCAAGGATATTGGATGTATGGTAAATGTAAGGTACATGGACCTTAAAATTTCAGCCACAAAAAAAGTTATAGCCATGTAATGGCAACATAACTTGTAACATACTCATATGTGGCAAATATATAACATACATGTAAAAGACATATATTGTATTTCAAAATATTTACCTTAAAATATGTTCTGATGTTACATGTGTGCTATATAACATGCAATTTCCGTGGTATATGCACAAGGGGGTAGCAAATATTATACAGGGTGTCCCCAAATGGGGTTACCTATACCACAAGTGGACCTAAATTTTAGTTTTTCGACAGTCACTATAAAAAATTTTTGTTTCTTAAAGAAATACGATGTGTTAAGAAAATGTACTTTTTTATGCAGGGCGCTCAAAAATTTCAAAAATATAAATTTTACCCAAGAGCAAACTACCTTTATTTTTCTCATTTTTAAGGAAAATGCAATTTGAAAAAATTGTTTATTAAATTTTGTTTAATACGTCTTTTTCCCCAATGCCTCACCTCAGTTTTCGTATTTTTCCGTAACGGATACTAAAAAATTTAGGATTATGAAAGAAAAGTATTTCAAATGGCTTTTTTATTAAAAATGAAAAATAAAGGTAGTTTACTCTTAGGCAAAATTCATATTTTTGGAATTTTTAAGCGCCCTGCTCCTTCATAAAAAAAATAATTTTTTTAACATAAATCGTATTTTTTTAAAAATGCGGAAATTTTTATAGTGACTTTTTGTCCAAAAATTAAAATTTAGGTCATTTGTTGTATAGCTAATCCCATCCGTGGACACCTTGTATTACTGTTACAATATGGCTCAAGTAAGGAAAAACTAGATGTAAAAAAAGGCCGATCTAAAATAAATAATTTTTATATTCATAAAATACATATATCATAATAATATATTAATTAAAGTCATACAAGAAGGATATATTCATTTATATAATGAGTTAATCAAAAATAAACCAACTGCCAAATTAATAAAGGAACTAAATGCCAAATTGCACATTCTCTAAACTATATAGTTTGGTTTATTACAAGCAAACTTTTGGTTAACAGAAAACATAGAAGATAACATAGCTGAAGAAAAATAACATATACAGAAAAAGTTAGCTGATTGCAAGCTATGTAATAAGGTAAAAAAAAAAAGAAAAGCCTGACAGTATACATGAATCATTTTCATTCCGCTATAAATTACTAATAAGAAATAAACATTAGCGTGATTACTATAGAGACAAGAAAAGTGTATAAGTTTTTGGTAAAACAGAACAGCTTTATCTTACATTAAAAGCTTAATGAAGTTTGTTCCAAATGATGCTCGGACTTTACAACATTAAGAACTGTGGATTTTGAGGGTGACGTTGAAGGCTACAGTAACACTATTGATTTTGATATAGACGTAAACGAACAGTAGAAACAAATATCGCAGGCATATTAATGAGAAGTACGACACTTTGCATTTTCTAAGTGTCTATACACCTACATACACAAAATATACTATTTTTGAAAGTCGAGTTATTATATTATCTATATATTAAACAGGTAATTTTTAGTTTTATTACTTATTTACTCTAGTGACTGAATAAATGCTTTTTTGAACTATATATTTAACATCCGAATAAAGTTTGGTTTAATGTATGGTTATCCAAGTTTAATTGTACCAAATATCAACTAAAATTCTGAACGAAAATAGTTACTTAATGAAAAAACAAGAATTCTTCAATTATTCAAAAAGGAGCTAAAAATTTATTAGAAACAAGAAGAATTCAACAAACGTGACAATAATACTCAGATAATGACGAAAACAAATTTCCTATATAAAAAAAAAATTTACTTACAGACAAACCTGTCAGCATGAATTTGCAAGCAGACTAATACTTAAAACTTAATTATCTTAAAAATAGTTTTTGGCGCCTGGTTTCCTTTTTCCATACATATCTCAATAAATTACGGTACAATAACTGCTCCAGCTTCTTGTTTTCTCTCTGTAGCCTTTGCTTTGACAGTCTGAACCACTCACTAGCGATGTTCTCAAATTCTTTTTCACAATGTGGGAACGTTTCGTTAACAGCAGCTAGAACAATAGTTTATGACAAAATTTTATAACTTTTTTGTGTATTATTTACTTAAAAGCAATTTCTAACTTTTTTAGAAATTCTTTGTCTTTACCTATAGGTACCTACAATATGTTACATCGTTGTCCAAGGACTTTGTTTCCATTTATTACTTATATAAATGTGTAATTTTAATGATTGTGATTATACAATTTAAGCTACAATAAAGCACCTATAATTTTTCTGTGGCTTGAGTTTAGTTAAATTTCATTAAATTTCAATTTCACGACTGGGAAACATGTCAATAAAACTCCAACAAATAAGTAGGTAACTAATAAGCGACTTAACACTGCACCGAGGTGCTAATGATTTACACTTCTACGTACTTACCTACAATAGTTTTGATCTCTGAACTTGATTCCACACAAAAACAAAGACGATATTTTTAAATTGTTAAAACGCACGCTAGAAGTCACGTTGCACCTCTTTCAGGGTCACTTGTGTTAGGTTAGAATATTAGGATTAGGTTATTTTGTTAGGTATAGTTAGGGATATTTGAGTTAATTTCGTATCCTTTTCTAGCACGAACTATGTAATACAGAGTGCGAAAGAGATGTCCTATAATAATTTTATAACCAGATTTACCGGGAAATTTAAAACATCACAATATTAAAATGTTATCCAACTGTATGAAGATACGGGATTATCAAACTAGTTTTTGATCGGCGAGTTTTATTTTTTGTTATTAGATCCATAAAAAAAATAAAACGGCCGGTAACACTAATCACTATTTTAATAAATTTATAGAGTATTTAAACGAATAAGTCATCAAGTATTATATAGGCACAATTACATTTTCATTACCACTTAATGGCAACTGAAGACATATTTGTTTAATATCACAAGCGTTAATTGGTAAAAGGGCTTCTTATTCTCATTGGGCATGCTATTATTATGTTGATTAAACTACACTGGTCACTGATGTTATAACCTAACTATAGCAGCACACTCACTTCTACCACAGAAGGTAGGTCTTCTGTGCTACTACACCAAAACAATATACATAATATATATACTTAACCAAACTTTTTTGACATTCCATATGTAAGCTAGCTTGTTTCACGTTTGTAGTTTACCAAATTACATGATTAAATATATATGTGTAATGTAATTGTAGAAAAACTTAAAATGTCCATGATGATCACAAAATATATAAATGTTATATATGGTGTAAACATATAAGATGAGTTGATGTGTAATATGTAGCAATTTTCCAAATATCGCATATTTTAATGTTATTATTTAACATAGGAGGAAGGTCCATCCTACATTCACAATGTACACTGAATGTTCACGGTATATGAGTATTGCCTTCGTAGGAATTAAACTGTAGGTGCCTGGTATGTTACACATGGATCATAAATCTATGATGCATGTATATTGTAGGAATGAACATTATGTATCAGTGGCAGCTATAAGTACTTCACTCATGCCATGTATTTTCTTCAGAGTTAAATTATTATAATAATTTATTACTTACTGTAATCATTGATGAGTCGGTGCTTTATTCTGAATATGTTCAGTATGACACAGCGACTCATCTATGATTACAGCAAATAATAAATTATTATAATAATTAAACTCAAGAGAATACATGATATGAGTGAAGTACTTGCATATAATAAATCCAATATCTAATTTTAAAGTTTAATTGTTACAGTCAATTATTAGGTACTTATTCTAATTTTCCACATTTCGCATTCCTTGTGAAGAATATTATAGTAAGTAAATGTGGAATATATGCACAGAAAATTTGTTTTTACCATTAGTTTTCAACTAAAGTCAAATGTTTTATTTATCAAATTATATTGAATGGAGCACACAAATGCTAAATAAACTTAAATAAAACTGTATTTACTATAACAATATTTTGCAAAGGTCCAAGAATATATGTAAAAAAAATAGTTTTACGTTAATAAGATCTGTTAAAGACCATTTTAAAATGGATCAAACATTTATCACTCTAAAACTTCAGTTTAAAAATCATATTTAACGTGCTATTTATGAAAAAATCTAATGATCATATTACATTACCTTATCTATTTCAAAACGTGTTTTAAATTGCCAAGAACAAAACATGATTTTATTTTATTAATTACTTTACATTGTTGTAACAATTAAGTATGCATCTTAAATTATAAAATAGGAAGAGGTATAAATAAAACAGTTGTGTTACTATATAAACGTATATTGATATCAGTATATCAATATACGTTTCTGGTTCATATCAAGTTCCGTTTTGGTCTATGGGTATGTTGTAGGAATCTTACTCGTATATCGAGAGGCGGTCATCTGTACGTCTCTCTGACATTCAGATTATCTACATAGAATACAAAATGAATATTCATTCTTAGTTCCATGGTACATACAGTACGTTCCGAGCACATGCTCTGAATGTAAAAATGCTATCTGGGATTTGACAAAAACTGATATTTAACTAATTTGTTTAACAAATGACGCTCAAAGACTATTGTTGGTAACTTTTATGTTATTTCTGGCATGTTCAGAGATGTATTCTGAAAAGCAGTGGCGTCCTGGCAAATTTTAGTTGGGACCGCGATTTGGGCTTAGGGGCCCAATTTTTTTCTTTGCAGTGCACAGTGGGCCACAATACGAAAAAGCTGGCCAAAAGTCCAAAATTCGAAAGAGGTTTAATTGTATTCAAAGTAATATTTTTGTAGTCAGAAATGTTCAGTTCATTACGTACCATTCCAACCGTATTGTTGCCCATTTTTACCTGATACACCCCTTAGGGTGTATCAGGTTGTTTCTTAAAGCAACGTTCTGTTAGCGTACAGTTGTAAATAGTTGCTTGCCACATTCGAACGTACTGTTCGATATTCCTGTAATTTGTGTAATTTCAACAAAAACATAGTAAAATTTTAGGAAGATAATCTATGAAGTAAGTATTTTACTTTGCATACATTTATTGTTTGTGAAATGTGATACATTCGGTTATAAAATTGTGTTAAAGAGATAAGGAAATAAAAATTAACGGGTACCTTTTGTTTCAGCTACAAAAAAAGCGCAACATGTTCCAAGCATGATTCTTTTACTGGTCGATTTCTTATTTTCAATACTCAATAGCTTTGGGCTTAAGCAAATAGTAGACCAACCTACACGAATCATTGCAACTTCAATATCACTGCTTGATTTAATTATTTGTTCTGATACTTTGCCGTTTTCCGATTGCCTTATTGATAACATACATTTCTCTGATCACAGTGTAACCTCTTGTAGAATTGGCTCAAAGAAAACTTCTAATAAACCACTCCTTTACACTTACCGATGTTTCAATAATTTTAATTTGCAGCAATTTTACTCTGATTTATGTAATTTACCGTTCAACTTGATATTATACTCAGATAATGTGCACGACAAAGTAAGTATTTTTAATAATCTATTACTTGATTTGTTTGATGTTCATGCGCCTATCAAAACTGTAAGGATTACAAAAAGAAAAGCGCCTTGGTTAACCGATAATTTGAAATTTATTATAAATTTACGGAATAAGGCTTATAACAAATTCAAAAGAACTAGAAATATATATGACTGAGAGTACTACAAACAGCTTAGAAACTAGGAAGGACTTAGAAGATTTAAATATATATTCAAAAAATAAAGGAAATAAAACAATACCTGATCATTTGAACGATGGAAATGCCTTAAATCAATATTTCACTACGTCAAACATAATGAATGCACCTGATGTTGAATTGTTGAATTTCTATAATAATAACAAAAAAGAAGGAATTCAAGATTTTCAATTTACGCTTACTAATAATGAGGAAATAGTAAAAATTCTTAACACAGTCAAAACTAATGCTACTGGTGCCGATGGTCTTAATTTAAAGTTATTACTGTATTGCTGTCCTTTTATAATAAGTTACATAACACACATAATTAATTCTTGTTCATTAGATAATATTTTTCCAAACCAATGGAAAATCTCATATGTGTTACCGATACCTAAAAAAGAAGCTCCAGAAGAAGCTAAAGACTTGCGACCCATTAGCATATTAAGTGTGCTGTCAAAAATTTTTTGAAAAGGTTATGTATATACAGATTTCAAAGCATGTAAATAAATGTAATATTATACCTAACACACAATCCGGGTTTAGAGCAAATCATGGGTGCGCCACTGCATTATTACATGTTTGTGATGACGTACTAAGATCCTTAGATTCGGGTAATTTAGTAGCTCTTGTGTTACTCGATTATACAAAGGCTTTTGACACTATAAACTATCTCATGATGTCTGCAATTTTACATTATATAGGATTTAGCGGAAATTCATTATTATTGTTATCCAGTTATCTCAATGACCGTTGTCAAATTGTTAAAATTAACCAATCATTATCTGATCCTTTAAATATTAACAGCGGAGTACCTCAAGGCTCTATATTACCCACATACGGCTGTTACGTACCAAAGAGAGATTGTCAAGGTAACACACACCATATTACCAAATATATCTCCATTATATAAACCATCTTCAAATGCTATATACATTTAAGTTATTAACAAACATGCCTGTTTGTTAAATACAAACATTATAATATGTGATTTTTACATAACTGCTGCATTACAATAACAAGTATTTTGTATATTTACATGCCATATAATATTTATGTATGTCTGTTATCACCACGTAGATTTTAAGTTATATTGCCTGTTTGTTAAATAATTACATTAAAATATATGATTTTTACGTAACTGCTACATTACAATAACAAGTATTATGTGTATTTATCAGCTATATAACATTTATGTATTTCTGTAATCTGTATGTATGTTTAAAGTTATATTGCTTGTATGTTAAATAATAACATTAAAATATGCGATATTTGGAAAATTGCTACATATTACACATCAACCCATCTTATATGTTTACACCATATATAACATTTATATATTTTGTGATCATCATGGACATTTTAAGTTTTTCTACAATTACATTACACATATATATTTAATCATGTAATTTGGTAAACTACAAACGTGAAACAAGCTAGCTTACATATGGAATGTCAAAAAAGTTTGGTTAAGTATATATATTATGTATATTGTTTTGGTGTAGTAGCACAGAAGACCTACCTTCTGTGGTAGAAGTGAGTGTGCTGCTATAGTTAGGTTATAACATCAGTGACCAGTGTAGTTTAATCAACATAATAATAGCATGCCCAATGAGAATAAGAAGCCCTTTTACCAATTAACGCTTGTGATATTAAACAAATATGTCTTCAGTTGCCATTAAGTGGTAATGAAAATGTAATTGTGCCTATATAATACTTGATGACTTATTCGTTTAAATACTCTATAAATTTATTAAAATAGTGATTAGTGTTACCGGCCGTTTTATTTTTTTTATGGATCTAATAACAAAAAATAAAACTCGCCGATCAAAAACTAGTTTGATAATCCCGTATCTTCATACAGTTGGATAACATTTTAATATTGTGATGTTTTAAATTTCCCGGTAAATCTGGTTATAAAATTATTATAGGACATCTCTTTCGCACTCTGTATTACATAGTTCGTGCTAGAAAAGGATACGAAATTAACTCAAATATCCCTAACTATACCTAACAAAATAACCTAATCCTAATATTCTAACCTAACACAAGTGACCCTGAAAGAGGTGCAACGTGACTTCTAGCGTGCGTTTTAACAATTTAAAAATATCGTCTTTGTTTTTGTGTGGAATCAAGTTCAGAGATCAAAACTATTGTAGGTAAGTACGTAGAAGTGTAAATCATTAGCACCTCGGTGCAGTGTTAAGTCGCTTATTAGGTACCTACTTATTTGTTGGAGTTTTATTGACATGTTTCCCAGTCGTGAAATTGAAATTTAATGAAATTTAACTAAACTCAAGCCACAGAAAAATTATAGGTGCTTTATTGTAGCTTAAATTGTATAATCACAATCATTAAAATTATGTATGGAAAAAGGAAACCAGGCGCCAAAAACTATTTTTAAGATAATTAAGTTTTAAGTATTAGTCTGCTTGCAAATTCATGCTGACAGGTTTGTCTGTAAGTAAAATTTTTTTTTATATAGGAAATTTGTTTTCGTCATCTGAGTATTATTGTCACGTTTGTTGAATTCTTCTTGTTTCTAATAAATTTTTAGCTCCTTTTTGAATAATTGAAGAATTCTTGTTTTTCATTAAGTAACTATTTTCGTTCAGAATTTTAGTTGATATTTGGTACAATTAAACTTGGATAACCATACATTAAACCAAACTTTATTCGGATGTTAAATATATAGTTCAAAAAAGCATTTATTCAGTCACTAGAGTAAATAAGTAATAAAACTAAAAATTACCTGTTTAATATATAGATAATATAATAACTCGACTTTCAAAAATAGTATATTTTGTGTATGTAGGTGTATGGACACTTAGAAAATGCAAAGTGTCGTACTTCTCATTAATATGCCTGCGATATTTGTTTCTACTGTTCGTTTACGTCTATATCAAAATCAATAGTGTTACTGTAGCCTTCAACGTCACCCTCAAAATCCACAGTTTTTAATGTTGTAAAGTCCGAGCATCATTTGGAACAAACTTCATTAAGCTTTTAATGTAAGATAAAGCTGTTCTGTTTTACCAAAAACTTATACACTTTTCTTGTCTCTATAGTAATCACGCTAATGTTTATTTCTTATTAGTAATTTATAGCGGAATGAAAATGATTCATGTATACTGTCAGGCTTTTCTTTTTTTTTTACCTTATTACATAGCTTGCAATCAGCTAACTTTTTCTGTATATGTTATTTTTCTTCAGCTATGTTATCTTCTATGTTTTCTGTTAACCAAAAGTTTGCTTGTAATAAACCAAACTATATAGTTTAGAGAATGTGCAATTTGGCATTTAGTTCCTTTATTAATTTGGCAGTTGGTTTATTTTTGATTAACTCATTATATAAATGAATGTATCCTTCTTGTATGACTTTAATTAATATATTATAATGATATATGTATTTTATGAATATAAAAATTATTTATTTTAGATCGGCCTTTTTTTACATCTAGTTTTTCCTTACTTGAGCCATATTGTAACAGTAGTACAAGGTGTCCACGGATGGGATTAGCTATACAACAAATGACCTAAATTTTAATTTTTGGACAAAAAGTCACTATAAAAATTTCCGCATTTTTAAAAAAATACGATTTATGTTAAAAAAATTATTTTTTTTATGAAGGAGCAGGGCGCTTAAAAATTCCAAAAATATGAATTTTGCCTAAGAGTAAACTACCTTTATTTTTCATTTTTAATAAAAAAGCCATTTGAAATACTTTTCTTTCATAATCCTAAATTTTTTAGTATCCGTTACGGAAAATACGAAAACTGAGGTGAGGCATTGGGGAAAAAGACGTATTAAACAAGATTTAATAAACAATTTTTTCAAATTGCATTTTCCTTAAAAATGAGAAAAATAAAGGTAGTTTGCTCTTGGGTAAAATTTATATTTTTGAAATTTTTGAGCGCCCTGCATAAAAAAGTACATTTTCTTAACACATCGTATTTCTTTAAGAAACAAAAATTTTTTATAGTGACTGTCGAAAAACTAAAATTTAGGTCCACTTGTGGTATAGGTAACCCCATTTGGGGACACCCTGTATAATATTTGCTACCCCCTTGTGCATATACCACGGAAATTGCATATTATATAGCACACATGTAACATCAGAACATATTTTAAGGTAAATATTTTGAAATACAATATATGTCTTTTACATGTATGTTATATATTTGCCACATATGAGTATGTTACAAGTTATGTTGCCATTACATGGCTATAACTTTTTTTGTGGCTGAAATTTTAAGGTCCATGTACCTTACATTTACCATACATCCAATATCCTTGGATATAACATGTTGAATAGATTACGTAAGAGAAACATACTAGGTATGTATCCGTGTTCACTGGGTAGGCCCATTATTGATTTCTATATACTCTTCTTTTTTAAAAAACAGTCTTAGACATTGCTCCTCCCACTTTTATGCGGATGATACGCAAATTTATTACCCTTTTAAACTATCCGAACTTGACAATGCCGTTCAACTGATAAATAATGATATAGAGAATCTTGTTACCGCATCACAAAACCATTGTTTGAAAATTAATCCAACTAAATCTACAGTTCTCCTATTTGGTCCCTTAAAAGATCGAGCTAAGGCAGTAAATCATTTAAATATTAAGGTAGAGAATTCAGTTCTGGAAATTGCAAATCATGCGAAAAATTTAGGACTCCATGTTGATTTTAATCTACGTTTTAACTATCACGTCAACTTTATGATAAAATAATCATTCAGTAATATTAAATTATTGTACGGTTGTCGGAAAATATTAGACAGAAAATCCAAAATTTTACTGTGTGAAACACTGGTACTATCACATTTTAATTTTGCCGATGTTGTGTATGGTCCTTGTCTGACATCTTGGGATGCAACTCGCATTCAACGGGTCCAAAACTCGTGTATTAGATTGATCTTTGGGTTAACACGCTTCTCTCATGTAACACCTGTCCTGAAAGAAATTAACTGGCTGAATATGAAGCAGCGAAGGTATATGCACCGTGCGTGCTTGTACCATAAAATTATTAATCAGAAAACTCCAGTTTATCTCTACAATAAAATAAATCATTTATTTGATATTCACTCCGTTAACACAAGATATAAGTTACAAATACCGAAACATAAATTTTCGTTTTTCAAAAAATCTTTCTCTTACAATGTTGCTAACTCTGTTAATTCACTAAACCTTGAAATAACTAAAGTATCGTATTATAAATTCAAAAAGGAGTTATTTCAACAATTAATTTCTGGTGATCATAATATTTAGAAATATCCTATGAAAACATTTTTCCCACAACTTCTACATTATTATTTTTCTATATATATACATACATAATATGTGTAATAGGTATGTTTGTTTATGTGTATGTGTGTATAGGTGTATATATGTATATATGTGTATTTATTGCATTTAGTATTCTTTTTATAAACATAATACATATTGTTTCTGTTATATATCATCATTTAAAAGCGAGTTCGTTGAAAAATTTTATAGTGTACTGCTACTTTGAACAATTTTTTGACCTCTTTTTCCCTAGGTTAGATTTGGCATAAATAAAAAAAAAATAAAAATAAATTAATTAATTAAAAAATATATATATAATACACAAAAAATAAATAGAAGGAAAAAAATAAGAAGTAAATCGTTTACTATACCTGAAAAGCTATATAGATTTTATGTTCCTGCAAAATGTAACTTCTTAGTACCTTTTATATTAGTGTGAGTCTGTTTTGTTATTTTCAGATATTGTTTCTTTATAAAAGAGGTGTTTCAATATTGTTACTTTAGGTTAAGTTCTAGGATAGGTCAACCCAGATTACGGCAACTTGCTGTAATCTGGCTCGAGGTTAAGTGGAAGAGCAGGATTTCGTAGCTTAGTAAGCTGCGAAGAACTGAACTTCGCCTCTTAAGCTAACTAGCGTAATATACCAATTTGTTTGTCTACACTATTTTTTATAGCCTTATTGTAATTGCTAGTTGCTTAATAAAGACAATATTATTATTATTTTTTTTTTTTTTTAGCTAGCTAAAAACCAGTCACCCTTCTCTGTGGCTCCGACCCTCACAGAGGGGAGCTGGTAGTACCGGTAGCCACTCTCCACGCCCGTGGGGTGAGTGACTTACTGGGTCCGGGAGTCGTGTGCCCTGAGCAGACGTAATGAACCGAGAATGACGGCCTTCTGCATTCTGCCGGCTAAGACCTCTGCCGAGTTTCGGCATGCCGGTATGATCTTAAGTTCCGAAAGCAGTGTGTGTCTCGTTCCACCGAGGGCTCCTATAATCAGTACCACTATCTTAACAGTATGGTTTGGATACAGTCTGCGGAGTTCGAAGAGCAGATCTCGATATTTTGTCCGTTTTTCCTCCTCCTTCAAGATAATGTTGTTCTCCGCGGGAGCCGAGAACTCCACGACGAACATTGTCTTGAGTTGATGGTCGAGGAGTACTACGTCAGGCTTGTTGGCTTGTATTTGCCTGGCGGTGGGAAAAGAGTAGTTCCAATAAATTAGACACTTCTCATTTCCCACAACGGACTCAATATCCCCCGTAGCGTAAGGCAGCACTGGTGTTTCGTCTATCCCATACGAGTGCCTTAAATGGTAGTAAAGCACACGTAATGCTCCGTCGTGCCTTTGGATATAGGCCGAGACTGCATATGTCGGGCAAGCCGACAGCAAGTGCATAAGAGTCTCTGGCGCCCTGCGGCAGGCCCTGCAGCTGACATCAGGGACCTCTATACCCATGACAGGACTACGATAGACGAGGGTGTTAAATACACCATCCTGGCAAGCCATTATGAATCCCTCGGTCTCAGACTTCAGCCCGGCTGACCTTAAGAAGGCAAAGGTCAGCCTTTCGGATAAGCCAAGGTTTTCTATATTTTTATAGAAAACTCCATGCATTGGCTTATCCGTGTTATTATTATTATTATTTTTTTTTTCTTTTTGTAAAAGCCAGTCACCCTTTAAACTCTGTGGCTTCGACACTCACAGAGGGGAGCTGGTAGCACCGGTAGCCACTCCCCACGCCCGTGGGGTGAGTGACTACTGGGTCCGCGAATCGTGTGCCCTGAGCAGACGTAATGAACCGAGGATGACGGCCTTCTGCATTCTGCCGGCTAAGACCTCTGCCGAATTTCGGCATGCCGGTATGATTTTAAGTTCTGAAAGCAGTGTGTGTCTCGTTCCACCGAGGGCTCCTATAATCAGTACCACTATCGTAACAGTATGGTCTGGATAGAGTCTGCGGAGTTCGAAGAGCAAATCTCGATATTTTGTCCGTTTTTCATCCTCCTTCAAGACAATGTTGTTCTCCGCGGGAGCCGAGAACTCCACGACAAACATTGTCTTGAGTTGGTGGTCGAGGAGGACTATGTCAGGCTTGTTGGCTTGTATTTGCCTGACTGTGGGAAAAGAGTAGTTCCAATAAATTAGACACTTCTCATTTCCCACAACGGACTCAATATCCCCCGGAGCATAAGGCAGCACTGGTGTCTCGTCTATCCCATACGAGTGCCTTAAGTGATAATAAAGCACTCGTAATGCTCCGTCGTGCCTCTGGATATAGGCCGAGACTGCATATGTCGGACAGGCCGACAACAAGTGCATTAGAGTCTCTGGCAGGCCCTGCAGCTGACATCAGGGACCTCTATACCCATGACACGACTTCGATAAACGAGAGTGTTAAATACACCATCATGGCAAGCCATTATGAATCCCTCGGTCTCAGACTTCAGCCCAACTCGGTGACAGAGTCGCGATTTACCCGCTCGACGTCGAAGGAGAGACCAAGTTCATCGGCTGCTCTCTGTGCTGCCTTAAACAAAAACGCTCCTACCCCTGCATTTTCATGGTCTCGGACCATGCAGAGGAGGGGATCCGAACTCCTGATAATCTTACAGGCTCCATCTAAGGCCATCCTGTTATGGAGACTCTCCAAACTCAAGAGTCCACGGCCTCCCCGATGTCGTGGGAGGTATAACCGTGGAACGGACGATTTAGGATGCAAACTCCTATTGAGATGCATCTTCTTGCGGGTTCCTACGTAGAGTTGACGCAACTCCTCTCGGTTCCATTTCACCACTCCAAAGGGGTGGAGAAGGATCGGAACGGCAAGCATGTTGGTAGCAGACACCTTGTTCTTCCCCGACAGTTCTGAAGACCAAATCTGTCGGAGTCGGTGCTGATACTTGCCGCGGAGAGCGTTTTTCACTACACTCACTTCTTGGGTGGAGCGTTGCTCGACACCCAAGTAAGTGTACGACTCTCCGGCATCTAGATGATGTAAGATGCTTCCGTCTACGAGCTGCGCGTCCTCTCCGTAGTCCCCGCATCTTCCTCTCTTGAGATGGACCAGTGCACATTTGTCCAACCCGAACTCCATACCGACAGCCTGCGTGTACTCCTGTACCACCCTAAGGGACTGGTGTAGGTCCCTTTCTCCGGAGGCATAAAGTTTAAGGTCATCCATATAAAACAAATGGGTGACCTTATGCCTCCTATCGCCGGGGGTACCGCAGTTGTATCCACGGGTTTTCCGGAGCGAAACGGATAATGGCAGTAGTGAGATGCAAAACAGAAGGGGGCTGGGGGAGTCTCCCTGAAATACTCCCCTTCTGAACGATACCGGCTCCGTCTGGACTCTATCGTTACCGGATGTTATAGTAAAGCGAGTCCTCCAGAGCGGCATCAGTTCTTCAATACATCTCACTACGGGACCGGGTACCGCAAGACATTGGAGCAAGTGTAAAATAAGCTCATGAGATGTCATGTCAAATGCCTTGCGGTAGTCGATCCAGGCCATGGAGAGGTTCCGCTTATACTGCACGGAGTCCTGCGTGACACATCTGTCAATCAGCAGGTTCTCCTTGCAGCCAGCGACACCTCTCTTCGACCCTCTTTGCTCATGTATCCGTTCGTAAACCGGTTCAACTGCGTGGAGCACCCGCATGTACAAAATGCGTGTAAACACTTTGTAACATGCGTTTAAACAGGTTATCGGGCGGTAGTTCTTTGGGTTAGACAAATCTCCGTTCTTGGGGATCAGCACTGTCCGCCCCTCAACAACCCAAGAAGGAATTTGCTGCTCCCCATTTAGCCAGGCATTAAAAATTCTGGCCAAATGGTGGTGGGTACTCGATAACTTTTTCCACCAAAAGTTATTTATCCCGTCGGGACCTGGAGCAGCAAAGTTCATAGAGCCCTCAAGAGCTCTTCAAACCTCTTCTGGGGTTATTGGTTGGCACATCTCGTGTGGTTGGCGAAACCTTTGGCTAAAGGTTTCAAAGTGTGCCAGGGCTGGAGAGTCTCTGTTGAGTGGAAGCTTCTGTTCGTACAACGTTTTCCAGAAGTTTTCCACCTGATCTGCAGTCGGCGGATTTTCAGCAACACGCTGAGGCGGTTCGAAAAGGCGCGAGGGCTTTTTGCGGAAAAGTTGATTTTCCGCTAGCCCCCTCGCCCGCCTCACTTCTTACAAGACACTAGCATCCGTATCCTGTCGAGGGCAGTGCTGTTTGGTGGTTTGCAGCACTGCCCCATTAAGTGTGTGATGGACGCGTCTTAAGTTGACAGCTACTCGCCGCACTTTAGGCGTGAAAGGCCTATTGGCTGCCATATAGTCCATCACACATTGGATACGGGATGCGTGTTGCCTCGCCGACTGGATCTTGGCTTCCATCTTCTGTATGCGCCGTCCCGCTCTTTCTTGTGGAGAGGTAGTATTTCGCCTCTCCACTTGAGACAAGCGTTGAGCGGCAGCATACACGGCACAATTTATGTGCCAGATGTCAGCCTCTTCTGGTAGCGCTGCACGAAGTTCTGCATCCACTCTGGCCAGATCTTGTGGTGTTGGTGGAACGATAGGAACCGCTTCCTCAACCGGTTCGTTCGGTGGCTGTTCGGCCACCTCATTCACTGGCTGAGGAGCGGCTCTGACATAGCCTCTAGCACGAAGGTGGGATACATAATCACGTAGGTTCTGAGGTGTGAAGGCGTCATGTTCTGGGTGGTTTTCACACCACCGCGTCGATAGTAATATCATCAAAAGTTCAGCACTTTTAACTCGAACGCTGGTTCGATTTTTGAACTAATAAAAATAAACCTGCATCACAACTGATGAGACAGCAATGCTAGTTTTATAGTACCTATCTACCTACCTACAAAAATAATTATGATGTTTCTCTATCTATATAGATCTGGTTTAAGTACATTTATAATCATCCCCTGTGTGGTGTATGACGTTTTATAAATTTTAAATCGTTCGTCAATATTGTATATATGAAATATGTTTTAAATTTTGAATCCAGACTTTAGATTTATAATCGAATATTAAATAATATAATGAATATGAAATATTAAATAATAGCGAATGAAATATTAAATAATAATGAATAATAATCCATTTTTAATTTATGTACTGTGTTCAATTAATTAGTAACTATCTCGGTAACTATCGGCATTTCTTAAGCAGGTAGTTCAGACTTAGAATAGTTATTTAATTACATTTTATCTTTTATATTTAGATTTCCGTTTTCCATGTCATTACAATCCCATTGTAGAATTTTTTAAATGCGCGCCACGGTCCTTAGATTAGTGCGCATGCTCATCGTACTCTAGCAGACACGTCATGCTTTTGCTGTCAAATGTTGATTTCATGTAATCTATGGATTTCATTTTGTGTTTTGTTTTTTGTTTTCCCGTGATTTATTAATTAGTCCAAGTATACATTAATTGCATTGCAGTAAGTATTTTACAATTATTGTATACAATATAACTACCACATAGTTTTGCTGTCATTTGCAGATATTTTATATTTAAACACTAAAGTTTAATGTTTAATGTGTATCCCTTTGTACATATTATACTAAGCATACCACCTATATTAAGGCGAGTTTATAAAAAAAGTCCCAGTCCTAACTTAGCCTATCTTAGTCTTAATTTTTCCCTAAAACATATCTGATATCTTAAGACTGGTTTATCAAAACTGGCCTTTGTCCTAAGCTGATCGTAAAATAGATACACGAACTTTCCACGCCAATTGGAATTAATTTCTAATCTATTCTGTGGTATTAGCTTAGGAAAAATTAACTTAAAAATTTTAGGTTAAGTTAGGACCAAGACAGGATTAGGACTTTTATAAACAGAATACGGGTAACCTGTACATTTAACTTTTTAGGTAAAAAATTAAGACTAAGATAGGCTAAGTTAGGACTAGGACTCTTTTTATAAACTCGCCTTTAGTTATAATAATTACGGCGTTTGTAGGTATCGATTTTTTGGAAAAAAAACTGAGGTGGTCTTTGTAATGGTCTCGGTCCACGAAAAGGAAGCTTGGTGGTCACCATTCAAACGGAAACAATTTGACTGATCATTGAAAAACAGGAGAAAACCCCCCCAGAAACGTGGACACTTTACGGGGTGTTTAAATCTTATTTTCAAGAAGGTAGGTTCGATCTATTTCAATATTAAGAAGCTTTTGTTTATTTAAATCACAATCATTGGATTTGATTACAACGTACGAGTTGTGATAAGTATTTATTTGTAGTAATTTGCTTTATACCTATTTCAGAGGATTATAGAAGAGCTGCAATTGATTGAAAAGGGCAGAGATCATATCTGATGTAAGAGTGAACAAAAACAAATCAAAGGACTATGTACAAAAAACACGTTATTCCTCCTGTCAGATGAACATAATGATATCGAAGAACATATTGGAAGCCGTCGACTTCCCAAGAAATTTTGTCCATACTAGAAGTTGAAAGAAGATATGTTCTTTTAATAACTCTGGTAGGCATTTAAAATCAAGTACTTAAGTACCTAAAATTTCGAATGTTCACTTGAACGAATTTCATAGGTATGAAAAAGAAAAATTAATAAAAGCCACACTTCGATTTAGGTGTAAAAACTTAAGTATTGTGGATATTTATTGTCAGCAAATGTGGCAATGAAGTGTTTATGCCTAAATCGATGTGTGGTTTTTATTAACTTTTCTTTTTCATCTAAAATTCATTCAAGTGAACGTTCGAAACTTCAGGTACATTTAAAATCACAAGCATTAAATATTTCCGAATTCCAAACAAATATCTATGTTTTGTAGGTAAAGAACACCGCATAAAACAAATGAAAAAAATGGCACAGTCAAATGGGCTGAAAATGGCCAGTTTGAAAGGTCAAAGATCAGAAAGATCGGTACCCACTAATGTCATAGTTGAGAGTATTATGTGACGAGTTGTTTAATGTTGTTATTCATATTCATAAGACCGGAAATGCCGCAGGTTTCATGAATGAGGTGGTGATTTTTTTTAAGTTCCTATGCTTACTTTAAAGTGAGGGTGTGCATGTGTGTAGTGGGGGGGGGGGGTTGATTAGCGTGCGTGAGAGAGTGAAAGTGTGTTCCTATCAAAGAGTTGTAATGTATGAGCAGTGGACAGCGCGCAAACGGTGTGAGCATTCTCATCCTTCTCACACAGTTCGTTCTCTCTTTGTCGCACAGTATATGAGGGGCTGTGTTGCTTTGTAAAACAGAGTGGAGAGCAAAGGAGAGGGTACGAGGTGTGCAACAAGGACAAGGATGCTCGCGCCGTCCAGCAAATCAACGACTTATTTCCTGTAGTCAGAACTCTTTGGTTCATATGTGCAAATACATTAGAATAACAACATTAAACAAATCCTCATCATAATATGATACTCTCAACTATGACAGCGGGTACCGATATTCCTGATCTTTGACCTTTCATATCTCAAAAACTGGCGATTTTCAGATATTGTGCCCATGAAAATTTTTGATCAGGATATTATGGAGTACAACATACTACATTTTTAGCCCATTTGACTTTACCTTCTTTTCCATTTATTTTGTGCCTGCCGTGTCCTTTATGATAATATCAATTTGTTTAATTTATGTTTGATCAGTTTTATTTTTTCTGTAAGATCTTTGTAAGATGTTTTTATATTTTTCAACTTTATCATGGCCAGTTTTTAAAGAGAAGTAAGTACCTATTCAAATATAATACAATGTATTTTCTTTTGTAGTTGGACTAGCACGTGTATCTCCTCCGCTGGACAGGAAGGAAATACCTTCTCCTAAAAATTGGAAAAGCCAAAGGAAAGTATTCAGCCAGTAGGATCAGTCACAGATGATGTGTTGAGAATGAAAAGTGGACTTTCGCAATTACAAGTATCACCATCGGCAACACCTGGACACTGGTTTTGAAAATTTTTACTATTTTTTATTTATTGACAAAAAAATTCGTTATAGTAAAATATGACAGTTCATAAGTTGCAAAGAAAATTTTTTTGTTAAAAAAAATCTCAATTGAAATTTTTGTCACAATTGTTTTTTATTATTGCAATTCATTTTTGTAACAAAAAATAAAAATATATTTAAAGTAACAACTGTTTTATTTATACCTCTTCCTAAATAAAATCATGTTTTGTTCTTGGCAATTTAAAACACGATTTGAAATAGATAAAACTTTAAGGTAATGTAATATGATCATTAGATTTTTTCATAAATAACACGTTAAGTATGATTTTTAAGCTGATGTTTTAGAGTGATAAATGTTTGATCCATTTTAAAATGGTTTTTAACAGATTATATTAACGTAAAACTATTTTTTTTTACATATATTCTTGGACCTTTGTAAAGTATTGTTATAGCAAATACAGTTTTATTTAAGTTTATTTAGCATTTGTATGCTCCATTCAATAAAATTTGATGAATAAAACATTTGACTTTAGTTGAAAACTAATGGTAAAAACAAATTTTCTGTGCATATATTCCACATTTACTTACGTAATATTCTTCACAAGGAATGTGAAATGTGGAAAATTAGAATAAGTACCTAATAATTGACTGTAACAATTAAACTTTAAAATTAGATATTGGATTTATTATATGCAAGTACTTCACTCATATCGTGTATTCTCTTGAGTTTAATTATTATAATAATTTATTATTTGCTGTAATCATAGATGAGTCACTGCGTCATACTGAACATATTCAGAATGAAGCAGCGACTCATCAATGATTGCAATAAGTAATAAATTATTATAATAATTAAACTCTGAAGAAAATACTTGGCATGAGTGAAGTACTTATAGCTGCCACTGATACATAATGTTCATTCCTACAATATACATGCATAATAGATTTATGATCCATGTGTAACATACCAGGCACCTACGGTTTAATTCCTACGAAGGTAGTACTCATATACCGTGAACATGCAGTGTACATTGTGAATGTAGGATGGACCTTCCTCCTTTATACCTCATGTATCTATCAGTATATCAATATACGTTTCTGGTTCATATCAAGTTCCGTTTTGGTCTATGTGTACGTTGTAGGAATCTTACTCGTATATCGAGAGGCGGTCATCTGTACGTCTCTCTGACATTCAGATTTTCTACATGGAATACAAAATGAATATTCATTCTTAGTTCCATGGCGAGGGGTAGACCGCTGTGGAAATCTGGTGTACACGCAAGTGGAAATCAGCGGAAATCAATGGAAATCACTGGAAATCAATGGAAATCACTGGAAATCACTGGAATTCACTGGAAATCATTGGAAATCAATGGAAATCAATGAAAATCAACGGAAATCATTGGAATTCAATTGGAAATCACTGGAAATCAATGGAAATAAATTTGAAATAATTGCACTGCGCATGCGCTCATAACGAATTCTCAGCGACAGGTTTTCTTTTGTGGAAGCAAATGCGAATTGTACTGCGGTAAAGGGCGATAAACTTATTCTTTGTCATCTAAATTACGTGTATAATATAATAAATATGTGGCTCTTATAATGTTCAGTTTAATGTTCAGTGAAAACTCTGAAATATCGAAATAATTTCACTTTACAATCACTTAAATTCCTTACAAATTAGCCTTTCTTACGTAATGCTACAGCCGGGTCATAGGTTTTATTCAGTATTCAGGGCAAGGGCGGAGTTGGGCCTTGAGCTTGGGGGAGGTAACATAGCCGCGTGCTGAAAATAACAAAAATGTTTTTCCTCGAAAATTAAAATTGATGAGCGGGGGGAGGGGGGGAGAAAATCTCAAAAGAAAATTTATAAACACATATTCAAACATATAAAATAAAATAATAAAAATTATGAAATTTTAAAACGAAAGTTGATGGTTTACGGAATCTTGGGGGGTAATTACCCCGTTGCCCCCCCCCCCCATAAATCCGCGCTTGATTCAGGGAATCCCACATTTTATCAGAATTTATTAAAGGGCAACCATATATAAAACAACATATTAGTCTTTACAAGGGCCATAATAAAAAATGGAATTGCTTTATGACTCTATACCAAACTTATTGTGAAGTATGGTGAAGTATGTAGCTCACCGTTTTTTGCCGGATAAAAAAATTATTAACGATAATAGCAACAAAAAAAGGATTTTTATGCTTTTTCGTCAATATCTTGAAAATTAACTAACTTTTTGGTGAACATAAAATTCTATAAAATAATGTTTATGTATCTATATTTAGATAAGTTTGAACCGGCCGTCAAAATCTTGAAAATGATGTACCGAAGCGCTTACTTTTTGTTATTTTTTGATAGAAACCTTACGACTTTTCTCGTTCGTTTAAAATGTGATTGAAAGTCTGAATTAAATCACAGATCATCTATGTTCTAAAAAAACACTTTTCATAGCACAGCAGCTTTTTCAGTCTTATTTTCTGTTTAAGCAGTTGTTACTACATAAATAAACTTCTTTATATTGTCATAGTTTTTTTTGCGGATTTCAGGTCTTAGGTATCATCTGAGACAATTTCATGTGTCCTTTTTCAGATTTTTAAAAAGTGATGAAAAGCAAGTGCCTAGGAACCCAATTTTTGAGACTTTGGCGGTCGGTACAAGCTCAATTATCAAAACTGTACCGTTTTTTTATGACCATTTTGTTAGAGAATTTAATTCTCTACCAAAAATCGGTCCAACACAACTCGGACAAACCTTCCCATTTAGGAGTAAGGACAGTTTTAGAGATTTAAAAAAAAAATCTTTGAACCTTACCCTCCACAGCCTTCCTGCTTGCACTTTTTAAGAGCAACTAGTTTATACTATCGTACACTGGTACTGAGGGAGTATTCAAGTGCCAAATTGAATCAAAATTGTTGAAGTAGTTTTAGAGAAAAGAATGTTTCATTCTTTAAACCCTGCCTCCGCAACCTCCCTTCCTACATTTTCTAGGAGGAACTGTTGTCATTTCACACTGGTACTAAGTGTGTATCTATGCGTTAAATTTAATCAAAATTGTGTGAGCCGTTTTAGAGATTTTTTTATTCTTTACGCTTTGCCCCCACAGCATCGCCCTCCCTGTATTCTCTTGGAGCAGCTGATTATACTATTTCATCTTGTTGCTGAGAAAGTATCCACGTGTCAAGTTTGATCAAAATTGTTAGAGCCGATTTAGAGAAAAAAATTATTAATTTCTTTACTACCCCCTCACAACCTCACATTTACGCTAGGACCGATTTTGCGATTTTGTGTCGAGGCGTGGTCGCTTTAAATATGCATGTAAATACACTGTGTGTAGTGGCGGGATGGGCATAGGGAGTTAGAATTGCAACATCGCGTGTGCCCGCTGGCTGAATGAAATAACTGAGAATGAAGATGAATGAAGATTTTTGCCGCCGCAGTGACCTTGAAAGAATTTTTTTTTAATTTTTGCGATCCGGATAGTACCATTTTTTTTTTAAATTCGTTTAAGTTAATGTTTAAAAGCGCAGTACCATCGGACAATATGTCTTTTGCTGTTGCAATCGGCTTGTAGCTACAATCGTCAAGTTCTGAGAAAAAGAATATTCGTTAAATAAAGCAAAGCACCATCGTTAATATTCTGGATATCTCAAGTATATAGAATGGATCTACACTACACATTTAACAGGAAACGACCAGTATTGATGCAAAGATTCAGTACCGCATTACGCAATTATTAAAAGTGAGTGTTTTTTGTTATACAGAAAATTATAACTTTCTCTATGGAAAGGCACATTTTTAACCTATTTCGTTCATATTTTAAGATATTGACGAAAAAGCATAAAACCCCGCATTTGTTCCTGTCATTGTTAATAACTTTTTATCCGAAAAAACGGTATATATTGTGCTTTGTCTTTTAAGTATGACTTCTCGTGTAATTTCATACAGATCTGTACTCCGAAATCTGAGTTTTATACGCAGAGCATCAGAATTCAAATACCTGCGCATGCGCATGTTTCCATTGGAAATCAATGGAAATTATTGGAAATCATTGGAAATCATTGGAAATCAATGGAAATCAATGGAAATCATTGGAAATCAATGGAAATCATCGGAAATCATTGGAAATCAATGGAAATCTGGTGGAAATCATTGGAAATCGAGACAAAATGGAAATCTGGTGTACAAAATCTGATCAGCGGTCTACCCCTCGTTCCATGGGTACATAAAGTACATTCCGAGCACATGCTCTGAATGTAAAAATGCTATCTGGGAGTGATTTGTTTCGAAACGCATATTTTTGTAATATTCTTTTTTTTTTAACAATTGGAATGGGCTGTTTATGTACTTTTTTATTGTACAGCTCATAACGAACATTTTCTTTCTCTTTGTTGTTTTCCATAGGACTTATAGATTTCGATATATTCAAAAAAAACGATGGAAAACACGGTACAAAAAATTAAATTGTTTAAATAAACAATACGCCGACCACGCAGAAACTGCAAAACTGAACTGAACTTAAGTTGATCTGCTGAATACGTTAAGACAAAAAAATTGCCTTGACCAGACAATCCACATTGAGAATTTTCTAGTCCTAATTTGGACTCCACTAAACTTTTTTGATTGTTCATTGCCATGTTCTATTGATCGGGTGGGGCTAAAGGGGCCCTGCGGACCTAGCCAGGACGCCACTGCTGAAAAGTAACCGCTCCCCGAATTTTTCTGAACTGAAAACCTCCTCTATTGGCTCCACTAGTTCTTTCCCTAGGTATCGCATCACTATTGGCAGTTACTATAGCTAATTATAATTATTTTTAACTCTGTAAAAGAACAAAAAAATATTTCCATGTAAAGATTAAAATATTTTTTGATCGACCCAATTTAATCACTTAAAAATTGTTTTACTCAAAGGCAGCTTTTTCCTGTAAATATAGATGTTTTGACATAATATGTCTGATTGTATACATATTCCCTACCTATGTATTTACATGTTTGAATTTATACACAGAAACTGAAAAAAAAAAAAATTTTAAATTATTTTAATTACCATTAATCAATACAGAATAATGATTATACTTACTCCCTAATTGCATTGATATAATGTAAGTAGGCTGTTTTTAGTAATAAAAACTTAAAATATATTACACTTATTTGTTACTATTTGATGAATGTGTAAAAAAATACTTAATGTGAATATTAGCAGAACCTCAAAAAATTTTACAAAATTAAATGAAATACATGGAGGCATCGAGGCATTGATTAATTAGAAACAATGGTGGAAGTAAGTATATAAGTATATCAATTCTATTTTTGCTGCTAAATTGATTGATTAAAAATTACCATTAGTAAGCAAGTGCAAGTTTGATAAACCGTTTGTAGATCTGTAAAAATCGCTGAACAGTGAACACTTGAGGCTAAGAAGACAGACGTCTCTCTCTTCCTCGGGTACACTATAATAGATATGATATAAAACTTCTTGGATTTATTATTTTACTCTCTGTGATGGGCGTCCACTAGATTCAATAATTGAATAACAATGGTATCATATACTACCGCGTACTACGGTAGGCGGAGCTTACCCGAGATCGGCGCTCAACGTTATCGAGAGAATTGGTGAAAGGCGGCGTTTAGCCAAGTGCCACATCTTTATAGTTTCACCCTTGCTTCGGCTATTTATCGCTAGGGACCGCCACTTTGCAGCAATGTCGTGATTGATTATCTATTTCTAATTAATTTCTAATTAATCAATGGTAGTGGATTGTAGAATGGGAATTTTTAATATGATAACAATCACATTGTCTTTTAATAATAATGTTATTTTTGCACGGTTTAATACTTTAAACAGATGATTTTTATCTAGTTGCAGTACCAATTGAAACTTGGTGTTGGTTATTTTCTAATATTTTTGGGTTATTAGGTATTTATATTAATTAAATCGTCCTCGTCTAAATTTCCTGTTATAAATTTAATTCCTTTACCGAGAAAATTGAATAAACCTCGTTTCTCTCTAATGTGTAGGAGTTTATAATTTTCTTGTAGTTTATTAGTTTTTAATTTGATTTCGTTAATAAGCACGCACTAAAGCTGCATAAGTTTACAATTTTGTGTCTTATTATAATTATTATGTTGGAGTCCAATGGAACCGATTAGTGTGACGTTAGATTCTAGGCAACGATTTTGAGCCTTATGTATTATACATTTAAGGGCGAAAAATATGGCCATTGATCATTAACAATTTTATTTGGTTAAAACACATATATTAATTTAATTGGGTAAATTATATGTAGAACTAATCTAACGTATCTTAGGTATATGGCCTATGAATTAAATTGTCTTAAATATATCATATAATAGAGTAATAACACAAAGTTGTTAACGGCAGTTATTGTCATCCTTAATAGCAAGGTGCATAAGAACGAAAATAATAACTAAATTTCGTTATCCCACTTGTATTGTTGGTTGCCTAATATTTGACGTCGCTACTAAACGGGTCCATTTCGATTAAATGGTTATTGTAGGTAATCTCGTTAATATTTTGTTGTATTAGTACTAAATTGAACGGAGTATTCTCGGTTCAATTTGTGGTAATGGCTAAAGATTTCCCCTTGTCTTAACGACTCTAGGTGGTATCCGTTCATTTGAAAGGGTTGTGCAAGGTGTGTTCTCAGGGTCGTCAAAAGGATTCTGTAACAAATTACTCTGTCTTATTCTTTTCATTTTTCGAGCATGGATATTAAAATATTTCTTTTTAATTTTTGTTACAATTTTATTTTTCTTATGTGGTATTAATTTTGAATATTTGCCTATCTTATAGCGGGGTTCGTGTCTCTTTTAGTATTTCTAACAGCAATGGTGTTAGGTACCTTTTTAATAGGCGGTTCTTTATTTTTGTTATGTTTTTTAAGTCGTTTCTCGGCTTGTTGTTTTTGTTCATTATGTTCATAAAATGGTGAAATTTCGTCTTTTCTTTTCCGATTATAATTTTCCTATATACAGTGTGTCCCCGGATGGAGTTGACAAGAGGAAAAACATCTGTATTATTGATTTTACGACGAAAGGTCATTCTTTATAAAAAAATTCTGCTTGTCGAAAAAATAAATTTACCATATAAAAATCTTAGATCAGATGTACCGGTATTAATAAATTAAGAAAACATCAAAATGGCTCAAGAGATAAGTGCCTTTATTTATTATTTTGGACAAAATGTTTATAAAACAACAGTTGTTTATAATCAAAAATAAAGCCTAAATACAAGTTATGAAGTCTAAATTTTGACTTTTACATTTTTGTCAACTTACATTTTTTTTTCTAAAACATTAACATAACATAATAACATTAACTTCAACGATTGTGAAAAAACTATTTATTCTACATAGCCTCCTCCAACTTCAACACATTTCTCCATCCTTTTAATAAATTCACCATAGACCTTACGAATGGTTGAGGATACATTCACTTCATCCATCGCGTCTTGTTTTCGTGCTTTTAGTGTTTCTCGATTATGCGGCAGGTCATCTGCATAAACTTTCTGTTTTAAAACACCCCACAGAAAAAATCCATTGGAGTAAGGTCTGGTGATCTTGCAGAAAAATTAATTGGAGCGTATATTCCCATCCATCTGGCTCCGTAGTGATCTGTCAACCACTGCCGTACAAAAACTGAACAATGAGCTGGGCAACCGTCTTGCTGCCAAAAAATGTTACTTACGCCTTACTTTCGGTTGCAGAGTGTTTATAAATGGAAATACAAAGTTTTCCAAAAGGTCCAAATAAACATGCTGATTTAAATTTTCGTCTAAGAAATATGGACCAACGATTCGATCGTAAAAAATCCCACACCATACATTCACTTTTTATAACGTAGACTTCGTTTGTGAATGACATTGTTTGGATTTTCAAAAGCCCAATAACGACTGTTTTGTGATGAAAAGCGGCCATTGGTACAAAATGTTGCTTTGTCAGTAAAAAAAAAACATTCTGTGAAAAGTTACGAGGTAATTCTCGCCGACCCATAAACAAAAATCCTTCTCTTCATCTCCATTTTCAAGTGTATGTCTTGGCTTAAACGGTCGAAGTTTGTTTTCCATATAAATTCTCTGCAAATGACTTTTACTTACTTCCAGTCTTTGTGAGCGTTTCCGTATAGATATTTTCGGGTTTTCTATTACTGAATTTATTGCCAAAAGTGGTGCCGCATCGTCTTCATTGTACTTTTTCTTGGTTTTTTGACATCCAATACGGATCCAGTTTCATTGAATTTATTTACAAGTTTGAGCAATGATTGGCGCGATTCTGGTGTGTCAGGGAACTTTTGGTGGAAAAGGTTAATTACATACCGATAAGAGACGTCTCCAATCCCATAACATTTGATCAAATAAATTCTTTCTTGTTTGGTAAACATTTTTTAAATGATCAACAGAACACTAATAAATGCAGATGTAAGATAGTAATATTCTACACAATGTCACAATGACGTTTGTCAGTTCAATATTATCGACAGCACACTGTTTCTTAATTTGAATTCTTATTCATATTAATAAATTCAACGTAAAAAGATAAACACAATAAAAACATAAAAGTCAAAATACAGACTTCATAATTTGTATTCAAGCTTTATTTTGGATTGTAAATAACTTTGCTTTATAAACATTTTGTCCAAAATAATAAATGAAGGTACTTCTCTCTTGAGGCATTTTGATGTTTTCTTAATTTATTAACACCCGGTACAGATCTAAGATTTTTATATGGTAAATTAATTTCTTCGACAAGCAGAATTTTTTATAAAGAATGACCAGTAGCGGTGTGTATTGATTAATTGTATATCAATACGTTGGCTAACATTTGATTTGCGGAGGTTTTCGCTTGGGTTTTTAATATTCATAATTCTAAGTTTTTCTATTAGGGTAGAATGCATACGCTCGATTGGCGAGTTCGAATTATGGCTATAAGGCGTAACAAAATGTAATTCGATACCGTGCATTCTCGCATATTCTTTTATCCCAGTCAGCACAAAGTTATCCACTGGACATCCTCAGGATATGAAGTCAGGTTAAAACAGATATCCTCAGGATATGTCTCCGATTTCCACAGAACATTCCTAGGAAGTCCAAGTGAGACTGTTTCAGATCTCCCGAGAATAGCCTGCGGATGCACTTTCTTACATCCTTGGGATGTATTTAGGCAATGTCTAGGCATTACCTACAGACATCCCATGGAGAGCTAAAACGCAGATTTTCAGGATTTTACGATTTTCCTAGGACATCCTTAGGAGGTACAAAGTTATCCACTGGACATCCTGAGGAAATGAAGTCAAGTTTAAACAGATATCCTCAGGATATATCTCAATTTGCACAGGACATCCCTAGGAAGTTCAAGTGAGACTGCTTTAGATCTCCCAAGAATAGCCTGCGGTTGCAGTTTCTTACATCCTTGGGATGTATTTATGCAATGTCTAGGCATTACTTACACATCCTACACACTAAAAAAAAATCGTTCGGAGCAAACAAAAATTTTGTTGCGTACCTATATATAAAGTAATTTCTTGGTTGATGTTAATAAATTTTTGTTGCTTCAAATAATTTTGTTTGGAGCAACAAAAATTTATTAGCATCAACCAATTGCTTTGTATATACGCAACAAAGTTTTTGTTTGCTCCTAACAAATTTATTTTAGTGTGTATGGAGAGCTAAGAGGCAGATTTTCAGGATCTTACGATTTTCCTTCGGTCCCTCGATATCTACTCCTATTATTTTTTTTTAGTGTATTGAACAGAATCGGAATCAGTTCTGCTTAGAATACACAAAACACAAATTGAGATTCCACATAGAAAAGTATCTGAAAATTCCAATGACTTGAAAATTCTTATTACAAATTCACATTGAAATTTACTCCATGAACTACCAACTATTTTAATGGTTTGAACGGCAGTAGGTATAGTACAAGTTTTCAAAGAAATTGCCTATGTAATAGCAAGTACTGATCTTTTTAAAATAAATAAACTTACGTCGTACTTTTAAAACATTTAATGTGTACATAAAAAAAACAGTTTCTATACATTTCAATAGGTAATATAAATATTTATATATGTGGATAACAGGGAACAGAGAATGCATGATAGTCAATTTATATTGGGAATCAGGTTCAACAGACATCAAACAATTTAAAAGAGCCCTCATCATTCTTATGGGAAATTGGCTCTTGGTGGGATTGTCCAAATTTTTTTGCTGTAGATTTGGACTTTTCCTCAATTTATATAGGCATTCAAGAATGTTTACTTTAAACCATTAATGGGAACACGCAAAAATTTTCATATTTAAATGATTTGATTCTCTCTGTGCTATAACAGCTGTTTTGATAATTAATTTTATGAAATATGTTGCATTTGATGTAAAATTGATTTAAAAACAATGCAATTTTACATAACTGGTAAACGAGTCTCACAATATGAACCGACAATATATGTAGTGAAGTCAGACTATTCATGTTCTTGCCAGACCTTAATAAAATGAGACATTCACATTTCGGCATTAAGCAATATTTAGAATATTTAATTACGGATTTATTCATCTTAAATCAAAATGTAGGACAAATTTGCAAATGAATAAACACTGAAAATACTAACACTCTGCTGATAGGAGGAAATAAATTGTCTGACGTCACTACATATATATCATCAAATAACTCGTTTTATTGCGTATGCAAAATTGCACTATTTATTGCACTATTTCAAATTCAATTTTATGCCAAATTTTATTTCAGTGAGAATAATCAAAACTGTTGTAACAAAGTGAGAATCTAATTATATCAATATTGCCTATAATTAATTATTTGTGATATATTCATGATTGCTTACTGTTTATTGTTTAGCCCAGTCAATGAACGTTCAATAAGGGGGTCTAGAGGGAAATGCCGAGATCACAATTTTTGACTTCAGGGCTGTGTTTGGACTATTTTACCAAAAGTCCCCAAACGTAGGAGGTGGGGGCAGGGGGCACGGAGAAGGACACGGTTTTTGGTTTGTCGCTCATATCTCGACAACGGTTAGCCCTAATCAAAAAGTGGATATATGCAAAATTAAAGCTGACTAAATTTTCTACAATAATGCTTCTATTAATTTTTTTCGTATCTGTTATGGTATGGATTGTATATCTTCTAACTGTATTCTAACTTTATTAAAATATTATTATAAATTTAAAATAAATTTTAATAATCATCGTAAAAAAATATTTCTTGTACAGATATCCGTTTCACAGCAGACTGAACTCAAATATCGAATAAAAAATGTCTTTGCGTCTGTAAGTGTGTGTGTGCGTGTATATGTATGTGTGCGTGTATACCATTTCTTGTAAGTATGATAACTTCTGTTAAACTTAAAATATTTAATTACAATTTGGAACATATGTACAACAGCATATTACAATAATCCCTATTGAAATTGGGCCATATCTATAATACATGGTGATAACTAGAGGCCTACAAACTCTCACATCATAATAATCTTATTAAAAATACCATGTTCTATATTTTAGGATAACATTGATATATCATCTAATTTAAATAAAGTTGGTTTGCCTAACACACACCCGGTATATTGCGGTTTATAAATATTATACATCTTATTTTTGTATGCTTTGTAATATTGTGCTAAATAAAACCTATTTTACGTATGAGAGTTTGTAGGCCTCTGGTTATCACCATGTATTACAGATATGGCCCAATTTCAATAGGGGTTATTGTAATATGCTGTTTTACAAATGTTCCAAATTGTAATTAAATATTTTAAGTTTAATAGAAGTTATCGTGTTTACAAGAAACGGTATACATGCACACACACACTTACAGACGCAAAGACATATTTTATTCGATATTTGAGTTCAATCTGCTGTGAAGCGGATATCTGTACAAGAATTTTTTTTCTACGATTATTAAAAATATTCTTCGATTTATAATTAAATTATAATAAAGTTAGAATAGTTAGAAGATATACAATCCATTACTGAACCATAACAGATACGAAAAAAATTAATAGCAACTTTATGGTAGAAAATTTAGTCAGCATTAATTTTGCATATAGCCACTTTTTGATTATGTCTAACCGTTGTTGAGATATGAGCGAAAAACCAAAAACCGGGACCTTCTTCGAGCCCCCCTTAACCCCCGCCCCCCTCCTACGTTCGGGGACTTTTGATATGTTTACCACCAAACGCCAGGGCCGGTTTTGTGACTAGGCCTCATAGGCCCTGGCCTAGGGGCGCCGCTTTGTGGGGGGCGCCATTGTCTTTCGTCTTAGTGTGGCGCCTATAACAGGGAAACCCCCTCCCGGCTCTTCAAAAATGTTTGTCCCTTGCTCATAAACTAATAGCAAGCGGGAGGGGGCGCAAAATTGACCTGGGACTAGGGGCAATTTATACCTAAAACCGGCACTGCTAAACACAGTCCTGAAGTCAAAAATTGTGATCTCGGCATTTCCCTCTAGAAACCATTCATTGACTGGGCTAGTTGGGTATTTTGCCAATTTCTGTAAAAATATTTTACCAAATGGATTACACAGAGGCAAGTTTTTAATACAAAATGTCTCACACCTAAAATATATAAACTGAAACAAAAATGTTAAATGAGAAATAAAAAAAATAAATTGAATGCTGTTAATGTTTTGGAAGATATATATGTTTTTTCTGTTATCAAAACTTTCACTTTTAAGAACGTCAAACATGACAGTTTATAGCTTACGTATTTCCTTAGTTACATGAGACATTATAGTATTAAGTATCAAGAACATAAAGGACGTTTATCTGTCGACGCACAACGCGACCAAAAATATTTCTTGGTCTTTATCTGTTCTAAACAATATTACTGAATAAAACAAAGCTCTTAGTGTTTGGTTCAGGCGTATTTAATGTAAAAAAGTAACAGAAAAAATGCTAACATTCGTCAGACAAAATATTTTCATATTCACGTTCGAACAAGTGTTTTCGGGTCACACATCTTACTCCCGAGGGACCTTGTAAACCTAAAACAAAAATACATTCTTTTAAAATGCATAAGACTTTATATACAATTTTTTTTTAATGAATCTACCCTAATAAAAAAGTACCCTAATAGCACTTATCCGCGCTTTTCCGCGGCTAATTTTTTGATTAGTCACTGCTAAAGACTTCAAACTTTCGACTGTATTAAAGAGTACAGCTGGATCTAACTTGGAAGTATAACAAATACTAAAACCTAACCTTAAAATTATAAAAATAATCGAAATTATATTATAGTTAGTGCATTTTTACCTGCCATATCAAAACCCATCACTATCACTTCCGAGATAAAAGTAGAATTAAAAATATTCACTATTAAAATTTATGAATTCACATAAACGCCGAAAACCGACACATACACCAACCAAGATGATCGCAATCCGACTTACCCTGTATAGGCGGAGTGCACGGCAGAGAAGTGGAAGGGGTCGGGTATTATTCTCGGACTAGTCTCCTATCCCAACTAGCCGTTTGCTTTTTACGGTATTCCATTTTGAAAAATTGACTTATGACCGCGTAAATCGTTTAAATACCCCTATGTGCGACGGCAATTTTGCCGGAGACTGGTACAATCCTTAACATTCAAGATGCTTATACTGTTTTTTTTTCCTGCAAATCACACTTCAACTAAAATAATTTTATTTCTACTAAATAAACGAAAAGTCAAACGTAACATTTGATCAGTAAGCATAACCTACCATCTTGGCAACAAATATTGTAAATAAACAAAAAAGTTCGATCGTGCAAAAAATTATTTTTATTTTATTACTTCCACGTCCAGTGGAAGTATAGTAACGACAAAAAATTTTTTAAAAATTTTTATTGTCCAAATAGGCTTAAAATGTCATGAAACGTCGAGATTTTAAGTTTGAGCGAAAAAAAATTTTCTGTCTGTCTGTCGGTCTGTAACTTTTTTTGTGCGCACGTTTACTCTGGAACCGTTTAAGATATTGACTTGAAATTTGGTACACATATGTACTTTAACGAGATCTAGAACTAGATTATATTTTCATCTTGTTCCGTCGAAGGGTTGGGGGGTAAATTGGGATAAATTTGGGGTAAATAGGTCAATCAAGCAGGTAAGAGTCCATAAAATTGGTATTTAGTATATACAAGAGAAGCTGAGGTCTCAAAAAAATTTTTGGCATTAGCCACCCCCATTACCACCCTCACCCTCTTATTAAAGGGGACGAGAAAAGATTGTGATTTAGTGTATGTACAGGAACCAGAAACCTCAAAATATTTTTTTACTTCATCCACCCCCCAATATCACCCCCCTATCACCACCCCCCACCTCACTACCGATGTGGGGTATCGTCTTATGGGTTTTTGGGGTAGAGGATTTCAAATATTATATTATTAAAGTTCCATAAACAATTATTTTCGCATAAAAAGTTTTTTCGTTGTAAGTGACTTGGATAGAGAATCTGGATGTGGAAGTAGTGATTCCTTGGGCAGCGGTTTTTTTACGTACTTCGTCTCTGAGGATCAGCAACCAGCTAGTACAGAAATCCATAGAATAACTAGACACACATTTATCCTCATTTAACAAAATAATAGCGGATTCCTTAAATTGTCTTTTAGTTACATTGCTTTCTTTTTCAAAGTTTTTCGCAGAGTCCCACTGGATCCTATGATTGTTGAAAAAAAAAACCACACACTTAAAAAGAAAATTTAAGAAATCCGCTACTATTTTGTTAAATGAGGACAAATGTGTTTCTAATTATTCTATAGATTTCTGTACCAGCTGGATGCTGATCCTCCGGGACGAAGTAAGTAGAAATAAAATAAATACAATTTTATAACTCACATGACTATGAAAATACATTAACAACAAACTATTGTTTCAATTTATATATTTTTAGGTGCGAGACATTTTGTACTAGAGATATTAAAAACCAGCATATCTGATCAATTTAGCACAGAGGTTTCTTTCATTAAAATTTTTAAATAATTTTTTAATTCTTAGGTTTAGTAACAGAATATGACATAATAATAAAAGCTGATAACAAAAGGATCCTTAGACAAAACGTTAAAATAAATTTAGATTGTTTGAAGCCACTGCTGAACTTGATCCCCAAGAAGAATTTTTATAGCTTCAAGTCTTAATTTTCTGTATTTTCCCCTTTTTCTTTTTCCGTGTCCTTTATCCTTTCCTTTGCATGGCGAAGCCAAGTTTTTATGGCTGCTTCGATAGTTTTCTCGGAAAGAAATTTTTCGTTTTTTAAAACAGCTTCTGAAAAGATACAAATGGCATGGAATCAAAATCGCCTTCATCAGGTTCTTATACTTATTTGCTTAAAATGTATGATTTGAAATTAGAACATATATTAGTCAGAGACTGCAGTCAGCTAATTCGATACAGCTTATGCGTTGTTGAATTACCCTTCCCTACAACGAAATCGCTTTACGGTACTTTAAAACAGCGAACCGTTGCTATGGTTTTTATTTTGATTTTACAGTGATAACGAATCAACTATTGTATTAATGATAAACGCGTTCACTTTAGTGTATTCATACTGACTAAAAAATTACTGTGACCTATATTACATTAACGTTTGCCTGATTTAAAAGTAAATAAAGACAAGTTTTGATTTAGCTGACTATAATCAGACAATAAAATTAATTTTGAAACAAAGTTAAAATTAAGAAAACAAAGTTGTTTCAAATATTTCAAACAATATTCTACAAATAGTACATACATTATATAACAGGGGAGAGAAAGACCTTATTTTTTCAGAGGTGTAATTTGAATTTAAATACATCAAGGGAAAATTGGGTTTTCTCTCAAAGTGTACATATTGCTTTTTCCAACACCAGGAGTAGAAACACGTAATTTCATAAATAAAGAAAGAATTGTAATTAAATCGGAACTAGATTATAATATTTAATGGCCTTTGAGCTCTTTCAACGACAACAAAAATTATTGAAAAATAAAACAAATATAACAAATCAAGACTTACGATCCAAAAAACTATAAATCTAAGTAATGATTAACCTAGTAAATATTAATTTCAGCAGTGATTCAATGCTAAAACTAAGAGATATTTGTCCCACCTCTTGGTATGAAATGCTTTACTACTGTCACAACTTTAACACCATAAATCAATTTTTTCTACCAGTCGTGGAAAAATATTTAATTTAATAATTGAAAAACGCATCGGGACTTACCAATAGTTGCTTTCGCCAGGGTCAGATTTTTGAAACAATTTTTATTTCTTAAACCTAGCCAATTATATATATATATATGTTGCTGCTAAATCATTAGTTAGTATTCTCGAATAAATTCTCTTAATGGCCTCGTACCCGCTGTTTCCACCTATTTTTTGTATGTATTTTACCTAAAAAAAATTGATGTAAAACATTTCTTCAATAAAAATTTGTTTTATCAGTAAGGGTATGTTATATCGTTGTGGTTTAATATTTTTATTGTTTAAATATCATGGATACATTGTTATTATAATTATTTTTTACGTAACTTTAAAAATTACTATTTTAGTACTATACCTTAGCCGAGAAAGGAGGATGGCAATAAATTGAACTGTCAATAGTTTCAAACGGTACCTACATCATTGAGCGATGTTGATTTGATAAGCCCTTGTAAAAATTATCTTGAATTACCTCCAAATTTAAACACCAATAGGATCCAGTCGCACACACTGATAACATGCTCATATTACTATCCTTCTTTCCTGGCTAATGTATAATAACAATTAAACAAATGATTAAAATTGCAAAATAGATGGTCAGGTCTATACAATGTGAAGCTGGAACAGTTTTAATGTTTTCATCGTGACGAACTCCAAAGTAAATTTCAAGGTTCAGATAGACATCCCATAACAGTGCATTTTTTTTAATTAAGAGCATTTTTTGATCAATATTATAAATTGAGTCACATTAACTTATTTTAGGCAGTGGAACCACATTCATAATTTTCGTAAAATTACTCTTTATATTTTGTAAACTTACAAAATTTGCATAAGTAATGTTGTCCCCCAAATGTGCCTCAAAAGCTGTTAATTGTTCCATATTTTCCAGCGGAAAATTATAAACAAATAATTGGTTCTCTTCAGGTCTTTTAGGGGGCTTATCAATAATTTGGAAGATATTCGTTATGTCTACTGACAGGTTGTCCAGTTTCACCGAGATCACATTAAGCTGCCTTATGATCTGATCTAAAAATCATAAAACTATAAATATTTATTATTAACAAATTGTTCATCGACTTAATAGAATTTGGCTTTAGCACCAAAAAGCCTAAGAAAACAACAAAAATGAACTTTAATTATTTTAAAACTAATAAAAATAATAGGTAGCAAGTAGGCACTCACGTTTATTAGCTGGGTCTTGATGAGAACCTAAAATATAAAATTTTGTCGATAAAAGAAGTATTCTCATTTTTTAATAATCTATAAATAGCAATTAACTTTTTCAAGTCAATATTTTGTTTTAACTTTTTTGTATTACTCTAAGATAAGCAAGAATATCTGCTTATCTGTCACTTTAAAAAAATTAAACTAAAACTAGAAGAAACAATGGAATAACTAGTAACTATTCATATCAAACATTCTAAAACACATATCTCCTTATAATAGATGAGCAGATAGATAATTTTATAATTTTAATTATTTGGTCAAGTAATTTAAATTTTGGCATGGCACTAACCATTTCATAATTTTGATTCATAATGGAAAATAGCTTCCAGTCAACTTATGTCAAATTGTGATATGTTGCAGATCAAAAGTTCTCATAGGCACAACTCTTGAAAATGGCTGAATTTCGATCTACAGGGACTAGAAGAAGAAAAGATGAGGTAGGCTTATAACTATAATGAAAGCTAATTAATTTAAAAAATTTGGCAGCAAAGTTTTAAAGTACGCTTATTCTATTGGGCGGGTTGCCTTTGTTGCAGCGACACGGCGAGCTAGGGAAGCACTCTGCCTCCCCAGCGCCTATTATGTAGCACCCCAGCTGTAGATCGAAATTCAGCCACTTTCGAGGATTGTGCCCACGAGAACTTTTGATCACCACAACTCGAACTGCAACATATCACAATTGGAACAAATCGACTAGGAGGCCTTTTCCATTTAAAATGTGCGGGACCCTTTTCGTAAATTCCTCTTTAGCATTGAAAAAGATCAAACAATCAGAATTAATTACCTTCATTTTGCCCAAAACTTCCGGAACTTTCTGAACATCGATCTTCCCTTTGCCTAAAAACTGAAACAAATATAAATAAATAATGAAAATCTCAAGGACATCAGTTGAAATGAAAAAATTACTTCCTCCGGCTTTTGGTGGTAAGAGTTGATTTAATTATTTTGGAAGAACATAGCAACTTAACAAACCATTTTAAAATACTTTCAATACCGTTGGGTACAGGACATAGTGGTACATTTAATTCTTTTTCGCGTAATATTTCATCTTTGCTATTACTAATCTTTTAAACACATTTAATCTGTTAAATAAATGCGTGTGAATATACATACCTAGCTCTGTATTTGAAGAGGCTTAGCAGTTTCTTGGATCTTTTCTATTCGGTACAGATTGTGTTGAGGACTCTGTAATTAATTAATTAATTATCATAAAGCTACATCTGAAATTCAATTATTATTTTATGATTCCGAAAATTTTTTTCAAAATTCGGTTACCCCCCCCAGGTCTAGGCTGTTTAAAATAATTTTTTTTTGTTATATGTATTTTACTTTTCATGAAAATACAATTAAAGAAGCGGCTATAATACTATTGAATGAGGATAAATGCGTGCCGAATTGTTCCGTAGATGTTTGCACAACCTGGCTGCCGATGTTAAAAGAAGAACTTAACAAACTCAACATTGTTTAAAATAAAGCTATTAACTAGATATATCAACAGTTATGTGTAAGCAGTAAGTATCTATGGATACTGAATATAACAAATATATTCGTAAAGCTGTGTATTTAATATACACTGCCCACAAACATTATAAATACGCTTTGAGAAAGGAAACAGATTCGTTTTCCGAAACGTCAGCAAAATACGTCATTTTTATATTTTTGTTCTTATTCATTATTTGTCAAAAACCACCATCTAACTGATCCTTTGACGTAAAAGTCACAGGCGTAGAGGTTATTTTTCAGTAAAATACTGGTTAATTGTATTATTTTGTAGATTTCAGACATTGTTTAGAAGAAAATACATGTGGCAGAGCATCCCAGTAAGAATAGAGAAAAAAAATACAACAATACGTTTTGAAGTTTATGAAAATATTTTCATTACTAACTGAGATACAATGAATTGAAATTTTGTGATTTGTTAAATTGTAAATCACAAAATTTCAATTCGTTGTATTTCAGTTAGTAATGAAAATATTTTCATAAACTTCAAAACATATTGTTGTATTTTTATGAAAAGTAAAATGCATATGACAAAAGGAATCCCTAGACCTGGGGGGGTAACCGAATTTTGAAAAAAATTTTCGCAAACTGCTTTTCCAAATTTTTTTCTAAGGAGTCGTTACAGAAGTGTTTCTCCAGATGTTATTTCCCATATTTCGTATGGGTCCCATGCGCCACAGACGAGAAAAAATTATTGAAATTTCTAGATCCGCACTTGATTCGAATACTAGTAAGGCAATGTAGTATCAAGATAAATGTAAATATTAAGGCAACATTAATTTAGTTCTGAATTAATATTCACCCAAAATAACAACCTTGGTTGAATACTATAGTTGTCCCAGTGCCAGTTAGTATTGGATTACGGACAGAAATATTGTGTCAAATTATGTGTTTCTACTCATAGGAAATTGTAAGATGTACTGTACAAATGAGTGGGGGACACATTATTCGACAGGCTGTCCATAATCCTTCAGCACTAACTTGCATCAGTTGAGGCATCTATAGTATTTAATAAATAATCACCTAAAGCTAAAATAAAAAGAAAACATTTAATCAAAAATATATTTTGTTAAAAATATACATACAAATATACAATGTATAAAAATAAATAAAAATAAAAATGCAAATTCTCAACAATAAGTGTTATAAAAAAAATCCATATTATTCATTGCCTCTCTCGCTGTTTCCTTTGTTTGGCGAAACGCTACCACATCTTCGAATTGTTTTGCTGTGGTGGCTGAGAAGGTAATTTTGACAGCCTCTGTTAAAAAATGGAATATATTAATATCTGATCGAGAATACAGTATAGAAGTGTCGTAGTTACTGACATAACATAGTTAATCATTATCTTTATTATGGTACAAAAACACGAGACCATAGGTCGAGTGTCTTTCAGTTATCGAGTTATATTATCAAAATGGCAACCAAGCTGAAGTGCAAATAAAAATATATGCTGTTCAAAATAGAAACCTCGAATGGTGTTTGGTAATTTGTTAGTTTTTATATCCATTAGCAGAGAAAAACATTGGCTGACGTGTACGTTGCTGATTTTCAGAAATATTCTCAATTTACTTCAAAAAATGTCAAAGTAAGACAATCAGTAGGGAATTTTGCCCTGCAAAAGGTGAAGTAGTAATGATTTTGATATATGTTGTTTAAATCGAGGCCATGATAAAAAACACAAGTTTTCAACCCTAGAGGTGGGGGAAAAATGTTGAAGACAAAGTTGAAGAGGACGAAATTTCCTACATTTTTTGTATATACATTTTTATTGTAAGTCTAATTTTTAAAGAGATACGGCGTTAGACAAATGGATTTAAGAAGAAAAATTTTTTTTATTATATAATGCATGTTTATAACAACATATTTTATAATATTTGTATTATTATAATAAAGATATATTATAATAATACTTGTACTGAAACTAAAAAAAAAATATTGAATTGACTGGATAGTATTACAGTGGCTTACATCATTTCTCGAAAATAGGAAACAAGAGGTATTCATTTTAATGATAGATATTCAGAATAATTTGCAGAGTCGGTACTTGCTTTTATACTCTTTTTGTAATTTTTAGATAAGAATCCAACATTTTTAAGGAAATTTCAAATTATAAAATTTTATGTCCCGATTATTGGCTACAAAATTTTAAATCCCTTACAAAATCCTTACACACATTTAATTCTTACACAATTGCTTAGAGACATTCAATATATCAAAAATGTAAGTAATTATTATCAAATCAAAAACACTGCTCTCAAAGCCTGTACGTATTAAAGGTAGGACCGTTCGCGCAACAATGAAATTTGAGCATTTTTTGAAAAAAAAAAAATCGTTAAACTTCATTTTCCCACTGCTGTATGTAGTTACGTATTAGACTTACAATAAAAATGCATATACAAAAAATGTATGCAATTTTGTCCTCTTCACCCAGCAAACAAAGAATGTAGCCGTAATATTATGCAATGTTAAGTAAAAGTAACATGTTTAATATTATCTTGCAATATGATATTTATATTAACACAACGTAACTGAGAAATGTTAAATTTCGAAATATTAAACAAACATTTAAGTAACATTGGTTACATTAAATAACATTTAATAGTATGACAAAATACTTTCTAGCAACGTTGAAGTTACATTAAAGTTATAATATCTTGTTTACTGGGCAACTTTGTCTTGAACATTCTTCTCGTAGGATCGAGCATTGCTAAATTATTTCGAGAAAGCATTATTTTTTTTCACTTCTTAATTACTAATAAGAAACGTCAGCCAATGAGAAATCAGAATTGTAAATTTCAGCCACTGTTTTCTTATGTGCTTTACAAACAAACAAAGCTTCCTGCAAAGTGGTTGAAACAATAAAATAATATAGAAGCGTTTTTTTTTCGCATTTTTGAAAATTCACCTCCTTTAAATGCAGCAGTACACAGGTGACTGAAGTTTGTTTTATTGTTTCTTACCGCTTTGCGAAACTTTTGATATATGGTACAGCGACAATAAAATCACTTAATTTTTAGTATATCATAAATTAATTGAAAAAATTAAATTACAAAAAAAACGCAGACACATAGATTTCAGCCAACTGCATTTATATCAATGTCATATTGACAGGCAACGTTTAAAACAACTGACTGATACAATAAAATCATATATAGTTCATCTCAAACTTATAGCAACATGAGGCCCAGTGTTTCAATGCAAAGTTAAGCACTTTATCCTACAAATAAATTAACTAGAAGTTTAGAATATGCTTTTATTAAACACTTTAATATTGAAACTTCATATTCTAAACTTCTAGCTAATTTATTTGTAGGATAAAGTGCTTAACTTTGCATTGAAACACTGGGCCTCATGTTGCTATAAGTTTGAGATGAACTGTAGGAGCGTTTGTTTTTTTGGCACTTTTAAATAACTGTTAATTAAAAAATCAGCAACGCCGTAATGACTGAAATGGTTTTTCCGGCTTGTTATTATGAGATCTTTCCACTTTTCGACTTTAGTCACACGATAAAATCATATAAAAAATTCTGCCACCAGCTCCCTAGCTATTACGTTGGTCGAGCAGCCAACTTAAAACAGGGACAATTAATTTACTTATCGGTGGCCTAATATCAAATTTTTATTTTTTTTTTATCCCCGTGATTAGGACCACATATGCAACGGATCTGGGGATAAACCCCTAGCCTCCGATGAGTAAAGCAATAAATAACTGACCTAAAATAAGCAGGTTGAAACAAGAATAATATTTTAATGTTATATGTTTATCAATAAAATGCAATTAGTGTGCTTCGACAAATAACACAGGTGTAAAAATACTGCAAATTTAAAGTAACTAAATAAAATTTAAAGTTTATTTTTATTTTGTTGCTAAAAGTTTCCACGAATTTCTACATTACTGTAATTATCTACTTACCTTATTCTCGCTTTTATCACCCATTTCTGAAATTAAGGGCATTAAGGCGCAACACACTTACTCACAAGATATCGAAGGTTTTAAGGTTATGTTCATACAATTTTAGGCGAGAAACGATGCGTTCTGTGAATAGGCGAGTTTTCATAGAAGTTCATGGTAGTTACATAGAATAAACGTTGCAAATAATGTTAATGTATGATCAAATGCATATTATTCATAATGTATGAGATTCATTCGTAACACATTTTCAGTTATATATGTGAAATATTTTCGTGTAATATTACAAGTTACATTCTTGTAATATAATATGCTAATTTTAATGGCAATATTAAAGATACATTGATTATAATATGTGACATACATTTGTTAAATATAACTTTTTATATTACGGAAATATTTTCGACCTAATATTAACTAAAGGTTTCTTCAATATTTTGCAATTTAACATTTCTCAGCTATAGCAAAGTTAGGTTATTTTAATATAAATATCGTATTGCAAGAAAACATTAAATATCAGTTTAATATTGAGTAATATTACGGATATATATTTTGTTTAGTGGGTATATAGATATATTTTAACAAAACAGAACAAAATCCGATCTAGGTAGGGGCTGGCGGGCTAGCAATAGCTATTATGTCAAAGAAAATGGTTAATGCACAAACAATACTAAAAAAGTTACAAAAAGAATATTTTAGTTGCTGCCCGTCAGCCTCTACCTATATTGGATTTCGTTGTTTTCTTGAAATTTATATATATTATTCCACCGAAAATTGTTAATTCACAAACGATATTAAAAAAGTTACAAAAAGAATATTTTACTTTTTGTGGATTGCTACCCCGTTAGTCCCTATCTATATCGGATTTTTTTCTGTTTTCTTGAAATATAAAGCTATTTTTCCATTGAAAATTATTTATACGATGCAAAAGAAAGAAAAATATGGAGAATTGCTAAAATGATTGCTATCTTCACTCCGCCAAATTTGTATGCTTATTGTGACGTTCAAGCCCGCACAACTTGAAAAGCAATCATAGCCGTGACTTGTGCCCATGAAAACTTTTGCTCAGAAAGGTAAAAGCTATCACGTATCCAAATTTCAGAAAATTCGACTGAGAGCCAATTTCCATAAGGTTTGTGGGGGTCCTTATACAATTATTAAGTTTTAATTATGAAAATTATTATTACGTACAATTAAAAATGAATACATAAAATCTTAAGACATTTAAAAACTAGTATACTTACTTGCTGGTAGTTTCGCAGTAGCTTCATTTCTATTTCGTGCGGACTGATTTACAAACCCTGTAATCAAAATATTGTCTTAATTATGAAGCATTTATCTAATAATAGGAACATTCTCTTTACATTTTAGAGATGTACTAACTTTATATTCATAAACAGTGGCGCAGCCAGAAAATTCATCTGGGTGGGGGCAACAGAACCGGCCTCCCCAGAGGATGAGGAAAATTTTTCAGAAAATGGTTGAAAACGGATGTGTATGTAGATTCCTCTATTAGATAATATTGGCATTAATTACAAAATATTTATTTCAAGAGATAATTTAGATACTGCTTTGTACTGCTTCTTTATTTTTTGGCTCATGGAAGATGGCTTGGGGGGGGGGGACAATTAATTTTTTTGTTACTCCTAGACATAACCCAGCAAACATAAATATATAGCATATACGTAAATGCTATGTAAACTAAGTTTCGCAGAAGTAACGTGCTATGTAAAATGTGACGCATAATCATATATGCATACTCTGCGAAATGTCAGCAACATGTGCATATGATTTTTACATAGTGAAGAGGTAACACTGTGACCGCACGGTATGGAACAAATGACGTAGCGTATATGTATATTCAACCACTTGCTATGTAAAGCATACGTAACTAATTTTATCTCTTTATGATGTAGCATATATTTAACCACTTGATAGGGACCTTAATATTTAATAATATTTAATATTTAATAATAATATTTAATAATTTTATTCATCCTTTCGATCACAATACAATGAAATAGGACATGTGAATAAATAGAATACAATATAAAATAATATGACTAATTATACTATATGCACATATACACAAAAATATACAGTAGTACAGCTCAGAACAGGTAGCTCTTTTTTTTTTAGATATAAAATGTATGATTTAAAAATTCATCGACTGAATAATAACAGCCACTTATTAAATAGCTCCGTAATTCCTTCTTAAAGGAATATAAGGAAGCTTTTTCTTTAATTTCGTCAGGTAGACAATTAAAGAATTTTATTCCAGCCAGTAGTGGAGACTTTTCATAGAGCGCAGTTCTATGTTTTGGAATTTTTAGTAAATTACCATGTCTGGTAGGGTAATTATGTAGTTGCGAATTTGTCTCGTACTTGCTAATATTCTTTTTTATATATATGAGACAATTATATATATACACGCAAGGAAATGTCAATATAGCGTGTTGCTTAAAGAAAACTCTGCATGACTGAGTTTTCTGCAAGTCGTAAATTAATCGTATAACTCTTTTTTGAGCAATCAGAACCCTCTCGCTATCAGAAGCGCCACCCCACAAAATGACATTATACGACAGAACTGAATTTATGAGGGCATAATAAACATTTATTAGTGTTTTTTGATCTAATACACTTTTCAGTTGTAAAATTGCATAATAGCCACTACTTACGCTACGTAACTTATATACTTTTTATCTCTTTATGATATAGCATGTATATATTTTATCTACCTACCGTATGTTCAAAATAGCATATCCCAGCACTTTTTAAATATTGATACTACACAATTGGATTTTTAAAGTTAGATATATGAATAGTTATACAGAAAAATATATTTCTTTAGAAAATTACCGAAGTTGACACCAAGTTTTATTTTTAAGTCGGATACCTTATTTAGAGAGCCGAGTAGTTTTATATTTTGAATGAATTTTTGTAAAAAATGGTTATATTTAAAATATAAAACTATCTAACTTTCTAAAAATGTTCAGAGATATTCTACTTAAAAATAAAAGTTGACGTCTCCTCCAGTTATTTCCTAAAGAATATCAATTTTTCTGGACAATTCATGAGGAATTTATATTCATATATTGAACTCCAAGAATCCAGTTCTCTAGTATCAATATTTAAAAAATACTATAGGGTGCTATTTTGAACATTATGGTAGGTATTTAAAACAATTAAACGCTACATCAAAAAGAGATAAAAAGTCTATAATGCAACATATGGTTGTCTGATTTGTCAACATATATTAGCTTAGGAAAGATTCTCGAACTGAACAACAGTTTAAACTAAGTTAATTAGTATCAACAAAGTTTCAATTTCATCTTAATCTCTGCATATCCCAGTAGGTAAACCAGGCATTAGGCGTTGTCCTCGACGTTGTCATCTATATGTTCTTTAGAAAGCAGCTATACGATATTTTTTCTTCTCCAATGATGTATACCCACCTACCTACCTTGATTTGCATTCCTAGTAAAGCTCAAATTTCATTTAATTTATTTTATTAACTGTTGATTTAGGAGAGATTAATACTAGTGTCTTTTGTGTAACTAATCTATATTCAAGTTAACTAAGTATCTACAATAAGTGTTAAGCATTTCTCGGGTCGTTTCTGATTGTACTCGTTCTTTGGTCAGCCTTCGTCACTCTGACATTTGCTACTTGAACATCAGTTACACAACCTGTGAAAATAATTGAAATATTAGTCTATTTCATATATTAAAACTCCCCAGGCTTGTAATTTTCTTATTTTTTAAGGCACATCAAATTGTAGATATTTTTAAAGTATTTAAAATGAAAAAATCGTTAAGAAAGAAATCTTAATTTCCTTGAATATTTTTTTACGTCACCCTGTACATGAACTGCGTTAATGTTTTCTTATACTTAAAGGTTTTAATTAGCTTCAATTTATATTATTACGTCATATTCGAAATTCTTTTTGGTTTTAGAGAAAGGAATTAAAAACACTCCAAACTAATTTTTTTTTAAATTACTTTGAAAGGAATGTAAATAATAATTTTATGCTTTATCTGTAAAAGATATATCACAAACAATATTCAGCGTAATAAAACAGTAACAAAAAATGAAAATTTTTTTTTTAAAAACTAACATTAAAACGTACTAAGTAGGAAATTGCAAATTTTTTATTTTTTAAGTTTTTTTTATTTTAATAACATAAATTGAAGCTAATTAAATCCTTTATAAAAAACAATAACACAGTCCATGTACAGTAGGGCGGTCCTTATTTTTCGACTTTATGTTTTTTTGCGGGCCACCCCCTAGATTGTTTCAATACTTAAAAAAATGTTCTGTGCAAAATCTGAACTCAATCGGATAACGAGAAAACGTGCCACCCAACCCTTGATTCTGGGAGATTCAAATAAATTCTAATAAATTTCGATATTTATTTTTTCAAAGCTTGCTACTGACAAATGAGTTAGTAGTGACTGAAAATAAATAACATACATACTTAAAATCACTTTATTTTTGAAAACTTGTTAATTTGATTATAGTTTTTGGGATAAGGTCTCCTTTTCAAAATCGGGAAATCGTGTTCTATAATCTTTTACAACTTGCAAGACGAATTGTTTTTGTTCCTCATCTTTTGTTATTACATTATTGTAATCTGTCATTAACTTAACACCCTGCTCTGCTGTATCATTAATAACTTTGATTTTTTTTAAAATATCCAACCCTTTGTTAAAACTATCGTTTTTAGACCAAGTTGAAGGGTGCGTTTCAAGAATTTTCATTTTCATTTTCATTTATGTGAAATCGTTTGAAAAACTTTCGGGTTTCGATAGTAAAAAAATTTTCAATAAATGTGTTCTCCGCAAACTTTGGAATTTCATTTTCGCCTATCTCTATTCGCTTGATACTTTTACTATATGATGATTCTTCTTCTATATCTAATGGCTTTTCTTCCACATCCGATGATTCTTCTTCCACATCCAATGTTTCTTCTTCCAGATCCTCTTTCTCACCTAGGGCTTCAACCATTTTCACTTTGGATTCCTCTGACAATTTTGAATCGAAGAATGCGAAGGCAACTGCTTCTGGACAACTCCAAAAATTCTCTATAATCTTCTCGAGGCTGCTTTTGCGGATTTTCCAGAGCAGATATCACAAATGTGACTACCTCTTTTGTATCATATAAAAATGGAAGAACATATCCGTCTTCAAATCCGAACTTAAAATAATGTTTGTTAATCTTAGCCCAATACTGTTGAAAGCGTTTAAAGAAAATTCTCGGACTTAAAAATTTGACTGACTGACTGAAATAAGTTTTGTTTTACTCAAAAAAGAAATATTAAAGATCTTTGATACCGATCCAAATTTGGTTGAAATTGGATGATCAATAATTGAGTTACAAAGGTGTTTCCACTTGAGATGGGTCACACTATATACTATTAATTTTGGTACTTACTTGCTTCTTCAAGTTCTCGTTTCTTGCGTTCTCTTCTTTCTGAAGCTTCGCGTGCTCGTTTTTCAGCTCTTCTTTCTCTGCCTTCTAATTCATAATCTATACCGTACATAAATCCTGGTCGACCTTTTTCCCGTTGTTGAACTAAAAACTGCCTATCTTCCTAGATAGTCATCGTCTCAAGCGCGTTTTCGTGGGCTATGTCGAAGATGCAAGTCATCAAACTTTGCTACAAAATTTGCCTCTTTCTGTTTTTGAAAGTTCGTCTGCTTCTTACACCTTTATTGAAGCGTCCTCCATTCTTCATTCAAAGATATTAGCTTATCAATACAGTGGTTTTGTTTTCTAGTGGGAATTCTTGCCTTTTCCCAGAAATCACAACTTCTTGTATTACAAGTCTGGCTTCAGCTTCACGTCTCTTAAGTTAAAAAAAGTACACTCAAAACTTGTTTATTAGAAGCCAGTTTACTTCCAGTAATCTCGTTTGAAATATTAGTGAGCAAATAAACACTATCACGACCACGCAAATTAATTTGGCGGGACATTGTGCTGCGTGCTGCTCTTTTCACTGATAATGAGGTACTGAAATGCTTTGACGCACTTATTGCCATACAGGTCGGCTAAAATTACAGTGAGGATTAAGGTTTATGCCGTTCAGGTAGAAACTCAACCCTACTGCAGAGACAAAATTCGAGGAAATAGATCTTAAAACTAGGGCCTTGCGGGCGACCACCTATTAAAATTCCTTATTCCTAAAAGGATTAGGGAATTTTAATGTCAATATTTTCATGGGTAGTATTTAGAATTCGCTTTCCTCTTCCTAAACTAGTATAAATTATCTTCAGGATGTCAATTATACCTATTGTTTACTTAGAAAAACCAAATATAACAATGTGGGGAATTTCAAGAAATATTAAATTTAGGGGGGTGGGTTTTCCCCGTATCCAATTTCGCTCAAATTTCACCCACATTATTTTTTTAGCAATTGAAACCATTGTGGGGGGTGGCCCAAACTAAATTCGAAAATATTTTTTTCCTCAAGTATAAATAAGGACCGCTCTAATGTACAGGGTGAGGTAAAAAAATATTCAAAGAAATTAAGTTTCCTTTCTTAACCATTCAAAAAAAAAAATTAATCACTCATGGTCATCGCTACGAAAATAAAAAAGTTACAAGTCTGGGGAGTTTTAAGTGGCGCACCCTGTATAGTGTAGTAAATCTGGTTATACAACGTGATCTATCAGAACATGCGGAAAATTTAACAGTAGGTTGTCCCCACCGAAAGGAGTAAAAAAATGATTTTTTTTTTTTAAAATGACCAAAAAAATTACCTTATTTTCTTTTGTAGGAATGCGCCGCCAATGACTTCAACTAATTTAACGTAACGCGGTACAACCATATCACTTTATCAGACTTGGGATTGACACTACTGACAGCAAAGCTCGATAATAAGATAGAAGTGACTTTTGGTTTTAATCAAATCACACTACAAAAATACCGAAATAAATCGAAATAAATCGAAGACGTTGATCTTATGTTGAAATGAAAAGCAGATATACGAGATATTTAGTTAAACCGGTCAATGACACGACCGGGAGCAAAAAACGCGGCTGTCTAGGGGTCTACACACGATGCAGTGTGTAAGTTATTAAACAATTTATGATAGTTTAAATAATAATGTATATATTTTAACAAAACTTTACGAAAACACACTTCCAATGGAATGGAAAATTTGAGGTCGATCCGATGAGTTTCAGAAGTATACTGCTTTAAACATGAACCGATGTGCTCAAAGTGCTGTCATTCAATCCGAAAGTCTGCCTCAAAGTTGAGTTTACACTGTTAAAACCCATCTATTTAAAATCAGATTTGTCTAATCTGTCAGAGATGGTGATTTGGGGACTATTGGAGTATTTCAACATAAGAGTATGCAGCATATAACTGCCGAAAAAAGGGAAATGAAAATGCAACTCAGAGTGAATGACTTCACGCAGCGTCTATATTCTTGATTAATTTTAAAGCCTCTAGAGATCTTAGAATATTATGGTTTTTTGAATTTCGCTCTAAAATTAAGAGATTTTTTTGCAAAATGTAATACAAAAATATGCTAAATAAGCCCATTAAATCATCACACCAAATTTCAAGTGGAAATGTTTATAACGCCAAAAAAAACAATAACAAAGTCGAAAATTGAACCGTTGACTGTTTAAATGCATCAAGTCATAGAACAATTTGTTTTAGAATGTAGATTTTTCTCCTACTCTTCAGTGATGTTAACACAATTTTTTTAAACTATTTAAAATCATTTTAAATTTTTTATAAAGAATTTTTTTTCTCAGAATTAAACAATTAAAAATTATTAGAATGCTTCAAAAGATCACAAAAAAAGAAACAATTTTAAAAATCGGGGTTTTCTACGCCAATTGGGAGCCGTGAAGCGTGAAAAAAATGCATTTGTTAAATAATTGCCAAAAAATTGTTTTAAATAATTTTAAAATACCTGCTTATTTATGCAACAAGTGTGTAAAGCAATACTTTTTTCATGCATAAGTTTTAGACGAGCATCAATCTTGTGAGAATCCCATGATAAAAGTAGTTTCTTTAACAGTCATATAAACAAATTGTTAATTAACGCCACTGAAAAGTAAACAATCAACAATTCAATTTTCGAACTTGTTACTGTTTCTTAACCTTTTTTTGTATAAATATTAAATTATATTATACTATTGCATTCACCGAGAGCCATTTGATATAAGAAAATGTGCGGGGTCCTTTACCAAGATGATTTAATTCTACCAGAAGCATATTTTTAATAATGACAAATCTTAATTGTCTTAATTTATTGCAACAAAATTAACCATAAAAGTTCAGACAATTCTAGTTTTCTTCGTAGTTTTATAATGATCAAATTAATTTTTTTAATGGCGATACAAGCAATACCATTAATCACAAGACAACAAAAAAAAAGGGCTGCGCTTTTGATCAGAACCATCTAATCCTGTTTTTTAACATGTTGAAACCGATTCTGATATTAAAAAAAAATTTATCAGTTTTTGGTTACCACCCCTTTTATCCCCTAAAAAGGGGCAATGGTTTTGTCCTAAGGTTCTGATTTAATTTTTCTGAAATATTTTGACGTGCTGAAGCCAATTTTGGACAAAAGAAAAATTGCAGGAAAATATTAGCCTACTTTACACATACAAAACCTTGAAATATACGTACAATACAATAACGAACACAAAGTAGGTGCTATAAGATGTCGGTAAACAATAACCATACCTATTCACAGTACTTCGCAAAAGCTTTTGGTCACTATTAAGATCTGGGTTTCCTTGAATTACAACTTCTTACGCTGGATTCAGTTGAACTTAATAATGTGGGAACAGCACCAACATACAGCCTTTGAGTAACAAAATCCATGTAATGATATAATTGTCTGTCGAGAATAACGATTGATCATGAAATAATTCTAACCTATAAAAAGATTACGTTTCATTTAAATAAATATCTGTATAAAAACTGTACAACACAAACTTACTTTTGGGTTATTCACTGGGAAATGGTGCACCTCCAAAGGTATGTACACCAAATTCGCAAACAAGAGGGCATGTTTATGTTTGCACCTAATCTCTACATTAATAAAACGTCCAAATAAAATAATATTTAAAAAAGTCACAACGCTTTGTGGTTCACAGTTCTGCATCAAAGTTATTAAAAGACATCATCCACAATTTTTCACAAAAATGATCAAAAAACACAAACGTTAGATTTTACATCATTTTACACTGGCGTGCTGCGTGAGCGTGTGACGCGTTCCATGATTTCGATGTCGTAAAATGAAGTAGTAAAATTATGTAGCAAATATGTAAACTTGTGTATAAGTAATTAAGTTAATATGTTGACTTGAATATGATATTATTTTACATATATGCTATGTAAAATTATGTAAAATATTTTATATAAAGATGTTCTATTAATCTTACCTCTCAGAGAGGTAAAGTTACATTAATGTTTACTGGGAAGAGATGCATATAGTTTAGAGGGAATGTTGAGACGAGACCTATATTTGGAATTTCTTCCAAAATACTAGTGCCTGTGTGATGTTCCTTTTGCATTTTTGAAATAAAACCATCATCAGTCCTTTCCGTAAAAGCTAATCAGTGAATCAAACTCTATTATTTAGAAATTCTCCCTCCTGAGAACATTTACTGCATGAAAAATAGCCTGTATGTCCCTTAATACATTTTATAAAAGATTTCGCTGGTGCGTCACATATAAATGCTTTCATATTGAAAGACATAACAACATTATCAATTATAAAACCATTACTTGATAAATATACAGCTTCATCAACAAAGTCCCTTAAGAAAGAGTTAGGGTCCTGCGGTTTTTCATAACCGTGATATATTCCCACAATCGAAACTACATTTTTAACGGGATAAAGAGATATTAAAATTGGATACAGCTGATTTCCCGAACTCTTACTTAATGGCAGTCCATCAATGTTCACACAAATTTCACATTTACTAATATTTTTTCTACGGATAATACAATTTTTACTGCACGCTCTAGGCCAAAATGAAAATATTCACCAGGATATACAACATTAGACGATGTTCGCCTAGGAGTATGAAGTAAAGTTCTAGCATCTATAGGCAAACAATCAAAGTGTGGCTTTAATATTTTTAAAAGATTTGACAAAACTGAATGGGTGATGTTATTAGAAAGGGTCCAGTCTCTTAAATTACTTCTGATATCTACGTTATGACAATCTTCATTATTAGTTATTAAATTAGTAGTTAACTCACAAGGAACATCATATTTAGAATGTTGATCGTTAGAATCTGCATTAAAAATTTTGTTAAGATCTAAACTCGAATAGGTATCTAGAGTCACATACTAAAGGAGTATTACTACTAATGGTATTTCTATGATAGATCTCATTATCATCTAAACTACTGTGCGAGTCTCCGGAGGAAATGTTCAACATCTCGTTTTTCTCAAAGATATTAGATACGTCATTTGCGTTTGTGGAAATATTATCATCATTAATCAATAACAGAGCCGTTCCTAAGCACTGTGCTTAGTGCTTGTCTAAGCACTCTAAGCACTTTTGTGCTCGGGAGCACTGTGCTTAAGAGCACTTCTTAAAATTGGTGCTTAGTGCTTGGGGCTTCGAGCACTTTGCGAAAGGGCTTAGTGCTTAGTAATCCTGCAAAGTGCTCGCGAGCACTCAAAAAAGGCTCGCAAGCACTTTAGTGCTCAGGAGCATTCCAAAATGCTCGCAAGCACTCGAAAAGGCTCGTAAGCACTTTTTTAGTGTTCGCGAGCACTCCAAAAAACTCCCAAGCATTTTATGACTTGTGAGCACTTTAAAATTTTCGCAAGCAAAGAATCATTTCTGCATGAAATTTGTGAATTCACACCCTATTTAGAAAAAAAAATTTACACTAAAGAGAATTTACTTAATTTATAATTAATTACATCAAAATTTGATTTACATCACATCTCGTGCAATAATAATAATTCATAAGAAAATGCTTTATAATAAATTGTTTTCACTCATTACTTTTTTCAAAATAGTCTCAATCATGTTTTTCTAAATTGGGTGTGTGCCAAGCCAATGATGGTTTCCTGTTTCATTTTTGTTCGAAAACGGCTGAGATTATCAAATTCATCTATACATCATCATTAGTCATCATTTTATGTTACATTTTACATTACAAGCACAATAAGAATACTTACCAAATTCACGTAAAAATGATACCTTTATCATTTGTCATAGTATTAGTTATATTTTGTTCTAGTCAGAAGTATAAAATGGTGTACCCTCCTACCCTCTACCTAAAAGTATGATGTGAGATGTGATAGTGATGTCTCTTTCCTTAAAAAATAATTCTCCACCAAGGTGAGTAGTATACAGTATTACAGTGTGTCCCCGGACGGACGGGCCTAACACCTAACTATACTTGCAATAGCAGAGGAGGTGGATGAAATAAAAAAAATAATTGAGGCCCTAGGATCCTGGTATACACGCTAAATTACAATATTATTTTTTTCACCCCCTTTAATAATGGGGTGGGGGTAGTAATGGGGGTGGCTAATGCCAAACATTTTTCTAAGACCTTAACTTCTTTTATATATACTAAATACCAATTTTACGGACTCTTATTGTTTGATTTACTTATTTACCCCCATTTACCCCAATTTGTCCCCCAACCCTTCAACGAAATAAGATCAAAATATAATCTAGTTCCAGATCTCATTAATATACATACGTGTACCAAATTTCAAGTCAATATCTTAAACGGTTTCAGAGTAAACGTGCACACAAAAAAAGTTACAGACAGACTGACCGACAGACAGAATGTTTTTTTTAAATCAAACTTAAAATCTCGACGTTTCATGACATTCTAAGCCTATTTAAATAATAAAAATTTAAAAAAAAAATTGCGTTACTATACTTCCACATCCAAAAATTAATTAAAAGGATATGAAAAATAAAAAAATATATAATATTTCTATTCTACTGTAGTTTTATTATCATGTTATTATGCACTTTGGTTCAATTTAATTATTTTAATAACCCAAAAATATCAAGTTGGCAAAAATATCAACTTTGAGATACGACACACGTTCAAATTTCACATCTGAACTTTCATTGGCACTGGAAACAACTTTTTCCTGCAACATATTTCCTCTCAAAAAACTGATACTTTACTCTTGGCACAAATTTACGTTTCCGTATTTGTTAACCACCCTGTACGTTAGTTATTTCGAAGTTGCGACGATGGCTATAAGGTCTTTTGGCGACAAACTAAACTTTTTATGAAGAAGATAGTTAGATCCATCCGGGGACACACTGTATAAAGATTATTGGGCTGTTATTTTAGCACACAAATCTGCCATTGGTCTGTCATTCATTACCCACTTCACCCTGTACAATTTTTGCCAATAATATATTTTTTTAAATATCCAACCTGAAAAATTCTGTTTGTAAAGAAAACTTTAAGGCGTATATTATAAAATAGTGTCAGTAAAATAGTATTAATTCTACCCCTGCTCTAATTGGAAATGTTGAATAAAAAAGAAATATTTGCAATAGTAAATCTGAGTTCCGCCCGTTTCGCAGAAAAAATTCTGTTAAAACTTGCATAAGTCCCACTCCTAATACCAAACTAACCATATAAATATTAGACCACACTTGTCAGGGTTTTATTTGATTTTCACAAATTGTTAAAGCCAATTTCTAAAAAGTTGTGTGTAGTTACTGTTGTTAGAGTTCTATAGTTCAGTAAATCAAGGTAAGTACCATCTGATGTTATTGTCTGAAGCATTTTATTACTATTTTGTAAAGAATTTGTGATTGAGGATTTTTGGATGCTTGGGAAAATTAACTATACATCAAAAGATTTTTGTTTGCCACACACATTCCTTATATAAAGTGGCTTTCGGTCAAAATCTCTAATTTTTGTATATGATATAGTTTCAACCCTCCAATTAAAAGTATCTACAGATGCAATCGAATCTGTGGATATATTTTGTTATACAGGGCGTTCGGGGCTTAAGAACATTCTTTTACAATTTTATTTGCGTTTTAAAACGTCTCAGAATATTTTATTAATTACAGTTCCTGATTCCTGATGATAGTGTCTAAAGGAAGTTTGTAGTAAATATATTTTTTATGTAGGTCTGTACAAAATGCTACCATATGTTCCTGAGACAAAAATAGGATGATTTAACCAAACTTTCATTTATCTAAAAGTGAGTCGAATGACAAATAGCTTCAATTTTTTTTTTTAACAACAAATGATAGATAGCTTTTAGTGATTTGGATGAAATTTGGGATGTGAATCTGTAATGGGAAAAGGTGTTTTCCAATTTTGTTTGACACACTTTTTTTGGCTAAAAAGGGCTAAGTGGCTAAAAAGTTTTTCATCCACAAGTAATGGAGCACTTTTAGATATAGGTGCGTTTGGTTAAATTATGCTATTTTAATCTCAAGATTATGTGGTAGAATTTCTGTGGCTAATCGAACCTGTTTTCGGAGGCCAAAAAACTTTCAAAATATATATATATCAGTATGCCATAGGTCATTTGTCTGTTCCATGACCTATGGCATACGGAGGAGAACATAATAAGTTCGAAACCGGTCTATGTCTGGTTAGGAACAAACAAATGATAGTTGGTTACTGATCACGATTTGAAGGTATAATCCAATGCAGGTCGGGGTATTTGCCCGCTGAGTAGTTGTTTCCTTCAAATCCTATTTCATAAACAGTGAGTATAGCCCACTAAGGCTAGAGGTCGCCGCTCTTGGTACTTGCAGAAAAGCAAGTCGCTATACGTCAGTGACATTTGTCCGACGTATAGTAGCATCTGACCATATGAGAGTTTACCTCTCACCGTCACTTCATTTGATTCAGTTTGTATAAGACTAGCAAGTTGACCACTATCATTTGTCTGTTCCATGACCTATGGCATACTGAGGAGAACATAATAAGTTCGAAACCGGTCTATGTCTGGTTAGGAACAGACAAATGATAGTTGGTTACTGATCACGATTTGAAGGTATAATCCAATGCAGGTCGGGGTATTTGCCCGCTGAGTAGTTGTTTCCTTCAAATCCTATTTCATAAACAGTGAGTATAGCCCACTAAGGCTAGAGGTCGCCGCTCTTGGTACTTGCAGAAAAGCAAGTCGCTATACGTCAGTGACATTTGTCCGACGTATAGTAGCATCTGACCATATGAGAGTTTACCTCTCACCGTCACTTCATATATATATATATATATATATATATATATATATATATATATATATATATATATTAATATATGTGGTAGCATTTTGTACAGACCTTCACGGAAGCCCTGTAAACCAGGACCAGAATAAATAAATTTCATATTGTTTTTAACATCGTTGTTTAATATACGAAAATCACATTTTTACAAAATAATGTCATATGTTATATGTTATATTTACGATGGATTTATTGCCATAGAGAAATTATACAGGGTGAATAAAAAATTAAGTTAAGAAACAACTTACTTGTTTATAATTTTAGCAACTAAACAGATTTATTCGAATTTTGACACACTGACAATTTCATTTAAGATAATATACAGTGTGTTTCACTTCTCATCTGCATACCTCTGCATATTCCTTGCCTATTTACGAATTAATTTCAAATGTAGGTGGTAAGTAAAATGTGATTGTTTTGATTTATCGAACTTTGATATCGCTCACATGGAAAATGTAGGGGCTGGCGGCCAAAAAAATATTGTACGAAAAACTAATTTTTAGAATGTAATTAAGACGGAGGCAAGTAAAATAAAAAGGCAAATTATTTTAAAAATTTTAAAAGAAATTTTAAAAAAACGAGTAAACTTTTGCGTAAATACCTCAAAAAACTCAAAAATTATTGCCGTTATCAAAAAAATGTATTTCTCATTTTTTATTTATTTTTATCATCTTCATTAAATTTAGTAAAAATAAATACTCTATTTCCCTCTAGATCCCCTTATTGAATGTTCATTGACAGGGCAATGAACGTTCAATAAGGGGGTCTAAAGGGAAATGCCGAGATCACAATTTTTGACTTGTGTTTGGACTATTTACGAAGTAAACATACCAAAAGTCCCCGAACGTAGGAGAGGGGCGTGCAGGGGGCACGAGGAAGGTCCCGGTTTTTGGTTTTTCACTCATATCTCGAAAACGGTTAGCCCTAATCAAAAAGTGGCTATATGCAAAATTAAAGCCGACTAAATTTTCTACAATAATGTTTCTCTTAATTTTTTTTCGTATCTGTTATGGTTCAGTAATGAATTGTATATCTTTAGACTGTATCCTAACTTTATTATAAAATTATAAATTCAATAAAAATTTTAATAACCATCGTAGAAAAAAATTCTTGTACAGATATCCGTTTCACAGCAGACTGAACTCAAATATCAAATAAAAAATGTCTTTGCGTCTGTGTGTGCGTGTATATGTATGTGTGCGTGTATACCGTTTCTTGTAAACACAATAACTTTTGTTAGACATAAAATATTTAATTACAATTTGAAACGTGCAAAACAGCATATTACAAGAATCCCTATTGAAATTGGGCCATATCTGTAATACAACCACAGATAGAAATAATGTTTTAAATCAAGAATATTTGTTTCATTTATACGCAAATAAAGGATTTTCTTCATATAAGACAAATACTTTTGTAGCGAGAAATAATAGGTTCGGGTCAAAATTATTTGTTTTATATGAAGAAAATATTTATTTGCGTGAAGAAAATATTTATTTGCGTAATATATGAAACAACTTTAACTTTACTTCTATCTGTGTACATGCTCATACGTTAATTTCAGAGCCAAATATTACTGAGGTTTTTGATTAAGCATACAAAAATAATAAGATGTATAAGATTTATAAACCGCAATATAATGAGTGTATGTTAGGCAAACCAACTTTATTTAAATCAGATGATATATCAATGTTATCTTAAATTATGCACCATGGTATTTTTAATAAGATTAATATGAAGTGAGAGTTTGTAGGCCTCTGGTTAACACTATGTATCACAGATATGGCTTAATTTCAATAGGGATTATTGTAACATGCTGTTTTACATATGTTCCAAATTGTAATGAAATATTTTAAGCCTAACAGAAGTTTATCGTGTTTACACGAAACGTTATACACGCACACACACACACTTGCAGACGCAAATACATTTTTTATATGATATTTGAGTTCAGTCTGCTCTGAAACGGATATCTGTACAAGAAATTTTTTTCTACGGCGGTTATTAAAATTTGTATTCAATGTATAATAAATTTTGTAATATCTTACTGTCTACAGGGTAATATTTAAAAAAACTCTTGGATGGTTGAATTCTTGCCTAAGGAGATTTACCACAAAATTAAATGGGATAAGCCCAAACTGACATCATCACTTACAATTTAATTTATAGTATTTATTAGACAAATCATATTCCCTGTATGACACAAAACTAATTTGTTTGGACACTTAAATTGTTCAAACTCACAAAATTATAACCTGTTACCCAAAACAAATTAGGCTCGGCTAGCCAGTTTTTTAGGAGGCAAGGGCTATGGGTAAGCGTAAGCGATAGTCCCAATGAGGCCAATAAAAAATTCTTTAAAAAATTTTTAAAAAATAATTTTTTTTTTTGTTGGTCAAAGAAGTTGGTTTTCGAAAGCAAAAATTACAAGAGTTACCTTGGGCGCCAGGCTCAAAATACGAGCCAGAAGGAAAGGTACCATACAACAAACACGTTAAAGAAACAACAAAATTTTAAAATGACAACAGTTTAATAACAAATTTACTATTAGTCAACAGTGTGACTTAACAGGTTAGCTAATGATATTAATGGTTAGTACTTGCCAATTTCGCGGCATTAAATTCAAAAAAAAACTATTATATACAGGCAAAATTTTGAGGTTAGTAGACGATATTCCCAATTTAGAATCACGGGTGAAATTAGCAATAAACAATTTCATAAACTATGAAAACACGAAATAACGACCTAGCTTAGTGGTCAATAATCAAAATTCCAGTAAAATTCGGCCAATTAGATCTGAAATAATTTAAGTTGCCCAGGCTATGTTACAATACTTGAAGTTCAAAGTTGAAATCCTCCAATGATTTGATTAACAAGAGATAGGCAAAATTTAAATTTTATTACAAATTTACAAAATAGTTCTCCGAGAAAAATGGTAATCAACAAAAATGTTATTAGGCATAAGGCCAACCATAACAAGACTTTTAGGGAAATTTTACATATGGCAAGGTCAAATATTTATAGTGAACTACTCGTCAAAGTCGAGGTAAATAGAGACAAATTCCCAACTAAATAACAAACAGAAGCAAACTTCCTACCACTATAAACATTGACATTACTTTGTAAAGGTTCACTGTTAATTATTTTGCGAAACTGGCAAACAAAATTATAGTAAAAAGGTGTAACCTCACCTGGTGATCAACTTTACTGGAATAACAGAAGTTACGTTATGAAATTGATCGTACTTAGGCCAAAACACTACTAAAAAAATCACAACCTAGTAGCTGATTAATAAAACTTGTTTATCACTAAAACACCATAAATTTTACATACTCCTATGACTCCAAAAAAATTCTATCACAAAAATATAACGTAGGACTAACCTATATTAGGCAAGCAATAAGTATAGCGTTAACTATAACGGTAATTTACGTAATAAAAATTATATGTACACAGGGTACGCTAAAATGTTACACGAAAGGAATTAAGCACAGCTGTACTTGGGACCTTCACAATATTTACAAGATAAAGAAAATCTACTGATTTACTATACAGTATACGACCACATGGCCAAAACACTACGGAAATTTTCAAAACAATCCAGATCACTAGTGTACACGACCTCAAAGGTCAAAACCATATACACAACGATAAAATACACCCACGATCTGGATTCGTTATTGGCTCTCTAGTTGAAAACACCAAGTAGTGTTATAGCATTTTTTACATTTTGTTTATATCCTGCATATGGCAGTAATCGCTACAATACTATAATAATACACGACACGTTAAAGGAGATACTAGCTAAAACATTTAACAAACTATGAAACTTAATAGTAAACTGGCTCTACAGCACTTTGTTTACTTTCTACTTTATATCCTGCTTAAAGCAGCAGTCGCTATGATACAACCGTAACACTTGTTGGAAGGGTAGTAAATGAGTAATAGAAAATTAACTTATCTTAAGATTAAGACTTTTGTACAGTCTTAATTCGAGAGATCCTCCAAATCAAACGTGATGTTTATGGATGTCAGGTGGAAATTTGACACTTCCCTGCTTGCCGAGAAGGTAGGAGACAGCACTAGCTCTTTACATGGGTTGCCACTGTCGACACGAAACAAAATTCCCCAGCTAACGTCACCTGACCGCTTGGCTTCACATTCGCTATCCTTTACGCCCTTGACCTGCCTGTAATGGCTTCCATGCAAAAATAGTAAAATTTTTATTTCTTCTTAATACCTCGGTACGTCCCAATGGTGATATAATAATCGTTCCAGTTTAGTTTAATTGTGAGATTAACTTCCCATTCCCATTCATAAAGAAATAATGATGTCCATCAATGTTCGACGATGATAAGAGGTTTTTTGTTTTTTTTTTAAAATGGCGATAACCAGACACGTTTCTACGTCCGAAGTTTCATCGTAAATGAAAACGTGGAAATTCAAGATTGTAAAGATGTGAAGATATAGTTATAAATCATTACCCATAAACCATAAATCGTAAATCATAGATTTTAAATTGATTTTACTCCATAACTTTTAATTTCTTCAGTTCTTAAACTTTAAATTTTTAGAACTTCAAAAAAAATTGTATAAATCATTATATAAACTAATATATAAATCGATATACAAATAAAAATCCAATCGGTATTTAGTTAATCCATTTAAGTGATTGTAAAATTTATTTGGCGGAGTTGTTCGCCAACACGTGTTTAGCGGTCGAAATCTTAAACTCGAGAGAGCGATTTTAAAATTCATATCGCCGTCGTCAACCGAAAATGACAGCCCACGCCCTCGCGAGACGGAAAACATACTAATATCAGAACTATTGAAATGAAGTTAACTTGATTAACGTTTGGATATTAGGGATCCCTGCGATCTTTATTCATAGTTATTTATTCAATTTGATGTAATGGCCACTAGAGGCCGTTACAAATACCCCCTTCCAACAAATTTTTTAAGCGTAAGCTTACTTCAACTAGAGTTGCCAACACTCAGTATTCAACAACTTATGCTAAACTTAGACAATTTTACCAGAGTTAACACTACATCACAAAACTTAATCACTAACATAAGTCGTAACGAACAAAATACTAGGCATAAAATATACAAAACAATGGTACACAAAAGATTTAAGAAAATACAGCAATTTAAAATTTACAAAAGAGATAACGACAAATAATGACAATATATAAGTAGGTAATCAGGGAGACAAATCTATGGTTCTTACTACTAATCTAGTCAAAGATTCTTTACCCTCAGGTAAGGACAAACTAAGAAACATTATATACGTTGGGGCTCATCGTCAGGGGCTTGCTTAAGGTCTTTAATATGATATCTACCTAATTCTTTTTTATTTTCATCTACCAGCTCGTAGATAATAGGGGAAATCTTTTTTACTACAGTGCATTTGATAAATTTAGGAGCAAGTTTTGCTGAAAAATAACTTGCGGCATCCGATAACGTATAATTTCTCTTATACACAGTGTCTCCAACATCAAACTCAATATTTCTCTTTCTAAGGTCGTAATGTTTCTTATTCTTTTGATAAGATTTAGAAATATTGTTGGCGACATCTTTGTATAAGTCTTGCAACTTTTGCAGCTCAGAAGCTAATTTATCTCTCTTTTCAAACTGAACAGGAGCATTATTTTTCGAAGTTATTTCACCATAATATTTTCCAGAGGTAGGGAGTTCCCTTCCAAATGTCAAAATAGCTGGGGAGTAACCGGTAGCCTCGTGAACACAAGTATTGATCGCATTTGCGATTTGAGGTATAAGTTTGTCCCAATCTCGGTGATTATTTTCTTTTAAAATAAGACCTGATCGCAGTACCTACCACACGGTTGGCCCTTTCTACGTTATTGCACTGCGGATGGTATTTTGCATTGTACCACGCATGTGAGATAGAATATTTGCTTAACAAACCCTTAAACTCCTTTGACGTAAATTGGGACCCATTATCCTGGACCATAATTTGCGGTACACCGAAAGTTAGAAAAACTTGGTTTTCAATAAAGTTACATATTTCCTTGGCAGTAGCTCTTTTCATTCTGTGTATGAAAGTAAATTTAGTAAACCAGTCGACTACGACTAAAAGGTAACAATTGTTTAACTTAGACTTGGGATACGGCCCTGATATATCACATGAAAGGAGTTGAAATGGTTGATTGATATTTTTAGGAGACCCCATGAGTCCCATTCGGCCCAGTTGCGATACCTTTTGTGCATGACAGATTTCGCACTTGTATACGTACTTCTTGACATCAGCTTTCATACCGGGCCAATAGTAACAGTTCGACACACGGTAATACGTTTTATTAAAACCGAAGTGGGATGACAGAGGGTCATCGTGACATTCTTTCAAAATATTCAAACGGTCACCTTTCGGTACCACTAACTTCCATTCCCTAAAATTCGTTCTTAACTTGTACTTGTTTTTAACGAACTTGTAAAGCTTATCGTTCTCTAAGTGCCACACCGGGTATAATTCAGGGTTTTTATTTACGTTGGCTAACATTTTAGCGTACCATTTGTCAGGTTTACTTTGAATACTATCAATGTTGGTAACCGCCCTGCTTAAAGCATCAGGGACTACGTTTAATTTACCACTACGATGTTCGATATCAAAGTCATATTGGGACAATTGTACTGCCCATCGTGCTAAACGGCCACTAGGGTTCTGTAACTTTGTCAACCACAACAACGCAAAATGGTCAGTGATCACCTTGAACTTAACACCCTGTACGTAACAACGATATTTAGACATACCAAAGATCAAACTCAAAAGTTCAAGTTCCGTCGTTGTATAGTTACGTTCGGCTTTGCTTAGAGTACGTGAGGCGTACGACACCACTCTCTCATTTTCTCCCTCCCCTTGTGTTAAAACACAAGCGACGGCATGTGTTCTTGCATCACATTGCAAAACAAAAGGCTCGTCGAAATTTGGACTAGCTAGTACCGGGGCAGTAATCAAACGCTGTTTTAATTCAAGAAATGGTTTTTCCGCAACATCAGACCACTGGATACTTTGACGTTTTTGCCTACCCTTAATCAATTCAGTTATAGGAGCAGCCTCCAATAAGACGGCGGTACCAAGACGCCATGCCTAGAAACCTTTTGACTTCGGTAGTATTTTTAGGTCGGGGATAATCGACAATAGCTCTGACTTTATCAGGGTTTGTGTGAAGGCCATCTTTGTCTACTACGTAGCCCAAAAAAGATAAACTGGACTTACAAAATTGGCATTTGTCAACGTTTATAGTTAAATTTGCTGACTTTAAGCAAGCTTAAAAGTGTTTTCATGTGTTCATCAAAAGTTTTATTCACCACGACCAAATCATCTAAATAGGTAAAAATATGTTGCTCTAGGGAAGGGTCGAACAACCTATCAATGAGTCTTTGTAACTGCTGAGCAGAATTACACAAGCCAAAAGGCATCCTAGTAAATTCAAAGTGTCCTTTACCAACTACTGAAAAGGCTGTTTTTTCACAGGAACCCGGTGATAATTTTATTTGCCAGAAAGCATGTTTGAGATCTATAGCTGTTAAAAAATGGGCATCTCTAACTTTGTCTAAGGTTTGAGTTAAATTTGGTAAAGGATAGGAATCTTTTTTTGTTATTGAGTTAAGTCTCCTACCGTCAAAACATAGGCGATATTTCCCTGAGGGCTTTTTAACTAAAATGACGTTACTGGAATATGGACTTTTAGACGGTTGTATAACCCCAAGTTTTAACATTTTGTCTATCTCTGCATTCAGGTGTTTTTGCATATAGGGTGACATTGAGAAATTTCTTTGCTTAAAAGGTACCGACTCTGTCAAAACGATTTCATGTTCAACGAGTGTGGTACAACCTAATATAGTAGAGTTGGAACTTATTTCCTTGAATTTAGTCATAATTGACTCTAATCTTTTGCCTTGGGCCTCATTTAAATCAGCCTCACTCATGATAGAACACAGAAAATTTTAGTGGTTAAAAGATAAGTCAGATGGAAGGTCACTCATAGCAAAGGACTTATTGTTAAAGTCTAAATTTAACCCAAATATTTTACAAAAGATAATATCGTTTCTAATACTGGGAACTACTAAAGTTTTCACAATTTCTGTTTTATTTTCTAAGGTAATAGGTAGAAATACGGTACCGATAACCTTTTGAGATTGCCCATCCGCCGTGGAGACATTGAAATGTGTGTTGTTGTATTCAATCTCTAACTCTGTGTTGAGAATAAAGTTAAGACCCTTTTTTCCTAAAACTGTTTGACTAGCCCCCGTATCTAAAAGAGCATCCATCTTTATACCATCGACAGATATGGTGAGAAAAGGTCTATTATCAGATAGTTTATTAACAAATAATGGCGAAATCAATTTCTTTTTATAAAAATCCTGGACTATTAATAACCAATCAGACCATTTATTATCAATATTTTTATTTTGTGAGGAGAATTTATTAGGTATCTTATTTTTTGACTTTGGTATAGGGGACCTCATATTACAATTTTTATTTGAGAAAGCCCAGTTTGATTTACGGCGAGTATAGGTACAATTTTTATTGGTGGGTACTAAGTTTTGTTCATGATGATAATTAAAATTTTTATTTATGCCGGTTTTAGGACTGAAATTTTTATTTAAGGTGCGGCCGGATTTACTGGGTCTGAAACAGCATCTCCCGACCTCAGATCTGTTGTGATTTCGTTTTTTGGATTACACTTTAAACATTTGGTTTTAATAACACCTTTTTTCCCACAAGTAAAACAGAAAATCGTTCTTTTCTTAGGGCACTTATTATAAGCATGACCCTGTATATCACAATTCCAACATTTTATAGACTTTACAGCATCTATGGGTACGTTCAACTTTTCAGCCGAACTTACAGGGTGTTTACTAGCGTCCGCGACACCCTCAGAACTTTAAATATCAGACATTTGCAAGTTTTCTAATATTTCACTAATATGGCCTTTATGCGTGATACCACGGGTATTAGTTTTAGAAAATGACAAATCAGGCCCTATGATGTTTGAAAAATCGCCACTAGACTCTTTAAAATTACTATTACTTATTTTAACGTCTTCTAATGTTTTACACAATTGTTTTAATTCTGAAATATTGTAAGGGTAACGTAAAGATAAACGATCTTGAAAATATGGTCTCAAATTTTTTATAATGATTTTTAGTTGGGTACTTTCATTAACAGGGTAACTAAATCTCCCAAACAGATTTTCCAAACAGCGATATAAATTAAAACCCGCTCTGTCACGCCTTGTTTCCTGTCTTTTATCGCATCCCACAAATCGCTCTCAAAATCACAGGGTAAAAATACTAATCTTAATTGATTTTCTAAATCTTGCCAAGTATGACAACTTGAACGTACTGACCTAAACAAAATTAAGGCATCACCTTCAAAGAATTCGTGAGCAAAGGTTAATAAATCGTTTTTACTAATTTTGTGGGACAGAGAAAATTCGTCCACACGCTCTAAAAAATTATGTAAAGTTTGGTTTCTACCATCAAATTTCAATAAACTTCTATTAGCTTGCGAAAGTTTGAAGAAGGCTTTACTATAATCAAAATTAGAGTGATTATGCGTTACGCCAGGTGCAGTATGCAACCCACTGTACACAGTGTCTCTGAAAGGTAAGTTACTTTCCGGCCTAGGAACATATAAATTACGAGCGTTGGTATTTGAAGTAACCATTGGCTCTCTCAGAGGTCCATAGTTTGTAAACTAATCCCGCGGTTCGATTCCACCGCATTTAGTTTTTTTTTTGTTAAATTTGTTTAATACATATAAGTATATTTCATGTTTTAACATTTTTGTAGAAATATGTTTCCTGTAAAAGATGGCAAAAATGCTCCCCTGTTGGATATCCATGGGCAAACTGAACAGGATAACCTATGGATATCGATTCTATTACATCCGTAGGATATAGATATTTTGTACACCTATAGGATACCGACATCCCGTCGGGATATCCGTAGGCAATCAGTTGCGGATATCCGTAGGATATCCATAATTGGATCTTTACAGGACATTAATATCCAATCAGGTCAACCCTGGGATGACCTAGGGATATGTCTACGGGATATCCCAAATATGGGACAACGGGACTATAATAGGATATCCTCAGGATATCATGTGCTGTCTGGGAACCTGGAAGATTAAAACTCCAACAAGGCTCCTGATATTCCGCATGAATCCACATTCGTAGACTTGGAAGTATATATTTCCAACATTCTCCTAAGTCAATCCTAGACGGCGAAGAAGCAAAACTTTCTTTATTTAAATCAATCCTAGACGGCGAAGAAGCAAAACTTTATTTATTTAGTAAGTGAATTGTTTTGCCATTTATCATTATTTCTTCGTTATTTAAAAGAATCAGTCAGTCATTCAACGTTGACGTCTCAAAAGACACCTCATTCAAAAATATCGCAAACAGCATATTATATTCAATCAATTCATCAATCAATCAATTAGTCATCGATTTATTATTTCTTTCTTTTAAAAATGGCACCACCTACAGAAAATATTTTATTGGATTTATTTCATCAGGTGCAGGGACATCTCATGGTAATTACGCCGCGACCATTAAATTACCACCTTTCTGGGTATCCAAACCAGAAATATGGTTTATTCAAATTGAATCGCAATTTTCTATTCACAGGATTGTTAGCGATCGGAAAAAATACGATTATGTCATTGCCAGTTTACCTCCTGAAATTATTACCACGGTGTATGACGTCACTAATCAGCCAGAAAGAGATCTATATGATAACTTGAAAAATATTCTAATTTCTCGTTTGACCTCAAGCCAGGAAAAGCGGTTAGAGGACCTACTCTCTGGTTCCCAGATGGGAGACCTGAAGCCATCAGATTTTTACCGGTCAATGCTATCAACCGTCGGAGGTTCCCATGTGGTGAGACAGGAGCTCCTAGTCAAGTTGTGGAAGCTGCGATTACCAAAAACAATCTTCATTGCAATTATCGCGTCAGGAAAGACTGAGATTAAGGAATGAATCGACATTGCTGATCGAATATGGGAATCGTGTCAAAATTCTATGACTTCCCTTACCTCAAATTCAATTTGTAACGTCAATCCCACAGTTTCTACATCTAATTTGATCGCAACATTTCAAGACACGTTAAATCAGGTGTTACACAAACAAGAAATCTTTACATCTCAATTACTTGCTATTGAATCTAAAGTTTCTTCAATACCTTCCACTACTCCTACAGTTTCTGGAACTTATTGCGATAGTTGTAGAAGTCAACTCGGCTCAAGAAATCGCAGAGGCTCGAGGCCCCGTTCTAACAGTCGAAGTGGTACCAGCGTTAGATATAATCCATCTAATACCAAAGTTTGCTATTACCATCAACTTTATGGTCGTAAAGCATTTAAGTGTCTCGGAGATTGGTGCACTTTCGCCGAAGATGTCAAAACCGACAATCAAAGATGACTAAATGTCAATAATATTTTGACAACTGACGTTAAAACTTCGGATAGTAAACGTCGTCTTTTTATATTTGATAATACTAATAAATTAGAATTTCTCATTGACACAGGCGCTGATTTATCAATAATACCTCGGAATCTGTTAACGAATACTAGAAGAAACCTCGATGTTGTACTGACAGCAGCTAATGGTTCAGTTATAAATACCTTCGGAAAGAAATTTTTGAAAATTGATTTAAACTTACGTAGGTTATTTCCTTTCGTTTTTAATATAGCAGATATTAATATCGCCATTATCGGAGCAGACTTTTTAGCTCATTTTGGTTTAGTTGTTGATTTGAAACATAAATGTTTAATCGACAATATGACTAGTTTGTCAACGTATTTATTTTCAAACAATGGTCCGTTACATTCTCCTAAGTTATTTAGCATATCAAATGAATTCACTGCATTACTTTTAGAATTTCCTAGTTTAATTAGCTCTCCAAATTACAATTTGCCTGTTAAACATTCCGTTGAGCATCATATTGTTACAGAAGGTCATTTACCTTTCTCACGCCCACGTAGGTTGGACAGCATTAAATTCAAGATAGCTCAGGATGAATTCAATTCTATGGTAGAATTAGGTATTTGTGTACCTTCTTCTTCTTCCGTATCCTCACCATTGCATACGGTGGAAAAAAAGAGCTGCGACTGAAGGCCTTGTGGAGACTATCGTCGTCTAAATTCAATTACTGTTCCTGACAGATACCCGTTGCCCTGTCAAAGTGCCTTTTTACTATAAGTTAAAATCGGGTAAAATCATTTCTAAAAATCAATAATTAAATCATTCTGCCGCTCTGTACAAGTTTCAGTTCATAAAAAACATTAATTTTCATTTTACAAATTTTTTAAGTTACTGAGATCCTTTCGCTGCAACGAATTTTGACCATTTAAACCTCCGTCCGCCTACACATATTTATACTGGATATATGTCTTCGGCGGGGGGAAAGCGTAGGGGGGGTGTTGGTTCGAAAATGGTGAGAGCGCCGGGTTAAGCCTCTGCGCTTGTGCAGTCCCGTCGACGTCTTGCACCGGGGTGTGCACCTCTCGTAGCGGCGCGTCGCTGTGGCTAGAATAGGGCACCACTTTCACCCTCTCTCCGAAGCGTATACCTTGAGGCATCTGCGTTGCACCGGTCTGACTTGAGCCTGCGCTTTCTTTTACGCTGTGGCTGGAGTGGAGCGGCCTCGTCGTTAGGGTCAGACCTTCAGGTCTCCCAGCTCGCCGGACGCGTGCTTCTGGTTCCCTTTCTTCATCGGCGTTGAGCCCGGAATTGGTTTGCGGAGAAAATTGCCTTCTGCGTGGGCTCGACACAGCAGTAGTTTGTAGGCTTGGAGTCCAGTCACGTAGAAAAAATCGTAATGCCGGATCTTGATTTAAATTTTCCCAGTCTTGTTGGAGGTGTTAGGGGACAGTGTCCGTGCTGCTGCTGGTGCGCGACATCGTGAAACGCGGACCGCACTAGGAAACTGTAGCCGAGAAATTTTCGAAAGTACGTCGAAATTCGTCTTTGTAGGTACGAGGAAAACTAATTCACTCGTACCCCGCGGAGATGATGTTGTGAGTTGTGTCTTGGCTCGTAGGAGTGCTTGTACTCTTACAACGAAGCGAAGTTTGCTTTGGAATTAAATTTGAGTGTTGAGAGCTGGACTTAATTTTTGGCCCCCAACGAAAACAATTTTGAAAATTTTCGTTAATAACGTAGATGGCCACGCGGGCTCCTCGGGAATGATGTCCACTTACGTTAGAATGAAAATTGCACTTTACAGACAGTGAAAAAATTGTATGGTTCAAAAGTTACAGGCAATTTACAAAATTTCCGTTATGCAAGCAGTGGGACGGCTTGTGCTACTTGTTGACGTTAGTGACTTCTACAGGGCACCTTAGGCAATGCTAGTACTCAAGTCAACCTACGCTGCACAAGCGATCACACCCCTTTCGTAGGACTGGAACTCTGCTTCAAGCTGCAATAGAATTTTACATAAAATTTTCACTACTCTGCTCCGCTCCCCTGCTGCTGCATGACAGTCTGAAAGCACTGGCTCTACTTTACACTTGTGGACTCCCTTGAAGAGGGCTAGCAAGTTAATAAAGTCTTTGTCCTGTAAAGAACCTCAGCAGAGAGTTCTTGCAAATTTAAAATTGCTAGGTGCCGGCAGGCGGATGGCCCCGACCTAGGTTAATGTATCTGAGGTTGAACCTCCACAGAGATTTAAATAACACTGATTGTCTAAATTTACTGGGGCTGCAGGCTGACGACCCCGCTACCCAGGTTACCTTGAAGTCCTGTCCTTAGGCACTTTAGTTTAAATTCACTTTGGGAAAGAAAATAAAGACGTTGCGAGACCTTATGCTCGGTTTTAGAATTTATTTCTTGATTTCGGCTTGTTCTCCTAGGAGCTGAGGGGGTTTAACCCAGCTCTGGTAGGGAAAGGAAAAGAGAGGATTCACTCATGAATTAAATAGCGTTTCGACTAATACCTTATATTGAGATTTAAAAAACACCTATGGTAAGGTAGCCAACTTTCCCTAACTCGCGTTTCGCGGCAGAACGAATGATAAATCGCGCAATACAAAACAACTACTGCTGCAGCGGTTCAATGTGTGATTTCATCAGTCTTGCAACGAAAAGGCTGGTTTCCTGTCTGTTGGGTTGGTAAATCGAAGATTATTTCATCAGTATGTAATGAAAAGAATTGAAATTAAAGTTGACCAGCTGGGGTTACCGCTTTGGGCTCCCTCGGTGGCAGAAATAAGAATTTGATCGAGTTACAACGATGCACACGCTCTGGTGGACCGCGGTAGACTGATGATGAAAATTGAAGTTTTTGTGATCGAGTTCCGACGATGCGACACGTGCTGTGGACCGCGAGAAACTGATAGAGCATTAGAGTCGCATTTTAATTTATAGGAGGGATTTCCGAAATGGAGCATTCTGATTGGCCAGCGCTAAAATTGGCTGGACTATAACATATAGTCGAGCGCGCCGTTTCTGATTGGTTAGTCTTAAAATTTTGGCTCCTCCCTTAATATAAATATAATTTACTTCGCATGGCCCCAGTCATCCGAGACCGACATCTTTAGCCAAGAATATTGGCGCTCGAGCATTCCAGAAATAGTTAGCATTCCAGACATTCTAGAGACTTCGAAATTCGAAAAATACGGGAACAAATCTAGAATCTTTTACTTTTAATATATAAATGGGCACTCTGCATCGCGTAGTTAGTTCATCTCAGACATCGGTAACATTAAAACTTCGAATCGGGACCAAATTCAAAGGCAAATTTTTACTCTAGTGCTTATCATTTAACATTATTAATTAATCAACTACTAATTAAGTTTATTCAAATAAACCAAGTATTGTGGAATGTGAACAGCGAATAAACTGTGATTTATTTTTCGTTCTTGTGAAAAAGTGTTTTCAAATCATCTTTCCAAAATCATATACAGGGTGTTTCAAAATTAAGTGACAAAAGTTGACAGTGGTGCAGTGTGTTCTTTTCTGTGCACGAATTAATAAATCCACCCAGATTGGTTCGTGTTCATGGCGCCCAACTAGGGGGCTTTGAGAAGCAGAAGAAACCAGAAGAAAGAAGAGAAGAAAGAAGAGAAGAAAGAAGAGGAGAGTAGTGTGACTTGCTCTAGGGGCTTTGAACCGAGTACAGGTCCCGAAGGTAAGGCGAACGCTACGTGAAGATAAAAGAAGATTACGAATAAGCTTCTCAAGTCCGCCATTTTGAAAAAATGGACTCCTACGAACAAATCGTCCAGAAGCTTAGCGAAGCAGCGGCGCGTCAGGGCGTCGTTCTTACAGCACAGGACGGACAATAATCTTCCTCAGGGAGGGAAGAGGACCCACATAGACGTACTTTGGATACTGCACCACCAGGAGAATCTTTAATGCATACTTCAACACCCAGAACAAGGCAAGTAGAACAACAATCTCAACCTAATATTGAGCTAAACCAAATCTTTTTGGGCATGGCGGAAGCATTTAAACAAGCCATCCAAAATGTCGCCACTACAAACGTGGGAGGAAAAATGGAAAAAATTATGCAAGCAATTAGGAATTCGCCCATGCACACTTTCCAAGGACTTGACCACGAAAGTGCTAATACATTCATATTTAACATGGAAGAACATTTCAGAAAACACAATGTCACAGACAAAACTGAGAAATTAATTATGATCACTTCTCAATTGAAAGGATACGCCAAGGAATGGTATGAACCTCATAAAAATCTAATATACGATTATGATACTTTCAAGCTTAGACTTAGACAAACATTTGACACCATTGCCAAGCGGGCTCAAGCAGAACACATCTTACATACAAAATTGCAAGGACCCAATGAATCTGTTACATTATTTATTTCCAAGAAAATCGGATTATTCAATAGAGTTGACCCAGCACGACCGCCAAGGGAAAAGGCCCACTGCATATATAGGCAATTAAGGCCGGAAATTAGCGCCCAAATCAGGTTCAGCGATTTCGACTCCCCCGAGGCTTTGCTAACGGTAGCCGCGGAAGTAGAGGAATATCATTTACCAGGAAGCAGTAATAACTCCTGGAGAAGACGCCCGTATAAAGAAAATAATTATCCTGCATTACGACCCATAATGAACACCCCGAATAATAGAAATACTACTCAACGGGCTATTACACAGGGATCTACACAGGGATCCACACCGGGAACTACACAATCAAACAGAAATGACAACTCGGGAAGACCACCTCCATCAGCCTGTCGTTTTTGCAGTGAATGACACTGGCAAAATCAATGCCCCCAGAACCCCTACAATAAAGAACGAACCCAGAGGTGTCCGGAAAACCCCCAGGGGGCCGGCGCCTGTCAGAGATCAAACAACTAAACAACTACTCGGCGTCCGGCCCATGTCAAACGAATGCAGCTCCAGTACCGGCACTTCCGCCATCTGCTAAATCTCATTCAAAGACACACCTTAATTTATTTCAAGACGTCATTGACATTTCACCACTCTTCAATGAGACTAATTCTCGAGAAATTTCGACACAAACTGAGGACGATATTTTGTCCTACTCAATTCAAACAATAAATCAGCGACGACAGCTACCGATAATTAAAATACTAGTCAACAGCAGGGAGGTAAATGCATTCATCGATACAGGGGCAGCAAGTAATGTAGTCAGGGCAGGATTTTTTGATAACGAACAACCAGGCAGGGACAAGAAATTATTTACTACGGCATGCGAAGGGCAAACTATTGAGTCATTGGGGAATATCAACTTAAATTTGGACATCCAAAGAAGCCAAATTCAGGGAGAATTTGCGATCATCAGAAACCTAAATGAGGAACTAATTCTCGGCGCCCCATTTTTGGAGGACGAGGGGGTCCACTTAGATTACGTACGAAAGTGTATGTACGTCGGGAAGACCTCGCGAAAAACCATATATTGGAATCAGGAAGAGGCACAAACCGCAGAACAGCCCGTTCTGAATGAAAAGGTTAAAGTTCCGACAGAAGCCCAGGACTTACTCAAACCAGTGTTCGAAGAATATGCTGACATATTTAGCGAGAAACCCACCAAGGGCATAACCACTACAACAACTAAACATACTATTATCCTGACGGATCCTACTATCATTAACCAACGATGCTACCCAATGTCACCGAGCAAGAAAAAAATATTCTATGAACAAATAGACGAAATGTTGAAAGCCGGAGTAATTGAACCAAGCAACTCTCCGTACAGCTCATCATTGAAATTCCGGGCAAGAAACCACGTTTTTATATAGACTACCGAAAACTCAATGCAATCACTAAGGACCAGTCATCAGCCTTGCCAAAAATTCACGATACTATCAAAACCTTTGGGGAAGCAAAAATATTCACTCTGCTTGACCTTACGTCTGGTTACTGGCAGATACCCATGGACCCCGAGTCTAAGGCTTATACGGCATTCACTACCCCAGATGGAGCATCTTACCAGTTTACAGTTATGCCTTTCGGACTGAAAACCGCCCCATCCACTTTTCAGAATTTCATGGTTAGAGACGAGCTTTCTGGTTACATCCATAACTTCATCCAAGTATACTTAGATGATATAATAATATATAGTAAAACACTCGAAGAACACAGGACCCACCTACAACTTGTTTTTGAAAGAATCCGTCTGCATAATCTGAAGATCTCCCCAGAAAAATGCAACATAGCCACAAAAGAATTAAATTATTTGGGACACCGTATATCACAAGACAAAACCCTACCGCAAGAAAAACACGTCATAGCCATAAAAGATTTTACCACACCACAAACCAAAAAACAATTACAGAGCTTTCTGGGAACATCCAATTGGATAAGAGAATATATACAGGATGCAGCAAAATTAATTCAACCTCTCACCAATCTGCTACACAAGGATCGACGTTTCAAATGGACAACCGAGCACGAGAAGGCATTCGAAAAAATTAAAGAAGAAGCATCCAAACCATTAAAATTTCACCAAAAAATTAATACTACAGACGGACGGATCGATGACCGGTATATCAGGAGTTCTTTATCAAATGGGAGAAGACGGGACCCGACGCATAATATCGTTTTCCAGTGCATGTCTGTCTCCTGCAGAAAAGAAATACCACATAAATGAAATAGAATGTCTCGCAATAGTCACATATATCAAGAAATACAAGATGTACTTAGAGAATACAAAATTCCTACTCCGAACAGACAACCAAGCATTGTTATGGCTTCACAAAAATCAAGATTCAAAAACCAAACTAACCCGATGGTCACTCCTACTTCAAGAATACGACTTCGACATCGAGCACTGTGCTGGGAAGCACAATGAATTACCTGACTTCCTGAGCAGACACCCAAATACAGACGAACCAAGGCCTGAGTTGGATAAAAAAACAATGTTACCACCATCTTTAACACCGGAGGGCTTTAACATTTTCACTCGAGCAGACCTCTACGAAGAAATTAAGAATGTTCAACTCCGATCTCGACGAATCCAACAGGACATACGCAAGTGGGAGCGAATACAAAACGATGACCCGGCTAATGAAAGAGAGTAACGTTATTTAAACGAATTCGCAGTTGACGACCAGCAACTATGGCGAAACTACCAGGGAGGTAAAAAACTTGTCGTCCCAAGAAGTATGGTACCCCAGGTGTTGGCGAGCTTCCACGACGAAGATATCGCAGCTCATCCAGGGAGAGACGAGACTCTACGCAACATTCTCAGGATCTACTTCTGGAGAAACATTCACAAATATGTCGCTCAATACGTCCGAAACTGCCGAGTCTGTAAGGAAATAAAAGCTCGACAAAGACAGCCAAAAGCTCCACTGCAACCCCATCAACCAAGATTCGCCTTTGAGATGATAAGTATAGACGTAATGGGACCTTACCAAGAAACTCCACGAAACAACCGATACATTTTCATCGTCGAAGATGTTTTCACAAAATGGGTAGAAGCCAAGGCATTTCCAGAATTAAACGCTCGAATAATCATAAACTACTTAGAAGAAGAAATAATAGCCAGATACGGAACACCAAAAACAATCATCTCAGACAATGGAGGACATTTTGACAGCGCCCTGTACAAACAGTGGTGCGCCCGAAACGAGATAAGCATCAAATACACTCCTATATACCATCAAAGGTCCAACCCCACAGAACGAAGAGTGCAAGAATTCAAAAAGGTTTTGAAAACCCTCACATATCGCTGAACACAAAACAGATGGGACAGATACATTCCTAAGGTCTTATTTACGCTTAGAACCCGATTTAATGCCGCTACACAAATGACGCCAAGTCATGCCCTACTTGGTTACGAGCTACCGAAGCAAGGAGAGCTGAACATACCAGCGTACCAAGAGGAACGAGAGGCTCAAGAAGAACAAACCTACGAAGAACGTACGGACGAAATCAAAACCAACCAGACCGAGTACCAAGAGAGGTATTCGTTGCCAGAAGACAGACCAGAAGTGACATTTGCTGAAGGCCAAGAAGTGATGGTTAAGGCCCTGAGAAAGAAGCCTAACATGTTCCTCCCATCATGGACTGGACCACACAGAATAACTCGAAAGGTCTCAGATGAAGTTTACGAGGTTCAACGCGGCAACAATAAATATTTTTTCCATATCGATGACATTCGTCCCAATCCCGCAGGAAACCCCCCTGCAGATCAACTAGACACCGATGAAGAATCAGGCTCAGAAGATGATAACCCTGATGACGATGATAACCCTGATGATGACATTCAACCTGCCCCAGCGCGACAAAACATCGAACCTGCCTTAGCGCATCATCCAGACATTCAACCAGCTCCAGCCCAACAAAATGGCGAAACAGCTTCAGTACAACCACGAGAAATTCAACCAGCTCCAGAACCCCGATTACCAGAGGAACCTCACCCCTCTACTTCCTCGACACCCAGACAACCTACACACAGAGAGACGGACAGACCAATACCTCGAAGAAGAAGACGAACCCACTTCGTAATACTGGACCCATGAACGTATCCTTTTAATTGCAAAATATCTATGTACATATCTTAAGAAAATAGCATTGTATAACGTTTTAGTTGTTGACTTTTCTCATGTAAATTATTTAAGTTTTAGAATTGTAATATTTAGGTTTCAAACACATCTCGTAAAAATTTGCCTTCGCAAATGGGGGGAGTGTCAAAGTGCCTTTTTATTATAAGTTAAAATCGGGTAAAATCATTTCTAAAAATCAATAATTAAATCATTCTGCCGCTTTGTACAAGTTTCAGTTCATAAAAAACATTAATTTTCATTTTACAAATTTTTTAAGTTACTGAGATCCTTTCGCTGCAACGAATTTTGACCATTTAAACCTCCGTCCGCCTACACATATTTATACTGGATATAGTCGAGTTTCTGATTGGTTAGTCTTAAAATTTTGGCTCCTCCCTTAATATAAATATAATTTACTTCGCATCTCGAGCATTCCAGAAATAGTTAGCATTCCAGACATTCTAGAGACTTCGAAATTCGAAAAATACGGGAACAAATCTAGAATCTTTTACTTTTAATATATAAATGGGCACTCTGCATCGCGTAGTTAGTTCATCTCAGACATCGGTAACATTAAAACTTCGAATCGGGACCAAATTCAAAGGCAAATTTTTACTCTAGTGCTTATCATTTAACATTATTAATTAACCAACTATTAATTAAGTTTATTCAAATAAACCAAGTATTGTGGAATGTGAACAGCGAATAAACTGTGATTTATTTTTCGTTCTTGTGAAAAAGTGACTTTTATTTCAAATCATCTTTCCAAAATCATATACAGGGTGTTTCAAAATTAAGTGACAAAAGTTGACAGTGGTGCAGTGTGTTCTTTTTTGTGCACGAATTAATAAATCCACCCAGATTGGTTCTTGTTCAGCCCCACCTCCATGACTTTAACTCGCAGTTGTATAATTGTGTTATTTTTTCAAAAATAGATTTGGTACGTGCTTATCACCAAATACCTGTCGCAAAAAATGACGTTTTTAAAACAGCGATTACTACTCCTTTCGGTTTGTTTGAATTTGGGCGTATGCCTTTCGGTTTACGTAACGCCGGTCAAACTTTCCAACGTTTCATGAACGAAGTTTTAATAGGTTTACCCTTTATTTTCGTCTATTTAAATGACATCCTGATTGCAAGTAAATCTAGTTCGGAACATTTAGAGCACTTGAAACTTGTTTTCAGAGGTTAGAATTGTACGGCATAAATATTAAACCGTCAAAATGCATATTAGGTGTCAGTCATTTGACATTTTTAGGACACTATATTTCTTCAGCCGGTATTTTACCTTCTTCTGAACGTGTTGATGTCATAAATAATTTTCCCTTACCTACGACAGTCAAACAACTTCAGCGTTTCATATGTATGGTTAACTTTTATCATCGTTTCATACCTTCTTTCGCTGAAATCTTAATTCCTTTACATGCACTTTGTACTAGATTACTGCATGATAAAATTAAAATAATAAATTATTGGCCCACCGACTGTCTTGACAGTTTTTCCAAAGCCAAAGCTGCTATAGCTGGCGCAACCTTTTTAACACATCCACGTTGTGATGATAGCTCGTTTTTATCGCTGACTGTTGATTGTTCTAATGTCTCTATGGGGACAGTTCTTGAAAAGCGCGATGACGAATGTCTACTTGCCCCATTAGTCCCATAGCCCCATAAGTCCGAAAGTTCTAGCGTTCGGATATGCCCATGTGTGCCGTCGTGTAAATACTAAATTTTCAGTGGTTAAATTGCTGTTAAAAATTATAAATTTTAAGTGACTGTAACCGGAAAAGTTATATGTTCTAGTGTAATAATTTCTAATGACTAATTGTTAGTGTAAAACTAGTTATGTAATTAAAATGTCTCGCTGTGGTAGTTGTAATAATTCAGTTAAAGGGAAAACGCATCCAAGTATTTCTTGCAGCGGCCCTTGTAAAAAGCAATACCACTTATCATGTATCGGGGCGTCAACTGACCTAGTGCAGCATATGAAGGATGTACCTGGCCTCAAGTGGAGATGTGACCCTTGCCTTAACCTAAATGAATCTTTCTTCGACGACAGTAAACTGCAGTGCATATTTCAAGATAAGGTAGATTCTTTTCTAAATGGATTTAACTCTATGCTGGATAATTTAAAAACCCAATTTATGGATATGGCGAAAAGTAAACTATCTGAGATGGCTGGTGGTTTAACTAATGTTAATAATGCTTCGATATCATCTACTATTACTAGCAGTACTGATAACAAACCATTGTATGCATCTGTTTTGCGTAACACTTTTTAACCAGCTGTTATAGTGAAACCAAAAATTACGCAGACTAATCAACAGACCAAAACTGACATTCTTATGAATTTTAATCCAGTTAAATCCGATACTAATTTTAACAAAGTTAAACATATAAAGGATGGCGGATTAATAGTTAGTTGCAGTAGCACAGAGGAAACATCGAAATTTAAAAAACTGGCGCAAAAAAAACTATCATCTAATTATGAAATCCGCGAAATCAGAGCAGTACTTCCAAGAATACGAGTTTTTGGTATGTCCGAAAATTTTAACGCAGACACACTTCGTGAATATGTTTTCAAACAAAATAGTGATCTGTTTAGTGACAAAGTTAATGCACAATGAATTTTTATTTATAGGTCTTGACGTACCTATGTAAGGTATATGAGGCTGTGAGTATTTTGCAATGCTTTAAATGTAATGGTTTAAATCACTCAAAAAATAGCTGCAAAAAAGATGTAAACTGCCCGAGATGTGCTGAAAATCACAGTTTAGAAAATTGTAATGCAGATATCTTAAATGCACTAATTGCACTTCATTAAAAGAAAACAAACAGTTAGATATTTCCACGGACCATGCCGCTTGGGATTATAGTAATTGTTCTGCATATTTGAAAGCGGTTTCGAAATTAAAATCAGACTTGGGTCGTCAATAGCAACTAGAGTCTCCACTTTTACCTGACATCTCTACTAATAATATGTCTCTTATACCCACAAACAGTTGTCAACATTTATCTATCTATTATCAGAATGTGCGTGGTTTGAATACAAAGCTTGGTGTCCTTTATAACAATGCATCAATCACTAATTACAGTGTATTAGCTCTTACCGAAACTAATTTACAATCAAACATACAAAATACAGAGATACTAAATGAACAGCAGTTTAGAATTTTTAGAGCGGATCGAAATTTGTTAGAAACCCATCGTGAAGGGGGAGGTGGAGTTATGTTGGCGGTTAGCTCTGCACTAATGGTTGTAGATCTGAAATTAGGTGACACTTTGTTTAAAAATTTACACTCTATTGATATCGTTGGAGTTAAAATAGTTATAAATCACTACTCTTTTTATATATTTACTATTTATATTCCTCCCAGAACCTCTGTATCATGCTCTGTTTGATGCTTTTTGCTCTCTCAACTTTATTTATAATTCTCATATTGTAATACCCAGATAGCATTTATTATTCCACGAATGTACATTTTGCATTCCCAATGTTCTAATTGCATTCTGTACTTGCCATGTATGTTCCCTCAACATTCCCATATAAATAATATTTTCACATATACAATATGATTATACATACGATATAAATGGAATATACAGAAAAGTTTATGTTCACAGTCGCATATACTGTGTACACGTATCAGGGAACGTTCTTCGTATATGTGTTCATGTACATCGTATGGACATTCGTCAATGATTTTATCTGTATAATACAGGTATATTTTTTGTAGAAATATTTGCATCGCCCGAGCGCCGCGTCGATAGTAATATCATCAAAAGTTCAGCACTTTTAACTCGAACGCTGGTTCGATTTTTGAACTAATAAAAATAAACCTGCATCACAACTGATGAGACAGCAATGCTAGTTTTATAGTACCTATCTACCTACCTACAAAAATAATTATGATGTTTCTCTATATAGATCTGGTTTAAGTACATTTATAATCATCCCCTGTGTGGTGTATATAAATTTATAAATTTTAAATCGTTCGTCAATATTGTATATATGAAATATGTTTTAAATTTTGAATCCAGACTTTAGATTTATGATCGAATATTAAATAATAATGAATATGAAATATTAAATAATAGCGAATGAAATATTAAATAATAATGAATAATAATCCGTTTTTAATTTATGTACCGTGTTCAATTAATTAGTAACTATCTCGGTAACTATCGGCATTTCTTAAGCAGATAGTTCAGACTTAGAATGGTTATTTAATTACATTTTATCTTTTATATTTAGATTTCCGTTTTCCATGTCATTACAATCCCCTTGTAGAATTTTTTAAATGCGCGCCACGGTCCCTAGATTAGTGCGCATGCTCATCGTACTCTAGCAGACACGTCATGCTTTTGCTGTCAAATGTTGATTTCATGTAATCTATGGATTTCATTTTGTGTTTTGTTTTTGTTTTCCCGTGATTTATTAATTAGTCCAAGTATACATTAATTGCATTGCAGTAAGTATTTTACAATTATTGTATACAATATAACTACCACATAGTATTGCTGTCATTTGCAGATATTTTATATTTAGACACTAAAGTTTAATGTTTAATGTGTACCCCTTTGTACATATTATACTAAGCATACCACCTATATTAGTTATAATAATTACGGCGTTTGTAGGTATCGATTTTTTGGAAAAAAAACTGAGGTGGTCTTTGTAATGGTCTCGGTCCACGAAAAGGAAGCTTGGTGGTCACCATTCAAACGGAAACAATTTGACTGATCATTGAAAAACAGGAGAAAACCCCCCCAGAAACGTGGACACTTTACGGGGTGTTTAAATCTTATTTTCAAGAAGGTAGGTTCGATCTATTTCAATATTAAGAAGCTTTTGTTTATTTAAATCACAATCATTGGATTTGATTACAACGTACGAGTTGTGATAGGTATTTATTTGTAGTAATTTGCTTTATACCTATTTCAGAGGATTATAGAAGAGCTGCAATGGATTGAAAAGGGCAGAGATCATATCTGATGTAAGAGTGAACAAAAACAAATCAAAGGACTATGTACAAAAAACACGTTATTCCTCCTGTCAGATGAACATAATGATATCGAAGAACATATTGGAAGCCGTCGACTTCCCAAGAAATTTTGTCCATACTAGAAGTTGAAAGAAGATATGTCCTTTTAATAACTCTGGTAGGCATTTAAAATCAAGTACTTACCTAAAATTTCGAATGTTCAGTTGAACGAATTTCATAGGTATGAAAAAGAAAAATTAATAAAAGCCACACTTCGATTTAGGTGTAAAAACTTAAGTATTGTGGATATTTATTGTCAGCAAATGTGGCAATGAAGTGTTTATGCCTAAATCGATGTGCGGTTTTTATTAACTTTTCTTTTTCATCTAAAATTCATTCAAGTGAACGTTCGAAACTTCAGGTACATTTAAAATCACAAGCATTAAATATTTCCGAATTCTAAACAAATATCTATGTTTTGTAGGTAAAGGACACCGCATAAAACAAATGAAAAAAAGGGCACAGTCAAATGGGCTGAAAATGCAGAATGTCTGAAAATGGCCAGTTTGAAAGGTCAAAGATCAGAAAGATCGGTCCTATGCTTACTTTAAAGTGAGACACTGGTTTTGAAAATGTAAGCCCTCCAATTTTTACTATTTTTTATTTATTGACAAAAAAATTCGTTATAGTAAAATATGACAGTTCATAAGTTGCAAAGAAAATTTTTTTGTTAAAAAAAATCTCAATTGAAATTTTTGTCACAATTGTTTTTTATTATTGCAATTCATTTTTGTAACAAAAAATAAAAATATATTTAAAGTAACAACTGTTTTATTTATACCTCTTCCTAAATAAAATCATGTTTTGTTCTTGGCAATTTAAAACCCGATTTGAAATAGATAAAAATTTAAGGTAATGTAATATGATCATTAGATTTTTTCATAAATAACACGTTAAATATGATTTTTAAGCTGATGTTTTAGAGTGATAAATGTTTGATCCGTTTTAAAATGGTTTTTAACAGATTATATTAACGTAAAACTATTTTTTTTTACATATATTCTTGGACCTTTGTAAAGTATTGTTATAGCAAATACAGTTTTATTTAAGTTTATTTAGCATTTGTATGCTCCATTCAATAAAATTTGATGAATAAAACATTTGACTTTAGTTGAAAACTAATGGTAAAAACAAATTTTCTGTGCATATATTCCACATTTACTTACGTAATATTCTTCACAAAGAATGTGAAATGTGGAAAATTAGAATAAGTATCTAATAATTGACTGTAACAATTAAACTTTAAAATTAGATATTGGGTTTATTATATGCAAGTACTTCACTCATATCGTGTATTCTCTTGAGTTTAATTATTATAATAATTTATTATTTGCTGTAATCATAGATGAGTCGCTGCGTCATACTGAACATATTCAGAATGAAGCAGCGACTCATCAATGATTACAATAAGTAATAAATTATTATAATAATTAAACTCTGAAGAAAATACTTGGCATGAGTGAAGTACTTATAGCTGCCACTGATACATAATGTTCATTCCTACAATATACATGCATCATAGATTTATGATCCATGTGTAACATACCAGGCACCTACGGTTTAATTCCTACGAAGGTAGTACTCATATACCGTGAACATGCAGTGTACATTGTGAATGTAGGATGGACCTTCCTCCTTTATACCTCATGTATCTATCAGTATATCAATATACGTTTCTGGTTCATATCAAGTTCCGTTTTGGTCTATGGGTACGTTGTAGGAATCTTACTCGTATAACGAGAGGCGGTCATCTATACGTCTCTCTGACATTCAGAACTAAAAATGAATATTCATTTTGTATTCCATGTAGAAACATGGAATACAAAATGAATATTCATTTTTAGTTCCATGGGTAGATAAAGTACATTCCGAGCACATGCTCTGAATGTAAAAATGCTATCTGGGTACTAGGTGATTTCAATATACCGGAGTACTGCATCCTTACATCTAATACACCTTCCTCATTAACTTTTCAGGCGCTAGTAAACTTTCAAAACTTTCTTAACCTAAAGCAATTTAATGGAGTAAAAAATACAGATAACCGATTACTAGACCTAGTTTTATCCAATAAAACCTGTCAACTCGAGAGGACTATAGATATTCTCATTGCAGAGGACGACCATCATCCTGCTCTTATTTCGACATTTAGTATTATAAAGAATCACGAAAATCATAAAATTAAATCTAATTCTAACTATAAATTTAACTTTAAGAGAGCTAACTTCCACATCCTTTGTCAAACATTAGCTGATACAGATTGGGAATTTTTAAATAATTCTGAAACTGAAACTAGTGATCGGTTCTATTCAAAATTAAACTCAATATTTATTAATACTGTACCTCAATCTAAAACTTCAAAAAGAACATATCCACCCTGGTTTGACTATCCGTTAATTAAATCTATCAAAGAAAAGCATAAAGCGTTAAATAAATATAAGCAAACAGGTGATGTAACTTATCAGAACGAATTTAAAAGATTAAGGCGAAAAGTAAAAATTGATTCTGATAATCCTTATAAAATGTATTGTAATCATGTTGAGGAAAATATAATTAATGATCCGTCGTCGTTTTGGCAATTTGTTAATTATAAACGTAGTTCATCTGACCTACCAAACTTTATGAATTACAATAATGAATATTTATCTGACCCTCAACAGATTACTAATTCTTTTGCTAACTTTTTTCAGCAATCTTATTCTGAATCTGAAAATATCACGCATAATCCTAAAGATTTTGTTGAGAGTAGCTCATATTTAAATATAACCTGTTTTACGGAAGACGAAGTATTTACAGCATTAAAGAAAATTAAACCTAAATTAACCTCTGGGCCTGATGGGATCCCCGCATTCATATTACGTGACTCTGCTGCTATTTTTGCTAGCCCCCTTACTATATTATTTAACTTGTCACTAAAGTCTTCTAAATTTCCACTACAGTGGAAATTATCGAAAATAATTCCAGTCTTTAAGAAGGGTGATAGATCTGATATTTTTAACTACCGTCCGATAGTAATAATAAATAATTTTGCTAAAGCATTTGAAATTATCTTACACCATTTTATTTTTAATCATGTAAGGCATCAAATATCAACAGTTCAACACGGATTCTTCAAAAGCCGTTCAACAGTTACAAATTTAATTAATATTACAGAGTTTATTTCTGACTCTATTGATAAGGATATACAAACAGACATTATATATACTGACTTTTCAAAGGCATTTGATAGATTGGACCATTATATCCTCTTAGAAAAATTTAAAATCTTTGGATTTTCGGATAACCTTATTACACTTTTTAAATCCTACCTAACTGATAGAAGTCAATATGTTGTATATCATGGTGTTAGATCTATTGAAGTCTTAGCTACGTCGGGGGTCCCCCAAGGTTCAAATTTAGGGCAACTTTTCTTTAATTTGTTCATTAACGACATAGTAGATAATATCACTGTTAACTGCCTTCTATATGCTGATGATCTAAAACTATTTTGCAATGTCACGTGTGAATATGATTGCCTTGAATTGCAAAATAATATTGATCGTATTAATACATGGTGTATAATAAATAAATTACCTTTAAATGAAGCAAAATGTAACACTATGACATTTACAACAAAACATAATGTTATTGTCATCACCAATTGAACAATCACACACTTTCCCGTCCTGACACTTTTTGTGACTTGGGTGTGACATTTGATAGAAAATTAACGTTATTACATCGAACTTACTGTCAGTAAAAGTTATAGAACACTGGGTTTTGTCATTAGAAACTCCGCACATTTTAATAACATAAATACATTAAAACTACTATACACTAATCTTGTTAGACCACATCTTGAGTATGCTTCAATAGTATGGTGTCCTGTTTATAATGTACACATACAAAATTTGGAAAGACTTCAACGTCGATTTCTGAAATATGCGTCTTTTAAGACTGATGGGACCTATCCTGCTATTGGTTACCCACATCAAGAATTACTCTCTAAATTTTCCCTAGACAGTCTAGAAAACCGTAAACACCGATCACAATTAATTTTCTTATATAAAATTTTACATGGTAACATCGACTGTGGAGAAATTTTAAGTATGCTTAATTTCCAAATTCCTAGGGCGGCCTCTAGGCACAACAATTTATTTTACTTGCCATTTTCAAGAACAAATGTAAGGAAATTTTCTTGTATTCAGCAAATGTGTAATATATCTTATAATTTGGATACTTCTTTAGATATTTTCACCTGCAGTGCTGCAAACATAAAAAAATTGTCTCTAGCTTAAATATATTTTTGTTCTTTCTTGTTGACTTGCGGACTATTAGACTCAATTTAGAGTGTACATCTGACGTCCACTTTGTTTTATATATGACAAATGCATTGTATTAGTTTAATTTAGTTTAGTTTATTAGTTTAATTCAGATTTATAAATAATATGTATATATCTTTTTGTTCATAATTTAGATAAGTATTGAATTATTTTGTATTTTCCTATTCTGTAATTGGGTTTCACCTGTTGAATAGTGTACCAAATAAATAAATAAATTAGCCTTCTCACGAAAGCTTACCTTGGCACAGACAAAATACAGTTCCTTTGACAAGAAACTTCTTTCTTTATTTACAGCGATTAAACATTTCAGATTTTTACTTGAAGGTCGCACATTTATTTGCTTTACTGACCATAAACCTTTGGTCAAAGCATTATTCACTAAAGCTGAAAGATCTCCCAGGCAAATTAGACATTTAGAATTCATTGCTCAATTTGCCGGTGAAATCCGACATATCAAAGGGAAAAATAACATTGTTGCAGACACCTTATCACGTGAGCATGATACGTCTTCTTTACAACAATGCATTTCCCCAATTGTTACCCAAAAGTCTAACCTAGTTGATATTAACTTTGACTTAAATTTATTGAGCGAAGCTCAGAAAGATGATTCTGACCTTAAATTATGATTATCAGATACTTCATCAAACACAAAGAGAACTTTTCAATTAAAGAAAATTAGAATTCCACTTTCTTACAAGTTTATTTGGTGTGACGTTTCCCGCCCTAAACTTCGTTCTTATGTTCCTATCGTTTATAGACGGACAATTTTTCATATATTTCATGGTTTGTCTCACCCTGGTATCAAAGCGACTAGAACATTAGTTTCTAAAAATTATTTTTGGCCTAAAATGACTTCAGATTGTAATCTCTGGGCAAAAACTTGTATTAGCTGTCAAACTAATAAAGTGACAAGACATACGAGGAGGCCGATTGCTAACTTCGATATACCTAAAGGACGATTCGACCACATACATATAGATTTAATAGGACCATTACCTCCTTCTAAAGGTTGTTCTTATATTCTTACTGTGATCGAGCGTTTTACTAGATGGCCCGAAGCTTATCCACTTCAGGATATTACTGCAGAAACTGTAGCGCGAACGTTATTTCAGAATTATGTTCGTCGATTCGGTGTCCCTGTCACAGTGACAACTGACCAAGGCGTTCAATTTGAATCAAAACTGTTCAAAGAATTTTCAAAATTTCTGGGATTTCATAGAATTCATACGACACTATATCATCCTTCCTCGAACGGAATGATTGAAAGGTTTAATAAATCCCTTAAAACTGCTCTGAGAGCTAAGACTTCTACACCACATTGGGTAGATGAACTTCCTATCATACTATTCTCAGGACCATCCCTAAAGACGATTTGCAATGTTCCTCCGCAGAACTCGTCTTTGGTCAAACTTTACGAATACCTGGTGAATTTTTTATTAAATCATATACTTGTCCAGATATTCCTTATTTTATTACTAAATTACGTACTTCATTTAATAATTTAACGTTCATTCCACCCATTCACCACGTTAATTACAAATCATTTATCAGTCCAGATCTCGAATTGATCTCGAATTGTAGTTTTGTTTTCGTTCCGAAAGAACGTTTCAAAAAATTTTTCACTCCACTGTATGATGGACCTCTTAAAGTGTTGTCCCGTACAGATAGGTTGGTTACTTTTGTTAAAGGAACTAAAGCCGTCAAGGTAAATATTGACAGGATTAAACCAGCATATTTATTATCTGACAAATGCGACGTCACTCCACCGTTGATTAAGAAAATTCGTTTTGCTATCGACGAATTGAATGGCTGACTGATCTTTTTCTTAGAGGGGGAGTAGTGTGGCGATCAGTTCACTTGCTGGGTAAATATAAGTCACACCTCAAGCTCAAGTAACTAAGGAAAAGGAAGAAAAAACAAAAAAACATAATAACAATTTTATCAATCAAATAATAATAACATGTATTTTATTGAAATGTTATTTTAAAAAACTTCTTCGAATATATATATATTACCAAATTTTATTTTATTCATGAATATCTGCTATAGGGTGCATAAAAAATAACTCGTCCGCCATCTTTGGGAGTCCGCCATATTGGATTTGGAATGACGTCTTCGTATTCCTCTCAGGAAACCCTTTCATTTGATACCCACATCACGGGGGTGGATTAAAAAGTAACTGATTCGCCATCTTTGGAAGTCCGCCATATTGGATTTGGAATGACGTCATTTTATTTTCGTATTCTTCTCAGCAAACCCAAAAAGATGGCGGACCAGTTATTTTTTATGCACACCCATATCATGGGGGTGCATAAAAAATAACTGGTCCGCCATCTTTGGGAGTCCGTCATATTGGATTTAGAATGATGTCACTTAGCTAACCATGCATTGTTATCCAAACTAAACGTGTATGCAAAATTTCAGCTCAATCGGTTGGGGATAACTATTTTAAAATTCAGTTGCAAGATTTCACCTAAACAAACATACATACAAACAAACAAACATTGCAAGTTAAATAAAAGCTTGTAAAAAATACTAAAAACTACCCCCAAGCTTGCAGGGAATTGAAAGATAAGGTAGAAATATTCTTGATAAATGAGCACCATATTGTTTGCAATATTTTTAATAAAAGAATACAAATATGGTGCAAAATTAAAATAACTAATTTTTTTTATCAAAATATAAACATTAATATATATTTTTTAGTATTTTTTTTACGGAAGTTTATCAGAAATTAAAGCAAACTAAAAGTATACATCTCAATTTATTTTCTAAGTGTTAGTTCAATTTAAAGGCGATATAAGGGTAGTTTTCAGTCCTGAAGGGTTGGAAAAAATTTTCTTCATTGTACAATTTCCATTCATCTAAACTCAAATCAAAAAGTGAAAAAAAAATTCAATCATTTTTCCATTTTACGTCAATTTAGTTTTACCCCCTCTGGTTCACCCTCAGCATAAAATTTGTCCTTATTTTAGATTAACATACTGAACTGGCAAAATATCATTACAATTAGCACATTTATAACATTATTTTACAGCATTATTCACATTATCACGAAAAAAAAACTCAAGCGGGGTGGTTTTTGGCATTTTTAGGGGTGACGCACTATTTTTAGAGCCGCGGAGCTCCAATTTTCGTGATCAACGACCCAAAAATCATAAGATGCAAGTGGTCCCGATGAGGGGGCATTCCGAGCATCAAACCCCGCGTTTTACATAGGCTACAGGCCCGTTTGAGAGTTAGCGTATGTGAATTACTTTTATTAGCTGGTAAATTGAAATTGACATTCAATAAAGCAGAATATTTCCCACCACGTCTGAAACGTGCCAATACTTTCAATTTGACAACACTGTCGGACGCAATAATGTATATACAGGACGCAATAAAGTACGCTCGATAAAAAAAAATATACAAATCGGACGCAAGAGTGCAGTGCATGAAAGGAAGCAATAAGGTCTGTAGGTGAAAGAGGAACGATATTATAAATATTAAGATAGAAAAATTTTGAAGTTAGCTATGGGTTGGAAATAACGTCAAAATTAATATACTTCAATGAATATTTGGTATATATTGATCCTTCTGGTAGACGCATTAATGTAGCAACATGAAAGGAAGCAATAATGATAGAAGGATATATATGCATTTGTATCGCGTCCGCCTCCTTACAAATTTGTGGCGCCCGCACCTCCACTAGAAATAATATAGATAGATTAGTTCTGTTTACATATACATAACCGCCAAATTTCACTTACCAAGGGCACGCGGAGAGAGGAAAGGATTTTTATCTTTTTTTACATACTTTTTTTGTTCATACGATTGGTATGTTTACACCTCGTTATATAAATAGTACCTCTCTGACTCAATGTATTTAAAACTGTTATACAAAACGGTAGAGTTTGCCTCCTTCGAAGTTGCCAGACTTCTATAGTGTAAAATGCTCTAGCGCTTGCGCAATTAGTTGCGCTATGCAACGGTGTGCGTTTGTTATTATGATGATTAATACTATGTAAGTAGTACTTTATCAGGTTACGTTGGTGTTTTACCCGATAATGTGTGATTATCTGTTTTAAAATGAGCCGTTCATGCTAAATATCTATTATAGAATAATGTATGTAATTCAAAATATGTTCTTAAGGGAATTATTATTACTATTTAATATGCTTTTCAAAAGACAATCACGGAATCAGTTCAATTTTGTAACACAATTGTTACATATTAGTCCACGTAAATTAGATATTTTAGAAGAAATAATTTATAAAGTAATAATATTTGGGATGCGTAATCTAGATAGGGTTAGAAATAGATACCCGAAAAGTTCCCCCCAATTTAGGGGTGGAACGTCCGTAATGATTATGAATAGAGCTGCTTCGGCCATATTACGGGGACTTAACACTGGTTTCTCACTTTTATCTTGTAAACCGTTCGCCGAAAGAGAAAAAGTATAGGAAATAAAAAATTTGTCGCATTAAATTCTGCATAAAAAATGTACTATTAACCTTGTAGCTTATCCTCAGCTATTTCGCGCTAACAGCGTCCGAACAGAGAGTTTGAGGCGCAGAGGCAAAAATCCATCCTATTCCAAGTTTGACTACGAATATCTTAAAACCGGTTACTTTAACGAGAAAAATGCTCAGGAATGAATTTATTGAGCAGAATTTTCTCTATTAGAAAAAGTAACTGTAGTGTTTGACGGATATGCTGACAATGCCCGCAGTATGAAGAGCATCGAAAGACAGTAGCGACTTTTGAAACGCATTTCACCGAAAATTATTTTTCATGAGAACACGCACTGACTGAAACGCAAAATAAAATGATAAGCAATCTTACAAAAAGGAACGGCGACCCAAAAAACCTATATGTAAATTTTTTCAGATTTTTTAACAGCTTCCTCTCCGTTTTTCTCAAATTAACCTTGAAATGACCTCCGGATGCCTTTTAAGGCTAAGCGAACACCGAATTCAGACTTAGCGACTCCAAAAACCTATGTGTGAATTTTCTCAGATTTTTTCTTAGTTTGACCTTCAGATGTCCTTGAACCTGACGTGATGGAGCTTAACCGACCTCGGCATCGGAATCAGCGACCTGTGTTGTTATTTTTATTCTTTTATTTTCTGCTTTTTAGTTACCATATCTATAGATGTATATAGGAATAGTATGCCTCTTTACTCTGTTGCCAAGTTTAGGAGGCGATATCGCTACTTTATTGTAAGGAAGCATTTAATACCTATATACATCAAGTGTTTAAAACAGCAGCGCCACCTGGTAAAAAATGTAGTGGACTATGGTGTATATTTCCATATGTTTATAGGTATTTTCCGCCTCCAAAAAAAGTGTCGTTAAATGCTTGTATCTCTCTATTTCTTCCTTTTTTGTCATAATCTTATATGCGCACCAATAAAGCTGACCATTATTGATAATAATGAGTCATGAATTTACTAATTATCAAGACATTCGCGATGAAAACAACACAAAACGTCTCCGCCTCCGAAATCGGAGGCGAACTCGTAAAATCGGAGGCAAACACCACCTAACCATATAACATTCGGAGGTGTATGAGTACTAAATGCATGCATGATTCATACACTGAGCGGTTGTAGTGCAGTCCGATTTGACGTTGTGCAGCCCGGGGTCGGGCTCATCAACGTGCCCCCGTGTATATCATCACTAAATGGCCACAAATCACGTTAGCTTCCTCCCTACAAAATTTTGTGGTGGGCTTCAAAAAGTCATATTTTCATGTTCCGAGATACACTTTTAGTTCAGCACTACTGAGTCAGGCGGCGCTGTTCCTGTATATCCAAGACTCTTATACAGTTGATATCCATCGCTCGTTATATAGCCCGATATTTGGCATCGTTGCAATAACGTTCGATTCTTATTTCCTCTTAAATACTTTCTTTATGAAGTCACAATCGATGGTACGATTTGAATCAATTTTTTAACCTCACAAGTATTGTATCATATTTGAACAATTTTTCTAAATTCAAAAATTTATATGCCTTCTAAGAATTATAAAATACATGGTACAGTGTTATGAAAGAAGAATAGTTGTTAGCATCTTAAACATCTTAAAATGTATTTTGAATTGTAATACAGAAATTCAAATAAATGTCCCTAAATTAGGATTGGGCTTTTTTGCATTCAGTACTCAATAATACTATACTTAATTATTATAATTTTGGTACTAAAATTTTCATGGAGAAATATCGGTCATTAAACAATTATTATTATTATTATGCAGAATGATGTTTTACATATTATAAGGATAGATAGGCATTGCCCATAATGATTATAAGCTGGTACTACTTCCACATCCACATAGTGGAGTGGACGTATAATAAAGGTAAAAAAAAATGTTTTTTAAACAAGCTTAGAATGTCGCGAAAGGTCGATATTTTAAGTTTAAGCAAAAAAAATCTGTCCGTAATTTTTTTTTGTGCGCACGATTACTCTGGAACCGTTCATGATGTTAACTCAAAATTTGGGACAAGTGTGTATTATAATGAGATCTGGAAATAGATTATGTTTTGATCTTATTCCGTTGAAGTTTGTGATGGGGGGATAAATAGGCAAAGCAAGCAAGTGAGAGTTTATAAAATTAGGATTTAGTGTATGTACGAGAAGCCAAGTAACTACTCAAAATTTTTTTGACATCAGCCACTTCCACTATCACCCCCATTACCATCCCTACCCCATGATTGAAGGGCGAAAAAAAAATAAAATTTTGATTTTGTGTGTGTATAAGTACCAAAGGCCTCAATTTTTTTTGCATCAGCTATACCCCCCACTACCATCCCCACTGTCGATATGGCATATTGTTTTATGGGCTTTTGTGGTAGACGATTGCAAATATTCTATTATTAAAGTTCTATGATCAGTTATTTCCACATAATGGGCTCCAAATACAGTATCAACCTTTTTTCTTTGTAAGAGACTTGGATGTTGAAATAGTGATTCGTTAGGCAGCGTTTTTTTAAGTCAAGTTCCCTTTACTGTATGGTGCACCTAACGGCATTACGTGATCTGTCTTGGTTCCCTGTTAAGCCTACATGGTCTCCAAGAAAACACAATTTTGATTGTCTTATTCTATTTGGACGAGCAAAAGAGAACAACGTCATAACTGCGGAATACTTATTACTTACACATCCATGTAGTGGAGTTGAAGTATAGTAATCGTAAAAAAATGTTTTTGCTCAAATTATTGAAGGTGATTATTGAAGGGAATAAAAAGATAAAATTGTGATTTAGTGTGTATAAAGGAACAAAAGGCCTGAATACTTTTTTGGCACTCCACCACCTCTACCACATTATTAAAGGGAATACAAAAATAAAATTGTGATTTATGTGTACAAGAGCCTCTAAATTTTTTGCCAACAGCTTCCCCCTCTACTACCTCCACTACCATGTAGCACATCGTTTTATGAGTTTTTGGGATAGACGATTTCAAATATTATATTATCAAAGTTCTATGAACAATTATTTTTACACAGTGGATTGCAAATAAGTATAGTATCGACATTTTTTTGCTGTAAAAGACTTGGACAGGAAAATCTAGATGTGAAAGTAGTGATTTTTCAGGCAGCAGTTTTTTTTATTAATGAACACATATTTTTATGATGGTTATTTGAATTTATGTTTGTAGTCGGTCTCCCTGCATGGTGCATTTGATATCATGCACCTACCTTGATTGCATTGGATTCGGAATGACGTCTAGAAAAATGTTCAAAAGTTTCAAACCCGCACATAAACAATTGCAAAAGTTATAAACGAATGAAAATTGAAAAAATAACGAGTTCCGTTTTTTGCAAATAACTCGAAAACTATTAATATTTAAGAAATTTTAAAGAAAGATTTTTAAAGAGGAAGAAATTCCCAATAAAAAAGTCCCGACTCCCGAAACTCTACATCTATTATTAACGAGATTATTAATAATTTTAATTTAATGTTGAAAATAAAGCTCCGCGCAGCGAACACTAAGGCGTTACGATGCTCTGAAACCGTTCGGAACAAGTAAAAATATTTTTTTGTTATCAAATATTAGTTTAAAAATTCATAAAATGTATGGTGTTATTTAAACACTTGAAGGAACAATACCCCGTTGGAAAAACATTTTTTCACCGATTTTTCATAAAATGAGCCTTTTGTTAATTAGCAAATTTTTTTAGAGTTTGCGTTTATATTTCAAGTCGGATAATTGTTAAACAAAAGCCAGTAAAATTATTTTGCTTCGTGGCGACCTTATGTTAACTATACTTTATGAGATTATGACATTGCGATGTTTTTGATTGTTATAGTGTATTAGTTATTAATTATTTATCCTAACAAAAAAACCAAAATGAAAAAGATGTCAAAAATCTTTTTTTATTAATTTTAATTCCTCTTACTGTTTTTATATTCAAAATTACTAAAAGATTATACCCACTAAACACGAAACATTTATGAAACGTTTCGAAAGAATTGTAATCTGGAAGAAATGAAACATTTCCTAGAAACATATCTGTTTATATTTTTGACACATTTCAGAAATTCATAATATTTGTTATTTTGCAGAAACATTTCACATATATCCCACTAAACACGAAACATTTATGAAACGTTTGGAAAAAATTGTAATCTGGAAGAAATGAAACATTTCCTAGAAACATATCAGTTAAATTTCTGAGACATTTCAGAAATTCATAATAGTTGTTATTTTGCAGAAATAATTTCATATACATTGTTCTGTCGGTAAAACAAATATAAAATCATGAAATCAAATGATATCAGTAATAATATGTCCATTCCCCCGCGATTTTTAAAATGCCTTGTTTGTAAAATTACAACTATTCCGTCTGGAATACTTGGTTATTAATAAGTAAATACTCGAGAACTAGACGTCAACGAATAATATGTGGAGAATATAATAATATATATAAAGATCTGAAATACCCATTGATATTTGCAAACCATGAAAACTATGGAGACGATTATATTAATCGTCTCTATGCGGCAACTTGTGGAATTACATTTATCGAACAACGCGAAGGGAAAGTATACAATCGTTTACGATCGATACGATTCTGCCTATTTGTTAGCAACTAATTAGTAATTATAATTACTGAAAATCTTAACTCCAAATCGAGATGTCAACTATATGCCAATATTTGTACGTTATTGCACAGAATACACCAATTAAAACGTCAAATTGTAGGAATCCATTTATTAAAATGAGAAACGAAAACATACGACCGATGACGATTCTAACATGCAAAAGTTGACGAGCATCTGAAAAGCTAACCGCAACCAACGTCAATGTCATTCACATTTTGCTTTTATTAGTTTTATCTTTTATTCCTGGAAGGGCACTGTGTGCATCAAAAATAAAAAAATAGTGCGAGTGTCGCGTCAGTTAATTATTAATACCTACTTAAAATGATGTGGTGTTTGAGAGATACATTGTTTTTTCAGCAATGGACGAGAATTGTTAATAGAAGGTTAAAAAAATATTCATTTGTGTTCTGTACATTCAATTTGTGATTGTTTTTATGACTTTTTCAGTCCCTGACGAAGGCTTAGTACCAGCATGAATAAAACATTCGAAACCTAGTGGTATGGCTCATATCAGGCCCAGTTGAGGTTCATCAAATAGAAGACCAAGACAATATAATGGTTAACCTCTTTTGAGGCCAACTGCCAACTAGATTTATGAAGTTGATATTTTACTTTAGGGAGGAATAAGATATACTTTTGTTATAGATTTTTATATTTATATAGTATGTTTTTTTTTAAATATTTAAGTGTTTCTAATACATGTTTTGTTTTGCATCTACTGGGTAATTTTATTTATTTTTTGTAGACGTCTAAATCCCAAGGAAAGATTGATGGGACCGACAGCCCAGCGAAGATAAGTAAAGAAGACACCAAAAAGTTAAAAAAAAAATTGAACCGCCTTCCAAAAAGGTCGCTAAAAATTATGAAATAAAATTTTACCGTCTCCCAGTTAATTGAACCTTATTACCTAATATTGTCATTGAAGTCGCCTAAAAATATATTTCAATTCATTATTGTTTATTTTACACTGACTTCAATTTCGATATTAGATAATAAAGTTCAATTAGTTGGGTGATATTGAAATTTTATCTCATAATGTTTATAGCAGAGATGTGCCGAGGAAACTTTCCATATTTGATAAGTCTGTAAAAGTCATGTAAATAATATAATTGTATGCACTTATTTGGTATCAAAATGAAGCTTGCATAATCACGAATCAGATTTCACCATAAAATAGCTTATCAATATACCCAATGGAAAGTTAGAAGGAAAACTTCCTGGAAACTTTCCGTTTTGAAAACTCCGAAATTTTCCAGGAAGTTTTCCTTCTAACTTTCCATTGGGTATATTAATAGTCTATTTTATGGTGAAATCTGATTCGTGATGATGCAAGCTTCATTTTGCTACTAAATAAGTGCCATACAATTATATTATTTACATGAATTTTACAGACTTTTATTAAATATGGAAAGTTTCCTCAGCACATCTATGGTTAATAGCGACCTTTCCTGAAGGAAATGTTTCTTTGAAACGTTTCTTGGGTAGGACATATCTAGTATCTACGATATATCTGAAACGTTTCTGTAACAGTTCCAGGAACGTTTCATATCTTTCATTATATGCAGAGATGTTGGAAACATTTTTGTAAATATTCATAAATGTGTCGGGCACGTGTCTTTTGAAATGTTTCATTGAAACGTTTCTTAGGTAGGACATCTTGAGTTTCTGCAATGAGTCTAGAACGTTTCTGTCATGCTTCTAGAAACGTTTCATGTTTCAGTACATACATTTCAGAAACATTTCCGGAACAGAAAAATGTTTAGTGGGTATAAACTTTAAATTTGTATTACTATTTGTTTAAACAAATTATATAAACAAATAGATAAATTACGTATTTTTGAAAAATATTTTTTTGCCATTTTATTTGTTATAGAATATTATGATTTAAAAAAATTTCTAAAAAATTGTTTTGAATTATTTATAATGACTTGTCTTTTTTCATTATTTAAACATGTTATTAAGAAAAAATTTTATTGTTAAATTAATTATAATATAAACAATAAACATGAAACATGAAAATTGTTTTGTGAATAATAATTTAAAAATCGAGAAAATACTCGTATCAAGTATGCCGTGGAAATTGACAAAAACTAGATTCAAAACATTAATTTTGTCTGCGTAACCAAAGCGTTCTGTCCGAAATGTCCATTTTATTTAACACATGTTAGAATCAAAACATAGCCTACTGCTATTCTTGTTTTATTATATGTAGGCAAATAATATACCTACATAATTAGATAAAAAAAGGTATATTTTGATCACAGTTAGAAAACACTAACGAAAATATTAGTGGGAAAAGAGCAGAGCGTTTGCCCTAAACAACTTTATGACAGCATCAAAAAAGGTTATTAAGGAATTCTTTCTGCCGCGATTTTATTATTTTAATTTGCTTTTGGTGTGGTAACAAGTGCAATAAGAAGTCCTGAACTAAATCTAAGCATTGCTTCAAAATATTTAAACAATGTATGTCATTATTATTTTTCTTATTATCTCCGGTCTTAGTAATCGCAAAAAACAAAAAGACACATTTTGAACAAAAATAGACAAAAAACTTTCTGATAATTTGTTAACTAGCAAGAAAATAAAAACCATTAAAAATTACTGTCTCTGTATAATTTAAGAAGTATAGTGTAATAATGCATAAATCTGTAACGAAAGTGAGTGAAACTATATCTTTTATTGCTTTATTTTTCGAGTGGTTTATAAAATAATAAAGTTAAAAATATCACGTGTCTATTCAAAAAATAAAGAAAAAAATTTTTACCATCTACAAATAATTCTTTTCGTGAAGTATACGTCATTACCTCTAGGACTGCAGTTTTCGCCATGTGTTTTTACGGAATTGAAAATTATTTTTTCTGTACTAAAGCATTTCCTATAAACAATGACTTTCATTTTATTTTAAATTTCCAACTGCTCAGTTAATTTGCTGTAATGTATTCTAATGTTTTGATTATTTAATTTTAACGAATTCTAAAACAATTTTTTATGCTTCATTTATACATTTTATTTTCGTCATTGTAATTTGGAACTAATAATTTTTTAGTTAGATTTATGGCTAAATACTGTAATATAACTCTATCTTGCTTTAAACAAGCGTTGTGCAGCTTTTGTATACCACTGGCAACAGTTCTTTTGGCATTTGGAGATGCTTTAATTGTTTTATTGCTCTGTGCAAGAAAGCAACTGTCACCAGATTTAAGTTGAATGTAGGTAGAATGTAAGAAAAAAGGTACCAGCTATCTCAATGAGGCACACACAATGCAACATCACAGGAGGGAGGGAGAGCGAGAGATCACGTGCTTGACGAAATATAACAATATTTTAACATGATTGTAATACTTTTTTATGTGTAAATAAAAATTCAACCAGTTCAAATTTCATGTCAAAAGGTCTATTTGTTAAATGACAAATGCACAAACTTCTCAGCTAATAAATTCGCAGAATTTTGATTGGTTTTTTCATAATTTTATGACCCTTTACGTAGTAAAAGTTTTTATTTTTAGAAATGACGGTTAAAAATATGTTTCTATAAGATCATAAAATTATCTAAGACCCGAAAATCGCAAAATGCGGTGACAATACGAAGAAATCAATTTTTATTTAAATGGAAACAACATAAATTTAAAAATCCGTTGTGACTTGAAAAGTGTTTTCTGGAATCTACAGATGACGTATCATGTTTGATAGTTTGGAGACCGGTACAAATTTAATTAAGGAAAATGAATAAATAAATAAGCATTTATTGTGCACAAAAGAGTTTACACACAAAAGGAAGAGGTCAGCCTAAACTAGTTTCCCCATATACATTAAGAAAACATATTATGACTGAACGCAGTATTACATTAAATTGAGAAAACTATTAAACAAAATTTTTATATAATTATAAACATTTATATAAAATAAAATATAAATATTATATTACCTTTAATAACGATAATTTAACTATCAAATATACCGTTTTTATTATAACCATTATACGAGAGAATTTTATGCTCTACCGAAAAGTTACGTATATTGTTTTCCCCTATCTTGCTTAATTTTCAAAATATTGACGAAAAAGCATATTTTGTTGCAATTATTGTTAGTAACTTTTGAACCCGAAAAGAAAGAAAAGAAAAGAATAATATCACACAAATTTTTTTAAGAGTGTGACCTGCGAAGACTAATTAATGTCGGGCACAAGTATTTTATATGCTTGCACTAATAGTCAGTAACTGGCGGTTTTAACTGCGGAATAATGTCATATTGAACGGATTTCGTTAATTTTACTTCCACATCCAGTGGAAGTATAGTAACGACAAAAAAAAAAATTTAAAATTTTTATTGTTCAAATAGGCTTAGAATGTCACGAAACGTCGAGATTTTAAGTTTGAGCGAAAAAAAAATTTCTGTCTGTCGGTCTGTCTGTAACTTTTTTTGTGCGCACGTTTACTCTGGAACCGTTTGAGATATTGACTTGAAATTTGGTACACATATATGTACTTTAACGAGATCTAGAACTAGATTATATTTACATCTTGTTCCATCAAAAGGGGGGTAAATTGGGGTAAATTTGAGAGAAATAGGTAAATCAAGCAGGTAAGATTCCATAAAATTGGTATTTAGTATATACAAGAGAAGCTGAGGTTTCAAAAAAAATGTTGGCATTAGCCACCTCCATTACCACCTCCACTCCATTATTAAAGGGGATGCAAAAAAAATGTGATTTAGGGTGTGTACAAGAACTAGAAACCCCAAAATGTTTTTTTACTTCATCCACCCCCACTACCACCCCCCATCACCACCCCCACCCCGTTACCAATGTGGGGTATCGTTTTATGGGTTTTTGGGATAGAGGATTTTAAATATTATATTATTAAAGTTCCATAAACAATTATTTCCACATGACTTAAATAAAAAATCTGGATGTGGAAGTAGTGATTAGTTGGGCAGCGGTTCTTGGAGGTATAATAGTAAATACTTGACAGAAAAGTTTCTATATTGTGCGGGGGCTTGCTAATTTATAGAGGGTGGCACTTAAAAAATACATATATATTTACTGAAGCTTAAATAGAATCAAATTTTAAGAAGAAAAGGTTCTATGCAAATTTTCACATAAATTGATAGTTTTTAAGTTATAACGACTTCAAAATTGCGATTTTAGCTTAAAAAAAAGGTATTTCCAAACGGCTTTCGTCAAGTATCTCGAAAAGTATTACTTTATCGAAAAAATGTTATAGACCTATTACAGAAAGTACAAACTGGTAATTAATTATATTTTTTGTTTATTGATGTAGGATTAATAATTTCGGAGATATTTAAGTTTATATTTGTTATCCAAGTGTTTCGAAATTACCTTTAAAGTTTAAAATGCATTTTTTTCTGAAGCAAGTGCTTTAAATGAGCAAACGAATTTGAGCATCTAGGTAATGCTACATCCTAACGAAAAACTGTATTTGAGATAACTTCTTTGAATTATTGGCTAATTAGAGTAACAAAATGGCGACCTTTTTATATAAAAAAATATAAATACGCACATTTTTCCATCATAAATTCTTTATTTCTTATGCTACATGAACGAGTAAAAAATAATTTGAAAGCGCAATTAATTGTCTTTAATTTCATTTCTTAGCATGCGTGAGGTAGGTGTTACAATTTCTGAGATATTTAACATTTAAACTGAATTTTACGACTTATAAACGTTCGGATGCCATTTGTAAACTTTCATATCTCCGAAACTATTAAATCTATGTAAATAAATAAACAAGCTAAATTCATCTTAAATTCATTATCAGTTTATGAGCTTTATTTTCGGTCTCTACCCATTTTTCAATAAAATTAATATTTATTGAGATACCTATTTGGAAAAGGAAAACAAAATATCGTTTTATCGAAAATACCTTTATAGTTTAAACTGTATTTTTTTCTAAAGCAAGTGCTGTATACAGACAAAAAAATTTGAGCATCTACGTTATGCTATATATTAATGAGAAACCGTGTTTGAAATTCCTCTTTTTAATTACTGGTTAATTACAGTAACAAAATGGCGACGTTGTTTAAAAAAAAATGTGTAGACACACATTGCTTCGGTCATAACTTCTTTGTTTTTTATGCTATAGAAACAAATAAAAAAGCAGTTGAAAGTTTAATTAATAACCTATTATTCTACCTACTAGCACCCTTGACGTATGTGTCACAGTTTCTGAGATATTTAACTCTCACTCTAAATAATTATCTTGGAACACTTGGATGCCAAATGTAAACTTAAATATCTCCGAAATTATTAATCCTACATCAATAAACAAAAAATATAATTAATTCCCAGTTTGTACTTTATGTAATTGGTCTGTAAAATTTTTTCGATAAAGTAATACTTTTCGAGATACCTGACGAAAGCCGTTTGGAAACCTTTTTTTTAAGTTGCTATAACTTATAAACTATCAATTTATGTGAAAAATTGCATAGAACCTTTTCTTCTTAAAATTTGATTCTACTTCAGCTCCAATAAATATATATTTTTTAAGTGCCACCCCCTGAGAGAGGGTGGCATCTACCTCCTATAAATTAGCAAGCCCCCGCACAATATAGAAACTTTTCTGTGAAGCTTATACTTCCAAAAATGAACGAAATCCATTCAATATGACATTATTCCGAAGTTTTGCATATTTTTTATCTGTAGGTGCTGTACTATAATAATTATTATTTTTATTAGTGCAAGCATATAAAATATAATGAATAAAAGAAAATATTAAATTTTTGCTTGCCATACTTAAAAGGGAACTTTGTGTTTTATAGTACGTCGAGTACATGGCTATATAAGTCAAAAATCTGCACTTTTTGATTGGGATGTGCCACTTTCTGTGGTCATAGTTGATGCCAAAAGGTAACTTTTCATATAGGGAGCCACTTTAAAATCTGTGCAACACACCAAAATGCGACCATTAAAGATGGCTGCCATTAGCCACAATAAATGTTGTAATGAGAGAACTTATTGGTCCTGCCATCTATTATATTATGTACAAAGTAAGCACTTATGAAGCCACTGTGAGGTTGTCGTCGCACCACCTATTTAATACACCCTGGTTTCTTCTAAGTCTATGGAAAAAACGCCAGCAACAAAAATATGAGAACGATATTGCAAAATCTTCAATTGTTTAAAAGTTATTAGCAAAAAACCTACCTCAAAATGTGACACTTTTTCAAACGCCATTTTGAAGTTTAAAATAATGCAAAGGACAATGTTAAAAATAGCTGATTTTTGGCCCCTATCCCGGAACGCATAAAACCCAGAGAAAATGGATGGAAAAGACTCAAGATTAATAAAAATACATCTTCGTGGTACCAAAAGCCCGGGGAAAATTTTATTTCACTCCCAAAAACATAAAAACGACCACTAAAATGCTATAAATAATAGCTTATAGTGAATGTGAAAATTATATTTATTTTATGATAACTATTAGATATCGATTCAATAGAGATAACAAAAAGGTAAAAACTACCCCTATCCACACCCTATTCGGGGGATACAACGAGATACACAGCATCTAATATTAAGAAAATAGGTACTTACCAAGGTGATTAAAAATGTACAAAATGATTTTTTAATATTAGTTGAGCCAGACCAACTGTTCCTGACCTCAGCATCCCCGTTTTCAAAAACAACCCCTATAATAATGATAATATAATAATAATAATAATATTCATTTATAACAAAGTCTTACATTTGAGTATACAGTAAAATTAAATTGTGTGTGAAAATAGCGTAATGTTAATAAAAGATTTTAGCTAATATATCTGTATCCTTTGAATATAAATAAAACAAAAATCACTTAAGAGTATTGATATACCCTTGAATTTAATGAAATACATTTCATTTATAACATCATTAGATAGGTTGTGTGTCATAAGCTACCTTAACTAGTAATTTCATTTAATACAACATAATTAATTTAGAGTTAATACCAATAGCTAATACAAAATAATTAATTTAGAATATCATCTATATTTAACTTATATACCTACATTTATCTAATTACTTAACTTTAAGTATAGATCCTTACCTTCAGAATATATCCATCTCTTTACCTCGAATTTAATTTTTTTATCTTTTTTTATTTGTCTTATCTATTCAGGTAACATATTATATAATTTTGGCGCGAGGTAGTTAAAACATTTTTTTCCAATGCTTTTTGTAATTTTCTTAATTTCTAGATTGCCTTTCTCCTTATTTCTAGTGTTGTGTGAATGTGAGATAACGTTGCTTTCATGTCTCTTATTAATTTGATAAATTAGTATGCAATAACAAAACATTTGCCTAACATCAAATAATTTGCTTTCATTATATAATGCATCAGTGGGGTATAACGTACATCTTTTAAAACTGATTTTAATTATCCTTTTTTGAATATTTTCCAAAGGTTTTATATATGACACACCTACCCCACCCCAGCCAACTATGCCATATCTTATTATTGACTCAACGAGTGCTTTATAAAGAACTATTAAGTGGTCAAGTTTTAAAATTTCTTTAAGTTGTTTAAATTTATATATGAGCCCTCTTAATTTATTCACTACTGATTGCACTTGATGATTCCATTTCAAGTTTCCGTCTATTACGATACCTAAATATTTTATTTTTTCTGTGGATTTAATTTCTATTTTTCCTTCCTGGTCCTTTATTTGAATTTTTTTAGATAATGGCCTATTTCTGTTTTGTGATGTTAAGGGTAAGTAATACGTTTTTTTTGTAATTAATAGTGAGTTATTTACTGTCGAATCTATTTTTAATATTTTGTAAGTCTGATTCTACTATTTCTTTTAGCAATTCCCAAGATTCAGATGAGTAGAAAATTGCTGTGTCATCAGCGAATGAAATAATGGTGCCTGCCGAGTTTAATGTAAGTATATCATTCAAATAAATGGTAAATAATATAGGCCATAGTACAGTCCCCTGCGGTAGCCCATATTCTACAATTTGGTGTTCACTAATGACATTATTGATTTTGACATATTGTTTCCTATTTTTCAGATAACTCTTCAACATTTCTAACATGACACCTCTGAATCCAGTTCTTTCCAGTATATTTATTAGTTGCGAATGTCTTAGCAAGATCCAAAAAGACACATAACGAGGGCTTCGACTGATCTACCGCATTATACATAAGCGTGGTAAGTTTTCCAATAACGTCATTCGTTGATTTTTTTTCTTGAAACCCAAACTGCATATCTGATATTAAATTATACTTTTGTATATAACTGGTCATTCTTTTCTTTATCAGTTTCTCTAATATTTTATTAAAATTAGTTATAAGTGATATTGGCCTATAATTTTCGAGCAACGTTTTATCTCCAGTTTTATGTATAGGAGTTATTATGGCCTCTTTAAATTTTGAAGGATAAATACCAGTTTCAAAGACTTTGTTATATATGTAGACTAATGGTGTTAAAAAGTAATCTTGGTTTTCTTTAATAAATTCTGATTTTATACCGTCAATACCTGGAGATTTATTTGGTTTTAGTTCACTTATACAAATCTTTACTTCATATTCGTTGGTAAAATTCAGAAAAAATGACTGTTCAACATTTTGTGGAATATACGGAGGAAAGTATTTAATTTTTTCTGCCATTTTGCTGCCGATACTGGAATAGTACTGGTTAAATTCGTTCGCTATTTCTAGCTTATCTGTAATTTGCCTATCATTCTTTTGAATATACTTTATGTCTATTATGTCTTTGTCCCTATTATTTGTCAATGCCTTTACCCCATCCCATAGAATTTTGCTGGTAACTTTATCTTTGTATATTAGGTTTTTAATGTAATTATTTTTGGCCTTTTTCACTAGACTATTTATTTTATTGCGATAGGTTAGGTACTGCGTTTAATATTATCATCATTAGGTTTTTTTAGTGTTTGTTGATAAAGATCGTCACGAATTACATCATGCACCAGCCCTGTTCCCATAATGGAAATGCCGACTCAGCAGAAACCCCCTATCTCTGGAATGCGATGTCGCGGGATGCTTCTACATTTGTTTTGTTTCTAACGGCAGTCAGTTGCTAGCCGCCTTGTAGTATTCATGTATTAATTATATGATTATATAAAGACTTGTAGTTTACGAAATAAAAGTTATAATTATTTTTAAAAAAGCGATTGGGAGTATCGATTATATTAGTGGCGCAGTCGTATGGATTGATTGATCGGAAATATACGTATCGAACGTGTATTTATTCGTTTTATCGATTAACCGACAAAAATCGAACTTTGGTGATTTTTATTGACTGGAAGTGTTGTGACGGAGTGGCTCTTCGAAATTCAAGAAACTCCGTCAATAGCAGACCTGGAGCAGCATTCACCATCAATATTCACCGAGGATTGGAACAAAAATAGTCCAGTCTTGCGAGGAAAACGTACCTGGGGAAGACCGAATCGCTAAACCAGACGTCAACCTTATAGGAAGATGCTCTACGTCGCATTTATTTTAATGTAAGTACAATCAATGTCTAGTGTCTCTGTCGAAGACTTAAGTGATATTTTGGGAAATTTGAGTTTAGAAAGCACTCCAACTGACTCACAAAATCCTTCAAACTCCTTTCAAATTCCCCAAGAAAATCAAGAAAATCAAGAAAATCAAGAAAATAATTTAAATTTAGATACAAATAATTTCGTACAAGCAAATCAATTTATTTATCAATCAAAAATGGCTCAATTCAAGAGCGAGTATCTTAAATGTGTGCCAGAATTTAATGGCGATCCTAATGAATTGAACCGATATTTATCGATTTGCGATTCATTAATTGGACACTTCTATAATCGCGAGAATCTAAATGATTTTCAAAACACTTATTTGTTGAATTCACTTATTTCAAAATTAACCGGTAACGCAAAAATGGTAATAAATATACAGGATGTCTCTACATGGGAGGAATTAAAGAAAACATTACTTAGAAATTTCGCTGATCAAAGGGACGAAACTTGTCTTAATAGGGATATGGTTTTAATGAGACAATCACATAACGAAAACCCTCAGCAATTTTATGATAGAGTTTTAAAAATTTTAAATTTACTGTGCAGTTACGTTAATGCACATGAAACCACTGATGAATCGAAAAAATTAAAGCGAAAACTTTATAACGGCCTGGCATTAAAAACATTTTTATCTGGGCTGAAAGAACCTTTGAGTACAACCATTCGCTGTATGCAGCCAGAAACTCTCAGTGAGGCTTTGCAACTTGTTATACAGGAGGATAACATTCATTACTTCCAAAATTACTCAAATAAAAATTTCATGAAAAATGTTCAGGAACATAACAGACCACCAGTACCACATCAAAAATTTGCCGAAGCTTCTCGAAAATTTCAAGTTCCTCGACCATTTCAATTTAATGCTCATCCACAAAATTTCTATAGACAGAATCATTTTACACCTCAAAATTTCAATAAAAATTCTTTTCCTTCTCAACCAATACCAATACAGCCTAGAATGAATTATCAGCCACAGCGATTTTTCTCAAACGCACAAGTATTTAATCAGCCACAACGATCTTTCATGAATGCACCAGCATTCAGACAGCCCCAACAAAATAACAATGTTTTTAAACCAGACCCAAACCGAATGTTACCGAGACCTACACCCATGAGTGTATCCACTAGAAATACTACAAATCAATATCAACAAGGTCCGTCAACTTCGCGTCAGTATCATCAACCACAGGGAAATTTTTCCTCTGAAAAATTATTCAATACAGAATTAAATCAACCTGATCAAGATTTTGAAAATTATCAGTCTATAGATTATAATTGTCAAAATGATGAATTTAATGAATGTTCTAATTATAACGAATATGAAAGTACAGATATAGTGGAAACCCCGGAGGAAAATTTTCAAATATCGCCTCAACCAGACAACCAGACATAGACCCCCAAATCATATCATTTAATACCACTAACTCAAGCGAATTATCGTATATCATATTTCCTGAATATAAGCTGAAATTTTTAATAGACTCGGGATCGACGAAATCGTTCATTGACCCCGATATAGCACAAAATCTTTTTCCAAATTTAATTGTATATGATCCTTTTATTGTTTCAACAGTTTTTCAGAAATCTGCGCATAAGTACAGTGCCTCTATACCTTCATCTGAAATATTTAATTTGCCAAAACAACGAAATTTAAAATTCTTTTTATTTAAGTTTCACAATATTTTTAATGGTTTAATTGGGTTAGACAATTTAAAACTGTTACAAGCAAGCTTAGATTTTAACAAAGGCTATTTAATTACCCCATATGTAAAAATTAAGCTTTTGTATCATAAAACCTCAAATGACTTAAATTTAATATCAATTTCACCGAGATCTGAACAAGTAATTAAAATCAAAATATCTGTTTCAAACGGAGAAGTAATAATTCCCCACCAAAAATTTCATAACTTCGAAATACCTGAATCACTTACAATTGCAAAAAATGGACAAGCTCTTACTACTATATTAAATAGTACAACTAAAACTGTAACATTAGATTTTTCTGAACCAATCCAAGTAGAAAAATTTGAGAGAAAATCTATAGAACAAATTGATTTGAATAATTTCGATGATTATTCAAAATACAATTTGGACTTGTCAAAAATTCGTACTGATCACTTAAATTCGGAAGAGAAATCAAAATTCTTAATTTATGTAGGGAATTTTCGGATATATTCTATCAAGAAAATATGCCGTTAAGTTTCACTAGCAAAATAAAACACCAAATACGAACAGCTGACGAAACTCCAGTTTACACAAAATCATATAGGTATCCATTTATACATAAAATAGAGGTTGAAAATCAAATTAAAACTATGTTAAATCAAAATATTATCAGACCAAGTAATTCTCCGTGGTCATCACCAATTTGGGTGGTCCCTAAAAAGGCCGACGCCTCGGGAAAACAAAAGTGGAGAGTAGTCGTAGACTACAGGAAGCTTAACGAGAAAACCGTCGACGACAGGTACCCACTACCTAATATTACGGATTTGTTAGACAAATTGGGCAAGTGTCAGTATTTTACTACACTAAACTTGGCAAGCGGGTTCCATCAAATAGAAATGGAAGAAAGTGATATCGAAAAAACCGCGTTTAATACGGAAAATGGACACTACGAGTACTTGCGGATGCCGTTTGGGCTCAAAAACGCCCCGGCTACGTTCCAGCGGGTTATGGATAACATTTTACGCGGTATTCAAAATGAAAAATGCCTCGTTTATCTTGACGACATAATTATTTTTTCTACGTCTTTACAAGAGTATTTGGAACGATTAAAAGAAGTATTTCAACGGTTACGGGACTCAAATTCTAAAATCCAATTAGATAAGTCGGAATTCCTGCGAAAGGAAGTGGCTTACCTCGGGCATATTGTCACTCCACAGGGCGTCAAACCAAATCCGGACAAAATCAGCGCGATCAAAAATTTTCCGATACCTAAAACTACGAAACAAATAAAAGGTTTCCTGGGATTGTTAGGATATTACCGCCGCTTTATAAATAACTTTGCCAAGATTACCAAGCCATTGACTAAATGTCTAAAGAAGGGCGCAAAAATTGAACATAATGACGAATTTCTATCATGTTTTGAAACTTGCAAAAATTTACTGATCAATGAGCCCTTATTACAGTACCCGGACTTCACTAAACCATTTAACTTGACGACTGATGCGAGCAATGTAAGTCTCGGCGCCATATTGTCAATATGTCAGGGGTCAATAGGTCATGACCTCCCTGTAGCATATGCTTCCCGGACGTTAAATGATTCTGAACGTAATTACTCCGTTATTGAACGTGAATTATTGGGGATAGTATGGGCCACAAAGTACTTCAGACCGTACCTTTTTGGCAGAAAATTTAATATAATTACCGACCACAAACCACTACAGTGGTTATTTTCTCTGAAGGACCCGAACTCGAAATTACTTCGGTGGCGTATTAAACTAGAAGAATTCGATTATAATATCACATATAAACGTGGAAAAGAAAATACTAACGCGGACGCGTTGTCGCGCGTTGAAATTCACACCAAAGAGACCGATACAGTCTCTGAGGAAATCGAAAAATTAATCCAAGCAAATAACGAAAATCAATCAGAAAACCACGAGATCGATCGGTTCGTTCAAGAAATTTTATCTTTACCGGGCCCATCACATAACTCCGAAATCGACAATGCATCTATGCAAGTCCAACTGGACGACCAAGAACTAAACGATGACGTTCCACAAGAACAAAATGACGACAACGACACAATACATTCAAATGCTGAACAAAATCCAATTATAGACATCCCAGTGTCAGACTGTGCTGTCAATTTTGGTCAAAACCAAGTCATCGTGAACTCTGTATTGCACTCGCCGAGTAAACCAAAAATCAAAATTTTATTCGAGAAGAAAAAACGTTTAACGGTTCAAATTTCCGAAAACAACTTTGAGCAGGACGTCATAGATCTCATTAAAAATTATATATCTCCCGAACTCCAATATTATATATATTTCGAAAAGCCGCAAATGTACGAACCATTCTCGGCTGTCCTTCAAAAATATTTTAGATGGGGATCAATCAAATTTAAAAGGTGTTCTAAAAAATTAATTGACGTCACAAATAAGAATGACATTGAAGAACTCATAAAAAATTATCACGAAAGTAAATCAAATCATCGCGGAATCGATGAAACGTACTAAAAAATTAGAGACAAATATTATTGGCCAAATATTAAAACTTCCATTCAAACCTATATAAATGAATGTGAAATCTGCTACAAAGTAAATATGAACGAAACCCCGTACGCGTAAAAATGAATGTCACCCCAACCGCAACAAGACCGTTCGAAATAATCCACCTAGACACGTTTACGTTTGAATTAACAAAATTTCTCACAATTGTTGACAGTTTTTCAAAATATGCACAAGCATATTTCCTAACATCTTTAACAGGCACAGAAATAGCAAATAACTTACTGCAATTTTTCTCTCACCACGGTATCGCAAAACAAATTATCGTGGATAGCGGAACCGAATTTAAAAATTCATTAATCTCAGAACTTCTAGGTTTACATAAAATTAAAGTTCACTTCTGCACACCTTATCATCCGCAATCGAATGGTGTAATTGAACGATTCCATTCAACTGTCGCCGAACATATCCGTTTGCTTAATACCCCCATTAAAATGAAAATGATATACGCTATTCTCGCTTACAATCATTCGATACATTCGGCAACTAAAATGAAACCCATCGACGTAGTTAGCGGACATATTACTGACAATGACTCATTTAACATGAGAATTGATCAAATTCTCCTTAACGATTACGTAAATGAACATAAGGAAAAATCCAAATTGTTATATTCAAAAATTAATTCGGATCTTATGCAACGTAAAGAAAAGGTAATCGAAAGAGAAAACAGAGATCGAGAAAACCCCGACATTTTCCAACCAAAACAAAAAGTTTATGTTAAAAAACACGTGCGTCAGAAAAATAAATTTAATAAAGCTACCAAAATAAAAAAGGTTAACAAGAAAATGAAAACAGTATCTACTACCCTAAAAGACAAAGTCCATATGGACGATTTAAAACGACCGCGTAAAACGAGTAAAAAGAAATTAAAATAACGTTTTAAATTCATTTCAGATTTTTGGGAACTTTTGGATCCTCACAAAAAATATCTCTAAGAAATTTAGAAGGTAACCCCGGAATAATTCCCCTAAAACTAGGAACAGCTAAAATTACAAAATATACCCACAACCTTATACATTATTATGATCTTAACCCAATAATCAATGAAATAAATCGCTTGAAGTCACAATCTACAAATCTGAAAAAATTGATTATCGAAGATAAATATTATTCGATTGAAATTTCAAATTACTTAAAAATTCTTACATTTGCCGAAGAAAAAGTAGAAAATAAATTGTTAGAAATATTACCCCAACGCCAAAGAGTGAAGAGGGGGCTAATAAATGGCCTAGGATCGATTTTCAAATCAATCACAGGAAATTTAGATGCAAATGATGGGGAACGTTATGAGAAACTAATTCAGGAATTGCAAAATAATCAAATAAAGTTAGCCTCAAACATTAAAAACCAAAATTCTCTTTCAATAGATTTAATAGACAAATTCAATAAAACAATTCAACAAATAAGTCACAATGAAAAACTTTTGAAACTGAAAATCAACCAAATCTCAGATCGACTACTATATAAGGAAACCACATTGTTTATCAAAGATGTTATGAACCAGATTATCACGATGTACGAGATGATCAATTCAATATTGCAAGATATAGAGAATTCTATATCCTTTTTAAAATTACAAATTATGCACCCCAGTAGTAACGAATTGAAAAGATTACAAAAACAAGTAAAAAGAAATCAACTTCCGTTTGAAGTCACACTGGACAATATATTATTGTTCGAAAAAATTATAAAGATAGACGGATATATATATTAAATAACAAAATCACTTACATTCTATACATTCCAATAACTTACCCTTCACAATTCAATTATTATCACCTATATTCCATCCCCATCTTAACCCAGGGTCAGTTTAAGGCTATAATTCCGAGAAACAAATTTTTGGTAAAAGACGGATTGTACTATGCATTTCTGAGCGACCCCTGTATAGAAGTAACCATACAAACCTTCACCTGTGAGAGACTGGATCTTCAAGAAATCAACAAAGAAACCCCCTGCTAAGTACAGCTGCTAGACACAACTAATTCTACCTGCGAACAAATAAATGTTAACTTATCAAGATTATTAATCAAGCAATTGGAAAAATCTGATCAGTGGATTGCAGTTCTGCCATTCGAAGAGACCATTAAGTTAAGCTGCCTACGCCAGGAAGAAACCCGAAAAGTTGCTGTTGGCACCTACCTGATAAATATACCAATTGGTTGCCAAATAGCCACCCAGCACGAAACTATCGATAATAAAATGCAATCGATAAGTTCGAACCAACCGATATTGTTTCCCGAAATAAACACAGTTGCTACGAATACTCCAAAAATAAACATTAGCCTCCGGCTGGATAACATTGAACTTGATGAACTTCAAGAAATCAAGACACAAATAATTCACAATCAACCCGACATGGTTTTTCAAGGAGTGTCCCACGTACCCAGTATTTGGACATTGTTAATTTACGGACTAATAATATCAATATTAGTCTACATTGCCTATGAAAGAGTCATCCTTAAACAGTACTGCCGGAAATCTAAAGAAGAACATCGGATAGAAGAAATGGACCTTTCAAACGTTCAACTCCCTTAGTTACCCTCGGTAGTTGAATCTTCGGGGGGAGGAATTACATCATGCACCAGCCCTGTTCCCATAATGGAAATGCCGACTCAGCAGAAACCCCCTATCTCTGGAATGCGATGTCGCGGGATGCTTCTACATTTGTTTTGTTTCTAACGGCAGTCAGTTGCTAGCCGCCTTGTAGTATTCATGTATTAATTATATGATTATATAAAGACTTGTAGTTTACGAAATAAAAGTTATAATTATGTTTAAAAAAGCGATTGGGAGTATCGATTATATTAGTCACGTTTATTAATTGAATTTACAATACCTGCCGTAATCCAAGGTTTCCTTTTTTTATGCGTGTTTTTAAACGTTTTTGTTGTAGAACATTGTTCTAGTATGGTTTGAATTTTTTGTAGAAATATTTTCACACATATATCGGGATCATTATTTTCAAATATTCCAGACCATGATTCGTTCTCTAAGCAATATATAACTTTTTCCTTATTTATTACGGTATACTGGTGTTTAGCAGTTGTCTTCTTAATTTCTGAGTTACTTATCTTATAAGTAATTACATAATGATGATCAGTTACCTGTGTTCTTATTATAGTAGCAATATCTTGAATTTCATTTGGTTGGGATTTTTTAACGAATATGTGATCTAAGCATGATTTAGATATATTTTGTTCTCTTGTGTAATCATTTATATGTGATACAAATCCATTTTCACTTAATAGGTCCAGATATTCTTCCACAATTAGGTCATTTGAGAGTATGTCGATATTTATATCTCCAACTATTATTGTGTAATTAGACTGTTTTAATTCATTCAGATATACTTTCAAATTGGTATTAAATTCGTTGGGACAAGTATTAGGGGACCTATATATGGCTATCAAAGTAATTGTATCTCCATTATATTTAACTGATAATTCTAAAGCCGATATATTTCCTAATATATAATTTTATATTTGTACTTATATTCTTTTTTATATACACAATAATACCGTCATTTTTATTTATGTTACCGTGATTATATGTTAAATCGCATCCTTCTAATTGAAAAAATGACACATCTACAATGTTAAAGGTTTCACTGAATACCAGGCAATCAAAATCATGTTTAAACTGAGACATAAAAGCAACAAATTGTTCAAAATTTTTTGACATACTTCTTATATTATTATGTATGACTGAAAAACCATTTTTTATTTTATTTTCATTTAACAACTGATTATATTCATCTGCATTTTTTACTGAATGGGTAATGACTGTGTAACGGTTTCTTGTCGGGTAGCTGGTTCGGAGATTAATCAGGGTCCAGATTAGTTAATAGACAGCCCAATAAAGATATAAACAATTTATTTACTTTTTCAAACAGGTAATGTGTGGCAGTGTTACATAACATACAGGTACAGGTTATATGTCCGTATCTTTTACGGTTCTTAAGACAACATTTTCTATTATCTGAGAGAGAGAGAGAGAGAGTGTGTGTAACGGTTGCGATGCGACGTCTCTGGCTTTGGCGGCGAAACGGCGCCGGGGAATGACTAACGACTCGAGGGGGTCCCAGTTCAACACGCTGTAGGATTCCCAGGGTCAGATTGCATTCGTTCCGTCGTGTTTGCGTCGGGAGATGCACAAAACTGCAATATGTCCAGCTCAGCACGCTGTAGACAGATTGGCAGAATTATCCACTCTGAATTATGTTGATTTGCGGCCGGGCTTTTATATCCGAGAATCCTCGCTTACTGGTGACGTAGAACTGCGTATAGTTTAGTGTCGTGTGCAAATCCATGCTTCTAGACGGGCGATGGGCAGGTTTGCGGGCCGTGTGCACATTGGTGTCTTGTGTAAATCTGGAATCTTAGTAATGGAGCAGGAATTTAAAGAATGCTTCATTACACTCCCCTCTTTCTTTACAAAGAAAAAAAATTCAAAATTCTATCAAAGAGAAAATTAACATCAAAATACAGCAACGAGAAAACAAGTTATTAAACATCTTCAAACAAAATAAAGAAAGAATGGCCAATTCTTTCGTATACCTCTGGTATATATGTATGTGCATATGTAGAGAAAAATAAATTTTTAAATAACATAAACAGTATGTAAAGGTACAAGTAAAATAGTTAAAATAAACGAGCACAAAAAAAAAATTGCAAGAAACAGGTATACAAATACAAATGTGATTCTTCCGGACGTCTACTGTAGGGGGCGATGGCGGACAGGGGGGGCGGTGCCAGAGATCCTGGAAGTGGGGCCATCTTGGTTGTGGCGCCTGAACTGTCGCTTCCGTTGCGGAGCTGGGACCGTGAGGGCTGCGTCGTTGTCCTGGAAAAACACCTGGAGGCAGGCAATTGGCCTACCTGGGGTCGGTGGCTTCGGGGGGCTGGGGCTGTCTCCGAACTGGGGACCTCATCGGGGACGGTACCTCTCGGACTGGGGACGACATCGGGGATGGTGCGTCCCGGACTGGGGACGGCATCAGGGACGGTACGTCTCGGACTAGGGACGGCATCGGGGACGATACGCCTCGGACTGGGGACGGCGTCAGGGATGGTGCGTCTCGGACTGGGGGCGGAATCTGGGACGGTACGTCTCGGACTGGGGGGCGGCATCGGGGTTGGCATCATGGACGGTATCTGGGATGATACGTCTCGAACTGGGGACGGCATCTGGGGCGGTACATCTCAGACTTCGGATGGCATCGGGGACGGTACGTCTCGGACTGGGGACGGCATCAGGGTTGGCTGTTGCGTCTCGGGCTGGGGGCGGCCTTTTGGCTTCGGGTGTCGGAGGCAGAGGTGACAGCAGGTCTGGCACTTGGACTTCCGACTTCATCACTTATTTTGGATGACTCTGGTTTTACTGGACTTGTTTTCGTTGCGGTTGCGGGATACTGGGTTTCCATGGGTTGGAAAATTCGGATTCTACAAAATTATTACTGCCCAATACATGGAGGTACAGGATTCCGTCTATAATGCAGTAATCTGGATTTGTTTCTGGATATCGGTTCGATTAACGTATTTTCGGGACTCTGGACATAAATTTAAATTATTTTACTGCTCCATATATGACGGTACAGCTATCGTCTATAATGCAGTAATCTGGATTTATTTCTGGACATCGGTTCGTTTAACGTATTTTCGGGACTATCCGGAATCGTGTCTCTTCTGGGGTTACAATTGTAGTAGTCTGGATTGCCACCACAAAATCCTTTTCATTTTCGTTTTCTCTCTTGATTTGGAATGCTTTCATTTCTCTATGAATTAACTTGAAATGTCTTTATATCTCTCTCTCATTCGTGAACGTCTCTTTTTGGGCTATCTGGAATAAACTAAAGTCTCAAAATCTGCTCGGGCGCCAAATTATGTAACGGTTTCTTGTCGGGTAGCTGGTTCGGAGATTAATCAGGGTCCAGATTAGTTAATAGACAGCCCAATAAAGATATAAACAATTTATTTACTTTTTCAAACAGGTAATGTGTGGCAGTGTTACATAACATACAGGTACAGGTTATATGTCCGTATCTTTTACGGTTCTTAAGACAACATTTTCTATTATCTGAGAGAGAGAGAGAGAGAGTGTGTGTAACGGTTGCGATGCGACGTCTCTGGCTTTGGCGGCGAAACGGCGCCGGGGAATGACTAACGACTCGAGGGGGTCCCAGTTCAACACGCTGTAGGATTCCCAGGGTCAGATTGCATTCGTTCCGTCGTGTTTGCGTCGGGAGATGCACAAAACTGCAATATGTCCAGCTCAGCACGCTGTAGACAGATTGGCAGAATTATCCACTCTGAATTATGTTGATTTGCGGCCGGGCTTTTATATCCGAGAATCCTCGCTTACTGGTGACGTAGAACTGCGTATAGTTTAGTGTCGTGTGCAAATCCATGCTTCTAGACGGGCGATGGGCAGGTTTGCGGGCCGTGTGCACATTGGTGTCTTGTGTAAATCTGGAATCTTAGTAATGGAGCAGGAATTTAAAGAATGCTTCATTACAACTGTTGGAGGATTATACTCTCTTATATAGGGATCCATATTGTATGTATTACCTAAACACAATGATTGTAGTTATATTATAAATAATTACCTCACAATAACTAATTACCTAAATAGTATTAATATATCTTTTCGCAGTGAATATTGTGCTATTTATTTGTATGTTTCCTTAATTGGATGCTTATCTGTTTGGGAAGCTGTACCTATGCTCCTGATATTATTGTGAAGTAATTTAACATTTGAAAAGTTATTGTTAACATTGAGAACTTGGTTAGCTACACTTCCGTTTTTACTGTAGATATTTTATAGTCTCTTATATATGGTCCATTATTGGGAAGTAGTTTTCTTTGGTTTGCTTCTCAAATTTATCACTTTAGGTTCAGTCTTGGGCGTTGCATTTTTCGTAGTGGTTTTCTTTCGTGTCGGTAGCATATCCGTTCTTATTCCTGGTTTTAAAGTAGACGTTGTTGGAGAATTATTTCATATGAGCCCTTGGTGGAACGAGACACACACTGCTTTCAGAACTAAAGATCATACCGGCATGCCGAAATTTGGCAGAGATCTTAGCCGGCAGGATGCAGAAGGCCATTATCCTCGGCTCATTACGTCTACTCAGGGCACACGATTCTCGGACCCAGTAGTCACTCACCCCACGGACGTGGGGAGTGGCTGCCGGTACTACCAGCTCCCCTCTGTGAGTGTCGGAGCCACAGAGTATAAAGGGTACTGCCTAGGATGTGCTGACGATCTAGTAATAGTAGTCAAGGGGCGATTTGCGAACACGATATCAGAGCGTTCACAAAGAGTCCTAAATATTGTCGACAGGTGGTGTAGTGAGGACTTTCCATAAATCCTCACAAAACTACAGTCGTCACCTTTACACGGAAAAGATCCTTGGGAGGCCTAAAACCCCTGAGACTCAATGGAGTAGAAATTCCATTTGCCAGCGAGGTTATATACCTAGGAATCATTTTTGACCAAAAGCTGCCATGGAATTCCCACATCCAAAAAGTCACACAGAAAGCAACAATTGCCCTGGAAAGGTGCAGGCAGATGTGTGGAAATTGGGAGTTAAACCCCATGATGACCCTATGGTTATACACTAGGGTTGTAAGACCCATGATAACCTATGAATCGGTGGTATGGTGGACCAGGACACTGCAGCTTGGAGCAGTAAGGCTATTAAGTGGCGTGCAAAGACTTGCTTGCCTGTGTGCCACTGGGGCCATAAAAACTGCTCCCATGGCTGCATTGGAAGTTCTTTTAGACTTGACAGCACTACACATATTTATCCAAGGAGAAGCTCGTTCAGTGGTACATAAGCTAATGCAAGGCATAACGCCCATAAGGCAACAATACGGAACAGAGCACCAAAAGTTATACTCAGAGCTGAAGGCAGATCCCATTTTGGGAATGCCCAAGGACACTATGGTCCCAAAGTATAACTTCTACAAAAATTTTCAAATCAAAATACCAGACAGAGAGGACTGGAAAAACGGTCCTCCAATATCGGCGCAAACGATCTGGTATACGGACGGCTTCAAGACAGAACAAGGAGTCGGAGCTGGGATTTACGGGATAAGGTCGAAAACGAAAATCCCGATAAGTCTAGGAATACACGCCACAATATTTCAGGCTGAAGTGGCCGCTATACAGTGATGTGCAAAGGAAATAATGAGGCAAGGAACTGCAAACCAGTCAATTGCCATTTTTTCCGATAGCCAAGCAGCGCTAAAGGCACTCGATTCCATGCAGGTCGATTCAAGACTAGTGTGGGATTGTATAAGTGCCCTTAGGAAGTCAGAACAAAGTGACTGTGGCATGGGTACCAGGACACGAGGGACATAGGGGAAATGAGAAGGCTGACGAACTGGCCCGAGAGGTGTGGCTAAGCCACGCATACGAACATCCATTAACGAATGGGTATAAAATAAATCTCTAGAGTGGTGGAAGAATTTCCCACAACAGAGATAGGCCAAAAAGTTCATTAAAGAACGATCGGCCAAATTCACGGAAGACCTGCTACGCCAAAATATAAAGGCAATTAGGATAATAGTAGGTCTCCTAACTGGACATTGTTGGCTTAATAGAATAGACATATGAGTCTAATGGGCCTGGTAGAGGATGCAACATGCAGATTCTGTCAAGAGGAAGAGGACACCTCAGTACAAGGCTGTGTCATTGCGAAGGCCCAGCCAGACTGAGGTACCAACTACTTGGCGAAGAGAAACCAAGGGCAGATAGCTATACCAAGGAGCCCTTATCAAGGCTGTGGAGTATGATACAAAAGACAAAGCTGGATAAGGAATTCTAAGTAAAATTAGACAAGGAGAGCCACAACAGATCCACAGGGGGCGCGGTGGCCAAGCCCAATCAGCTAGCTCCTTTTTCAATCTAATCTAATCTACATAGACGCTGTAGTGTAGTTACCTAACTATTTCCCTTATTATTTATTATATTGTTTTACATAAAACTATATCCCGAGGATTAAAATAAAATCCGTTACTTAGATTACATAATTAATAATTAATAAGATAATTATATAAGTATATGTGGTATATGTTTTAATGTAAATTTCATCCTTGAAGTTTTAACTACATTAAACCACATTGAAATATTATTTGATTTTGATTATGTGGAACCCCACATAAATTGGTGACTCCGACGTGATAACATAAGTTGATGTCATAGACGATTATCGTAAATTGATTACCCCGGCGATTTCCATAAATTAATTATTACCCCGACGCCCGAAGACTGCTATAAATTAGTCACTTAAGTTGCTGATTCAACAACTTACTTTTATTGATAACCCCGATGTCCCAGTATTTTGACGTCCACATAAATTGGTGAGGCCGATAAGAAGCCTTTCTGATATATACATACATTGGAAAAGATATAGATATGACCCAACTTGCGTAGCTGATGTTTTATAAGATAAAAACTTTTTCCTTAATTAAAAATTTTAAATATTATACTGGATTTGGATTTTTTAAATACGACATTTGGTATTTTTGGAGATTTGGACCGTTTAATAGAATAACTCAATAGAAGATTACAAGACTGGAATTTACCTTTTGAAATTATCAATTATTGTGCATGGTTAGGTAGGTACCCTATATATGCTCCTTTCCATTGTTCTATTTTAAACCAGTCAATCATTCAAATAATTCATTCATTTGATATACTGTTATTTTTTTAAATATGGCCGTCTCAAACGCAGTTGCACCAACGGATCTTGAAAACTCTATTGTCACTGATCCAGTTGTTGCACAAAATCAATACGTCACGTCATTGAAACTTCCCCCCTTCTAGATAGCTAAACTAGAAATATGGTTTTCTCAAGTAGAAGCTCAATTTAACGTTGCACGAATAACTTCTGATCGTAAAAAATATTATTACATAATCGCGAATTTACCGATGGAAGTCGTTAGTAATATTTATGACATTATTATTGCTCCACACGCCGCTAATTTTTTGAAAAACACTATCATTGCGCGACTTTCTTCCAGTGAAGAAAAGCGTTTGGATGACCTGTTATCAGGATCACAGAATTTTATCGTATTATGTCAGGAATTGTCGGTGGCTCCAATATTGTTAGTCAAGCCACTCCAATCAAATTATGGAAACGACGTTTACCAAAAACGATTTATATAGCAATTACTGCTTCGGGAAAAACAGAAATAGAGGATATCATTGATATAACCGACAAGATATGGGAATCTTGTCAGAGTACTGCCAATATCCTCGTTCCAATCTAACATTTCTCCTGTTACGATTCCTAATTCAATTTCCTCCACAATATTATCAGATTTATCAGACAAATTTAATGCGTTTTCCGTTGATTTTCAAGCCACTTTAAACAAGATTTTATTTAAACAAAGTTCTCTTGAAACTCAGATATCTGCCTTACAGACTTCTAATCACCAAAGTCGACCTACTACCTCTTTTACTGGACATCAATGTCCCACTTGTCGCAATAGACCTCGTTCTCGTTCTAGGTCTTCCAACGGTAACAATAAATTTGATTCTTCTAATAAAACCGTTTGCTATTATCACCAGGTATGGAAAAATAAAGCTTTGAAATGCAGCGGCCTTTGGTGTTCTTTTTATAACACCCCATTATATAAGAATCATTCTAATTATCCAAAAAAAAAACTAATCAACACTAGCATATTATCTGCGGATTCTAGTGATTCTGATAGCAGATCTAGACTTTTCATTTATGATATGTCAAACAAGTTAGATTTTTTAATTGATACGGGTGCAGAATTATCGGTTGTACCGAGGAGTTTATTTACTGATTAAAAAAATCCTAATTCAGTCTTAACTGCAGCTAATAGTACTATTATTTCCACCCACGGTAAGAAACTTTTAAGTCAATTTAGGCCTACGCCGCAATTTTACTTTTATTTTTACTATCACTGACATAGATGTTCCTATCTTAGGAGCTATTAAATTTAATATTGCAAAAAGTGAGTTTGATCATATGGTTGAGTTAGGTATTTGTGAACCTTCTTCTTCGTCTGTTGCATCTCCATTACATATGTTTGAAAAAAGATCCCGACGATTGGAGGCCTTGTGGTGATTACAGACAACTAAATGTTATCACCATACCTGATCGATATCCACTACCACATATTCAAGATTTTAATGCTCAATTATTTGGTTGCTCAGTTTTTTCTAAGATTGACTTAGTTAGAGCTTATCATCAGATTCACGAAACAGATATTTTTAAGACTGCGAGTACCACTCCATTTGGTTTGTTCCAATTTAGACGTATGCATTTTGGTTTAAGAAATGCTGCTCAAACCTTTCAGAGATTTATGAACGAAGTTCTATCACATTTGAAGTTTGTTTTCATTTATTTAGATGACATATTAGTCGCAAGTAAAGATCATGTCGAGCATTTACAACATTTACAGATCGTTTTCGAACGTTTAGAAAGTTATGGGATAAATATTAAACCCTCTAAGTGCGTTTTCGGCACAGATCAATTAACATTATTAGGTCACCACGCCTCTCATAACTTGAGGGTATTTCCCCTACTACTGAGCGTGTTGACATTATCAAAGAATTTCCACAACCTACAACAGTTAAACAACTTCAAAGGTTTTTATGGTTAATTTTTATCATAGATTTATACCTAACCTTGCTGAAATATTCAGCCCTTTACATGCACTAACTACTAAATTGTTACATGACAAAATAAAGATTATAAATACTTGGTCAACGGACTGTTCCAATAGTTTTATTAAAGCTAAACAAGCTTTAGTAGATGCTACTGTCCTTGATCACTCTAATTACAACGATGGAGTAACTCTTCCGTTAACAGTTGACTGCTCAAATGTATCCGTAGGATCAGTTTTAGAGCAGACTTTTAACAATGTCTCGACCCCTTTGGCTTTCTTTTCTAAAAATCTAACTGACACTCAAAAACCTTACTCAGCTTTTGACAGAGAACTTCTCGCCGCTTATTTGTCAATTAGTCATTTCAGATAAATTTTAGAAGGTCGAGATTTTACTCTTTTCACCGATCATAAACCTTTGGTTTCTGCATTGTTTTCTAAAGCGGAGAGAACCCCCAGACAAACTCGTCACTTGGAATACATAGCACAATTTACGAATAACATTAAACACATTCCTGGTGCTCGTAACGTCGTCGCAGATACAATGTCTCGTCTGAACGATTGTTCTTTAATAAATCGAAATTATCTGATGTCTGCTATTAATTCGAATGAATTTAATTTAATGCTTTTGAAAACTGCACAGTCTAAGGATTCAGAACTTACCTCTCTATTACAGTCGCAAGAAAATAAACACAATAAGGTACGTTTCTTTTTAAAACAAATTAATATTGCTTCAACAAAGCTTATTTGGTGTGACGTCTCTAATTCTAAATGTCGTCCTTATGTACCCAAAACTTTGCGTCACGTTGTTTTTGACATTTTTCATAACCTAGTTCACGCAGGTATTCGGGCTACTAAAAAATTAATTTCCGATAAATATTTTTGGCCAAGAATGAACTCTGACTGCACATCATGGACCAAAACTTGCATAAGTTGTCAAACTTCTAAGGTCAATCGACATACAAAGACTCCGATAGGAAATTTTAATGTTACCTCCTTCAGAGGGTTATTCTTACATTCTCACCATCGTTGAGCGTTTTACGCGTTGGCCTGAAGCTTACCCCATTTCAGATCGCACTGCCGAGACGGTGGTCAAAGTGTTGTTTCAAAATTACATCTGTCGCTTTGGCGTTCCGATTCATATCACGACGGACCAGGGAATGCAATTTGAATCTAAATTGTTTCGCGAATTTTCGAAGTTTTTAGGATTTCATCGTATTCGCACGACTGCTTATCATCCGCAAAGCAACGCATTAGTGGAACGTTTCCACCGCTCATTAAAGACTACTTTATTAGCTAGAGAAAATTCAATTAATTGGGTTTCGGAACTCCCTATTATTTTGTTAGGTTTGAGAGCTATGCCCAAAGTTGATTTACATTGTTCGTCTGCAGAACTGGTGTTTGGTCAAGCATTACGTCTCCCTGTAAAATTTTTTATTAAATCACACGTTCGTACGGAAATTCCTTATTTTATTAATAAGTTACATGACACTTTTGACAAATTAGATTTTACAAATCCCAATCCTAATCATTTTTCTCAGAAATCATTCGTAAGTCCACTTGCAAGTTTGTATTTCTTCGTAAGGCACGAACTAAACCTGTTTTCACACCTTTATTTGAAGGTCTTTACGAAGTGATTTCACGTACAGCTAAAATTATCACCATCCTTAAGCAGGGAAAAGAAATGACTGTCAGTATTTTATCCCTGAAGTATTAACTACATTAAACCACATTGAAATATTATTTGACTTTGATTATGTGGAACCCCACAGACGCTTCGAGTGGACCGATGAGCTGAGGAATGATCTTCTGCTATGCTATGAAAGCAGCGAGCCCGCGCGAAGGGGATACATGGCGCGAATTCACGCTCTGTGATGTGCAAGACACCTAGAGCATAGCGCCTTCACGCCGCAAAATCTGCGTGATTATGTATCCCACCTTCGCAGCAAGTTTTACGTGAGAGCTGTTCCTTAGCCGGTAAATGAACCAGTCGAATAGCCATTGAATGAACTGGTAGTGGGGACAATTCAAGACTTCCCACCAGCACTAGAGGGCCTCAACACCAGAAGGGGGTTGCACTACATCAAATTCCCCAGATCATAAGACCTGGATGCTGAACTTCGGTGTAGCAATACAGAGGGGGCTGACATCTGGCATATAAACTGTGCCGTATACGTTGTTGCTCAGCACTTAACTCCGAGGAAGAGGCAGAATACTACCTTCCCACAGGAAAGAGCGGAGCGGCGTATACAAAAGATGGAAGCCAAGATCCGGTCGGCGAGACAACACGCATCCCGTATCCAATGTGTCATGGACTATATGGAAGCTAATAGGACATTCACGCCTAAAGTTAGGTACATATCCGCCAATTTAAGATGCGTCAATCACACACTGAATGGAACCTTTCTGTGAACCACCAAACAGCACTGCCTTGACCAGATACGGATGCTAGTGACTTGTAAAAAGTTACTAGTGAGGCGGGCGAGGGGGCTGGCGGAAAATAATCTATTCCGTAAAAAGCCCTCGCGCCTTTTCGAACCGCCTCAGCGTGTTGTAGAGAATCCGCCGACCGTAGATCAGGTTGAAAACTTTTGGAAAGCGTTCTACGGACAGAAGCTCCCACTCAACAGAACGACTCCAGCCCAGGCACACTTTGAAACATTTTGCCAAAGGCTTCAACAACCAAACGGGGTGTGCCAACCGATAACCCCAGAAGAAGAGGTTCGAAGAGTTCTTGTGGGCTCTAAGAACTTTGCTGCTCCAGGTCCCGATGGGATAAATAACTTTTGGTGGAAAAAGTTATCCGGTATCCACAACCATTTTTCCAGAATTTTTAATTCATGGCTAAATGGGGAGCAGCAAATTCTTCTTCCTCTTGGGATGTCGAGGAGCAGACAGTGCTGATATCAACGAACGGAGATTTGTCTAACCCAAAGAACTACCGGCCGATAACCTGCTTAAACGCATGCTACAAGGTGTTTACAGGCATTTTGTACATGCGGGTGCTCCATGCAGTTGAACCGGTTTACGAGCGGATATATGAGCAACGAGGGTCAAAGGGAGGTGTCACTGGCTGCAAGGAGAATCTGCTGATTGACAGGTGTATCACGCAGGACTCCGTGCAGTATAAGCGTAACCTCTCCATGGCATGGATCGACTACCGCAAGGCATTTGACATGACATCGCATGAGTTTATTGTACACTTGCTCCGATGTCTTGCGGTACCTGATTCCGTAGTGAGATGTATCGAAGAACTGATGCCGCTCTGGAGGACTCGCTTTACCATTACATCGGGTAATGACAGAGTCCAGATGGAGTCGGTAACATTCAGAAGGGGAGTATTTTAGGGAGACTCCCTCAGCCCCCTTCTATTTTGCATCTCACTAATGCCATTGTCTATTTCGCTCCGGAAAACCCGTGGATACAACTGCGGTACCCCCGGCGATAGGAGGCATAAGGTCACCCTACTGTTTTATATGGATGACCTTAAACTTTATGCCTCCGGAGAGAGGGACCTACACCAGTCAATCAGGGTGGTACAGGAGTACACGCAGGCTGTCGGCACGGAGTTCGGGCTAGACAAATTTGCACTGGTCCATCTCAAGAGAGGACGATGCGGGAAATAAGGAGAGGACGCGCAGCTCGTAGACGGAAGCATCTTACATCATCTAGATGCCGGAGAGTTGTACACTTACTTGGGTGTCGAGCAACGCTCCACCCAAGAATTGAGTGTAGTGAAAGAACAAGGTGTCTGCTACCAACATGGCTGCCGTTCCGATCTTTCTCTACTCCTTTGGAGTAGTGAAATGGACTCAAGAAGAGTTGCGTCAACTCGACGTAGGAATCCGCAAGAAAATGCATCTCAATAGGAGTTTGCATCCTAAATCGTCCGTTCCACGGCTATACCTCCCACGACATCGGGGAGACCGTGGACTCTTGAGTTTGGAGAGTCTTAATAATAGGATGATTCTGGATGGAGTCTGTAAGGTCATCAGGAGCTCGGATCCCCTCCTCTGCATGGTCCGGGACCATGTAGAAACTGGCGATGTCTATATAAAGAGATGTATTTTTCAAGGCGACAGCTTCAGTGCCCTTTGGTTCTGTATGGCACTGAATCCCCTGTCAAATCTAATGTGCAGAAGTGGTCATGGCGTTAGTATTAGAAATGGTAGACACAAAAAGACCATAAGTAACCTCTTCTATATGGATGATTCAAAAATGTATGCTACGGACGACAGCCAACTGGAGAACATCCTCAAGCTGGTACACAAAGTCAGCGGTGACATTGGAATGACCTTTGGAACAAGCAAGTGCCAAATAGTCTCTGTTAGAAGGGGGCGGCTGAGAGACACGCCACAAGTCACACTAGATGATTCAACAGTAATACAAGGCATGAGTGAAGATCCCTGCAAATACCTAGGTTTCTTACAAACGAATAAGATAGAACATCAAAAAATTAAAGATATTCTTACTAAAGAATTTGAGTCACGACTCAAAGCTGTCCTAAAAACCAAACTCAACTCTCTTAACCTAACAAAAGCCATCAACAGCTTTGTTCTACCGGTTCTAGGGTACTCTTTCGGGGTAGTCAAATGGACACTTACAGAACTAGAACAAATAACTGGGTTTAGGGGTTAGGGTTAAGATGACCGCTCATAGAATACACCATCCTCAGTCATCTAAGCAAAGGGTGAGCCTACCTCGCCACGAAGGGGGACGTAGGATTTTGGATGTGATACAAGTATGCAACTCCCAGATCACACAATTGCGTAAATATTTTCAGACATGTGTCAGTGACCTGCATGAAGCAATAGTGAAGTCTGACCTGGGAAGTACGCCATTAAACCTGAACGACCGAAATTATCTACCTTTCTCAAACATGGTTTCTGACGAAATAAAGAAAATAGAATGGGCCTCTAAAGAACTACACGGAAGGTTCCATAAAGATCTGGGTAGTGATGCAGTTAACCGGAAAGCCTCCCTTCACTGGCTAACAGCAAGTGCTTTGTAATAAGGAGTTGAGCAAACTGGAGGAGAAATCAACATTTTGGAGTAATTTGTAGTGCAGACATTTGTGATTGGAGTGTTTGTTGTTTTTGAACAATCTGATTCAAAGCAGTTTGAAAATTCGTAGAAAAAGTATTAAATTGAGTTAATAAATTCGGTAAAATATAGTTATCTATAGCCTGGTTATAACATTTTTAAATGATGTTGTTCAAACTTATTAAATTATCTCGAGTGAATATGAATATAATGGTTACATTTTGAATAATTATAATTGTTTTAATTTAGAAATAAAAATTAAATATTGATACTTTGATGTTGTGATTAAAAGAGCAGGTAGAAATAACAGTGGGCACTTACCTACAGGGTTACATAATAAATAATATGCAGAGGGTAGTCTCTGAGCGTATAGTAAAGTTGTGCATTTGTGCGTACGTAAGAATAGGGCATCCGCTTCTTCGCTGTCGAGGATTTGATTTAGGGGAATGTTGGAAATATATACTTCCAAGTCAACCAATTTGGACTCGTCTGGAATATCAGGAGCTTTGTTGTTGCTTTAATCTTCCAAGTTTTTAAGAGAGATTTCTTGCTTGATCTGAATAGATGTAATCTATAGCTTATTTAAATTTGCGCGAACACAGCTTGTGCTTTTTAATATCTTCCAAGTTTTTTAGAGCCTCTTCTGGATTCGTATTTTGGAGTTCTTCGAACTCTTTTTGTTTAATTTTCTCTCGACTAAGAATTCTGTGATATTTCTTACTCTTTATTTTGTTCTGTCGTCTTGCTTTTGCTTTCTTATAACTCAAATGTCCTTTTAATTCTGCTGCCTTTTTCGTTGTTCTTTAAGTTCTTCCAATGTTAGAAAAAAATTCTGTTTATCTTTTGTATCAATTATGTATTATTCGACCTTTGGTTTTAATTTATTCAATTGTCGGGTTCGGGTTCAGCTTCGGGGTCACCAATTTATGGTAACCAATTTTTGGTACAGAGTTGCTTATTGATTGTTCAGCGTCGGGGTCACCAATTTATGGTGTTTGACCATAAATAAACAAAATATATGTATTCAATATCGAATTCAACATTATATTTTAAAATTAAATATTGTACATTCAAAATGTATAGAAATTAAATTATTTTGTTATTTTGTTATTTTTTAAAAGTATCTATAGTTACATAATCTTAAAATATGTAGATAAGTACGCTACAGTGCTACTACTACGCAAACATCGCTAAAAGAGAAGACGGCAGTGTGAAAGCGACCTTCGCAGTCTGGCGAGAAAGAAACCCCGATATCTTCCCCAACATGAACCCCAACACATTAGCAAACCAGAGAAGATATATAGAACGACAGGAAAACTTAGCCGCCAACGAACTCTCATATTAAGGAGAATGTTCACAGAACAGCTGCTAGGACACAGCCAAAATATCAGGAAGACGATACTAGAATATCAGAAAACGGCAACCGGGAAGATGATAACCCAGTACCAGAAAACGAAGTGTTGGATGTCGCTCCCAAAGGATCAGTTACCCCGGAACCAAGGAATCAACAAGCAATGGTAAGCGCAGATCTGGAAGCTCAAAAATCAGGAATAAGTTAGAGCAGGTTAAAGCCATGAACATTGGCGAACGTAAAAAGCTTAAGAAGATAAGGCCCAACAGGATCACCAAAAGCAAAATTAAGGAAACCAATATAGTCCTTTCCAGAATGATCCGCAATCATACGAGCCTATCCATTACAGACATCAACAGCATAATGTACGCTACTGCAGTGGTGATAGCAGGAGAAGCTGAAGAAACAGTAAACAAACAAAAGCCTCAGGGAGAAAACCTTACTGGAAGAAGAGGATTGAGGAGATGATAGAATTGTACAGGAGAGAAATTGCGATTCTCGAGGAATATAAAAAGGGAGTACCCACGCACCAAGTACTCAAAAAGGCCGACAGTGTACTAAGAAAATACGGATCCAATGAAGTGAACCTGAGAGAGCAGAACCTGAAGATGAAACTGCAAGCAAAAGCACAGAGGCTGAGAAGATATACCAAAAGAAGCAATCACTACCAACACAACAAGCTCTTTGAAGAGGACGCCAAGAAATTCTATCGCCAAATTAACGGTCAACAAACTGAAGTAGAGGCACCACCTACACAGCAACATGTCGAGGACTTCTGGCGCGGAATCTATGAAGGACGAAGTGACTCATAAAGAAAACGCTCTGTGGATCGAACAAGAGCGTAGACAGCACAGAAAGAGTGAACCTGAGACATGGTAGGACTTAAGAGTAGATGAAGTTGTAGAGATAATCCAGCAGACGCATAATTGGAAAGCACCTGGACCAGACAGGGTGCAGAACTTCTGGTTAAATCATCTGAGAGCTCTGCACGAGAGCTTAACAACAGTCGTCAATAAGATCATAAGACACCTCGAAGAAGCCCCCGAATGGCTAACTGCAGGAAGCACTTTCTTCCTCTATAAAGGCAAGGACGCTAAAGATCCTAAAAACCACCGGCCAATAACTTGTCTACCAACAATATACAAAATCATCACCGCCGCACAGCAACTAAAATCTACAACCACCTGCTAAAGTACCAGATACTCCCAGAAGAACAAAAAGGTTGTAGAAAGGCCTCCAGGGGCTGTAAGGATCAGCTGCTAGTGAGTAAGACAATAACATTAATTGCAAAGAAGCGGCACAGAAATCTCTGCATGGCATGGGTAGATACAAAAAGGCGTTTGATAGAGTTCCCCACACCGTGTGTGCTCAACAATAACAGACTTCCTGGAAACCACAATGAAGAGATGGAAAACGGAGATGTGGCTCTATCTCTCGAAAGGTCACATAAGAATAGGGAACATGCACTTAAAAAGAGGAATATTCCAGGGAGATTCTCTCTCGCCTCTACTGTTCTGTCTGGCACTCGCCCCTCTGTCAAACCAACTAAACAAACAGAAAGTTGGCCTTAAAATCAGTGACAATAATAGAGTAAACCATCTCTTCTATATGGACGACCTGAAGTTGTTTGCTAAGAATGAAGCTCAACTAAAGCAAGAGCTGAATATCGTTAAATCCTTCAGTGATAACATCAAGATGAATTCGGCTTAGACAAATGCGCCACAGTGGTCCTCCAGCGGGGTAAACATGTTAAGAGTCAGACCATCGTGCTGAGTGATTAGTCTTCAATACGAAGCATGGATCTGGGGGAAACATATAAGTACCTAGGTGTTGAGGAGTGCGCCGGAATCGACAACGATGAGATGAAGAGTAGGATTGCGAGGGAATACTACCGTGGCATTAGACAAGCTTTTAAGACCGAACTAAACCCCAAGAACAAAATCACAGCAATAAACACTATTGCTGTTCCTGTAGTTACCTACAGTTTTGGAATAGTCGATTGGCTTCGAAGTGACATCGCGAAAATGGACAAGAAGACGAGACATCGACATCTTGAGACTGAGAACGTACATTCGACAGGGGAAGGACAAATTCACACGGCTAGTTAAAGAGCATGATAAGGACAAGAAGTTGTATTCCATCCAGAATGAAGCGCGAAAAATTCAGGAGGAATATTTAGAAGCCGAAACCACCGACGAGGAAGCTAAGAAGAAAATTAAAACCAGCATCGAAAAGAGGAAAATACTCTGCGCAAAGCCGATGCATGGAAAATTCTTCCGCGCCCTCGACGGACCAGCAGTAGATAAAAAGGCGTCTATGCAGTGGTTGAATGGCTCGGGCTTGAAGGAGGAAACAGAAAGTTTGATAATAGCAGCACAGGACCAAGCACCAGGTACCACCAGAGAATGATATTGAAACAGCCAGCTGACAGCAAATGTAGAATGTGCGCCACGTGGTGGCGGGATGTACTACCCCGGCACCATCAGAGTACACTCACAGGCACAACATAGTGGCCAGATATCTCCACTGGGTCATGTGCAAGCACTTCGAGATACCAGTACCGCCAAAATATTATGAATATGCCCCCGATAAGGTTGTCAATAGCAACAACGTCACAATTATGTGAGACTTGCCGATTATAACTGACAGAGAAATACGCGCAAACAGGCCAGACATCGTCGTACATAACAAAAAGGAAAAATCCTGTTTGCTGATCGATGTATCCATTCCAAATGATACCAACGTGATGTGATGCTCAAGGAAACGGAGAAGTTGAGCAAGTATAAAGACCTCCAAATAGAAGTTAGTAGAATGTGGAATGCGAAGACCACAGTCGTATCAGTAATTGTAGGAGCCCTTGGAACCGTCAAGAAGGGCTATGACCGGAGTCTACAACAGCTGCCTGGTCAACCGAACGCACAAGAAGTGCAGAAGATCGCACTATTTGGAACAGCGCATATTTTAAGGAACATCCTGGACTAGGAGTCTCTGTGATCCCTTGTTGGGGTCTGGACTCTGAGCTGTTGGAGCGGGCATCACCAACTGAAGGGCCCAAAAACCTGGAACGGGCTCCAACAGAGCCGAATTTCAATCGCGCACAAGAGATTCGGTGAATAGTTTCCAGCTACGGCTGAGAAAGTGTGCCGCTGTTAAGTCGATAATAATAATAATAATAATAATAATAATAATAATAATAATAATAATAATAATAATAATAATAATAATAATAATAATAATAATAATAATAATAATAATAAACAGGAGGGGCAAACCGTCATCCATCTAGCCTTTGGTGAGTAGCGCCACCACTTACTCCAGCTGGGGATGCAAAATCGAACCGACAGCCCTAGCGCATCCGGGAGGGGAAAGAATCTTCCCCTCTGTTGTCGGTCGTGGGCTTGCTGGGCTAACCACCCACAAGCTCAATCTTCCGGTTCCTGTTGGCCGAAGACAGGGCCCCCACGATCGACCCCGTGCGGATAGGGGTCAAGGGCAAGGTGGTGGGGCCCAACAAGTTCGACAGCCCATTGTTGACGACCGCGATGAACAAGAACGCTTTGAGTGGACAGATGAACTGAGAGACGACCTTATGCAGTGCTACGAAAGCAGTGAGCCCGCGCGAAGGGGATACATGGGGCGAATGCATGTTCTGTGGTGTGCAAGGCACCCAGAGCACAGCGCCTTCACGCCACAAAACCTGCGTGACTCTGTATCCCACCTTCGTCGCAGGGGCTATGTGAGAGCTGCTCATCAGCCGGTGAATGAGGTGGCCGAAGGTCCACCGAATGAACTGGTTGAGGATGCAGTCCCTGCCGTTCCACCAATACCAGAGGGCCTCAGTACCAGGCGGGGGCTACACCACATAAAAGCCCCCAGGCCACAAGATCTGACCAGAGTGGATGAAGAACTTCGTGAAGCGCTACCAGAACGGGCTGACATCTGGCACATAAACTGTGCCGTGTATGCCGCTGCTCAACGCTTTTCTCGGTTGGAGAGGCGTAATACTGCCTTCCCACAGGAGAGGGCGGAGCGGCGCATACAAAAGATGGAAGCCAAGATCCGGTCGGCGAGGCAACACGCATCCCGTATCCAATGTGTGATGGACTATATGGCGGCCAATAGGCCGTTCACGCCTAAAGTGCGTCGAATAGCCGCCAACTTAAGACGCGTCCATCACACACTCAATGAGGCAGTGCTGCGAACCACCAAACAGCACTGTCTCGACAGGATACGGATGCAAGTGGTTTGTAAAAAATCACTAGTGAGGCGGGCGAGGGGGCTGGCGGAAAATAAACTCTTCCGCCAAAAGCCCTCGCGCCTTTTCGAACCGCCTCCGCGTGTTGCAGAGAATCCGCCGACTGTAGATCAGGTGGAAAATTTCTGGAAAACGCTTTACGAGGAGAAGCTTCCACTCAACCGAGACTCTCCAGCCCTGGCACACTTTGAAGCCTTCTGTCAAAGGCTTCAACAACCAAACGAGGTGTGCCAACCGATAACTCCAGAAGAGGTTCGAAGAGCTCTTGAGGGCTCTAAGAACTTTGCTGCTCCAGGTCCCGACGGGATCAATAACTTTTGGTGGAAAAAGTTATCCGGTACCCACCACCATTTGGCCAGAATTTTCAATTCATGGCTAAATGGGGAGCAGCAAATTCCTTCTTGGGTTGTCGAGGGGAGGACAGTGCTGATCCCGAAGAACGGAGATTTGTCTGACCCAAAGAACTACCGGCCGATAACCTGCCTTAACGTATGTTACAAGGTGTTTACGCGCATCTTGTACATGCGAGTGCTCCACGCAGTTGAACCGGTTTACGAACGGATATATGAGCAACGAGGATCGAAGTGAGGTGTCGCTGGCTGCAAGGAGAACCTGCTGATTGACAGATGTGTCACGCAGGACTCCGTGCAATATAAGCGGAACCTCTCCATGGCCTGGATCGACTACCGCAAGGCATTTGATATGACATCGCATGAGCTCATTGTTCACTTGCTCCGATGTCTTGCGGTACCCGGTCCCGTAGTGAGATGCATCGAAGAACTGATGCCGCTCTGGAGGACTCGCTTTACCATTACATCGGGTAACGATAGAGTCCAGACGGAGTCGGTAACATTCAGAAGGGGAGTATTTCAGGGAGACTCCCTCAACCCCCTTGTGTTCTGCATCTCACTACTGCCATTATCCGTTTCGCTCCGGAAAACCCGTGGATACAACTGCGGTACCCCCGGCGATAGGAGGCATAAGGTCACCCATCTGTTTTACATGGATGACCTTAAGCTTTATGCCTCCGGGGAGAGGGACCTACATCAGTCCCTCAGGGTGGTACAGGAGTACACGCAGGCTGTCGGTATGGAGTTCGGGTTGGACAAATGTGCACTGGTCCATCTCAAGAGAGGACGATGCGGAAACTACGGAGAGGACGCGCAGCTCGTGGACGGAAGCATCTTACATCGTCTAGATGCCGGAGAGTCGTACACTTACTTGGGTGTCGAGCAACGCTCCACCCAAGAAGTGAGTGTAGTGAAAAACGCTCTCCGCGGCAAGTATCAGCACCGACTCCGACAGATCTGGTCTTCAGAACTGTCGGGGAAGAACAAGGTGTCTGCTACCAACATGCTTACCGTTCCGATCCTACTCTACTCCTTTGGAGTAGTGAAATGGACCCGAGAGGAGTTGCGTCAACTCGACGTAGGAACCCGCAAGAAGATGCATCTCAATAGGAGTTTGCATCCTAAATCGTCCGTTCCACGGTTATACCTCCCACGACATCGGGGAGGCCTAGGATGGTTCTGGATGGAGCCTGTAAGGTCATCAGGAGTTCGGATCCCCTCCTCTGCATGGTCCGGGATCATGGAAATGCAGGGGTAGGAGCCTTTTTGTTTAAGGCAGCACAGAGAGCAGCCGATGAACTTGGTCTCTTCTTCGACGTCGAGCGGGTAAATCCCGACTCTGTCACCGAGTTGGAACCTGCTCGACGAAAAGCCCAGATTAAAGCTGCAGAACACAACATCTTTCTGCAGCTTCACACGGATAAGCCAATGCATGGAGTTTTCTATAAAAATATGGAAAACCTTGGCTTATCCGAAAGGCTGACCTTTGCCTTCTTAAGGTCAGCCGGGCTGAAGTCTGAGACCGAGGGATTCATAATGGCTTGCCAGGATGGTGTATTTAACACCCTCGTCTATCGTAGTCGTGTCATGGGTATAGAGGTCCCTGATGTCAGCTGCAGGGCCTGCCGCAGGGCGCCAGAGACTCTTATGCACTTGTTGTCGGCTTGTCCGACATATGCAGTCTCGGCCTATATCCACAGACACGACGGAGCCTTACGAGTGCTTTATTACTATTTAAGGCACTCGTATGGGATAAACGAAACACCAGTGCTGCCTTATGCTCCGGGGGATATTGAGTCCGTCGGCAGAATGCAGAAGGCCGTCATAACAAAAAAAAAAAAAATAATAATAATAATAATAATAAAATCTAATAAAACTGAATATCCCGGAGAGTACCTACCATCTTATGCAGAAATCCGTTATTTTAGATGCCACTAATATAGTAAGATCGTTTCTAGAACCTTAGACCCGGAGCAGTGATCTTGCCTTTAGGGCCGATCATAGCCTGGTTAACAAATCACGGTTATAGTGCCAGTAAAAAAAAAAAAAAAAAATAATAATAATAATAATAATAATAAGGAGCTCGGATCCGCTCCTGCTATTAGTGAGAGATCACGAAATCGCAGGAGTGGGCGCAGGATTGTTTAAGGCAGCAAAAAGAGCCGCAGATGAACTCGGTCTCGTATTCGACGCCAGACGAGGCGGCCGGCGCGGTGCTGACCCAGAGTCAGTCACTGAGCTTCAGCCAACTTGTCTGAAAGCCCAAATAATGGCTGCCGAACAGGAGAGCCTGTTTAGGCAGCATGTCGATAAACCCATGCACGGTGTATACTACAAAAACATGGAAACACTGGGTTTATCGACTAGGCTGACATTCGCCTTTTTAAGGTCAGCTGGGCTTAAGTCGGAGACCGAGGGATTCATTGTGGCCTGTCAGGATGGTGTAATAAACATCTTGGTCTACCGGAGCCGTGTAATGGGTGTAGAGGTCCCTGATACCAACTGCAGGACCTGCCGTCAGGCGCCGGAATCGCTGATGCATTTGCTTTCAGCATGCCCGGTATACGCGATTTCGGCCTACATCCACCGCCATAACGCGGCTTTACGAGTGCTATACTACCACCTACGGCACTCGTATGGGGTAGACCAAACACCAGTGCTGCCTTACATCCCCGGAGATACTGAGTCCGTTGTCGAGAACGAGAGGTGCCGAATTTATTGGAACTACTCGTTCCCGACCGTCAGGCTAATTCAAGCCAACAAGCCTGACATAGTCCTCCTCGACCATCAGAACAAAGTGATGTTTGTCATCGAATTCTCAGCACCTGCTGAGACAAACATCGCTTTGAAGGAGGGGGAAAAACGGACCAAATATCGTGATCTCCGGTATGAGCTCCAACTGCTATACCCAGACTACTCGGTCAAGATGGGCCTGCCGCAGGGCGCCAGAGATTCTTATGCACTTGCTGTCGGCTTGCCCGACATATGCAGTCTCGGCCTATATCCAAAGGCACGACGGAGCATTACGAGTGCTTTATTACCATTTAAGGCACTCGTATGGGATAGACGAAACACCAGTGCTGCCTTACGCTCAGGGGGATATTGAGTCCGTTGTGGTAAATGAGATGTGTCTAATTTATTGGAACTACTCTTTTCCCACCGTCAGGCAAATACAAGCCAACAAGCCTGACGTAGTACTCCTCGACCATCAACTCAAGACAATGTTCGTCGTGGAGTTCTCGGCTCCCGCGGAGAACAACATTGTCTTGAAGGAGGAGGAAAAACGGACAAAATATCGAGATCTGCTCTTCGAACTCCGCAGACTGTATCCAGACCATACTGTTAAGATAGTGATACTGATTATAGGAGCCCTCGGTGGAACGAGACACACACTGCTTTCGGAACTCAAGATCATACCGGCATGCCGACATTCGGTAGAGATCTTAGCCGGCAGAATGCAGAAGGCCGTCATTCTTGGTTCATTACGTCTGCTCGGGGCACACGGTTCCCGGACCCAGTAGTCACTTACCCCACGGGCGTGGGGAGTGGCCACCGGTACTACCAGCTCCCCTCTGTGAGGGTCGGAGCCACAGAGAAGGGTGACTGGTTTTTTAGCTCGCTAAAAAATAATAATAATAATAATAATAATAATAATAATCCGATTCCGGACTGGTTTGCCGAGGGGCGTACTGTACTGATCCCCAAAAAGGGAGATCTGTCCAACCCGAAGAATTATAGACCGATCACCTGCCTCAATTCCTGCTACAAGATATTTACACGTATCGTGTATGCCAGGACATTGAGGTCAGTTGAGCCGGTCTACCGACAGATACACGAACAACGTGGTGGCAAGAAAGGTGTGGCAGGCTGCAAAGAGAACCTATTGATAGACCGCTGTATTACACAGGATTCTGTGCAATACAAGCGTAATCTATCAATGGCGTGGATTGATTACCGCAAGGCATTTGATACAACATCTCATGCACTATTATTACACTTGCTGCAATGCCTTGTGGTACCTGCCCCACTAGTGAGATGCATCGAACAACTGATGCCACTCTGGAGAACCCGCTTCACCATAACATCTGGTGCTCAGCGGGTATCAACAGAGTTGGTAACTTTTAGGAGAGGAGTTTTCCAGGGTGACTCCCTGAGTCCTCTCCTATTTTGCATCTCACTGCTGCCGTTATCTGTCAGGCTCCGCCAAACCCGCGGATACCAATGTGGCCCACCCAGCAATCGGAGGCATAAGGTCACCCATCTATTTTATATGGATGACCTAAAACTTTATGCCTCCGGAGAGTGCGAACTCCAGAACTCTCTAAGGGTGGTCCAAGAGTATACACGGGCCATTGGCATGGAATTAGGGCTGGACAAGTGTGCGGTCGTCCACCTCAAGAGAGGACGAAGCGGGATATTCCTTGAAGACGCGCAGCTCGCAGACGGAAGCATCCTACGACATCTGGATGCCGGAGAGACCTACACGTACCTGGGTGTGGAACAACATCACATCCAGGACGTGAAACAAATTAAGGATACTCTCCGCGGCAAGTACAGACACCGGCTCCGAAAGATTTGGTCCTCCGAACTTTCGGGGAAGAACAAGGTGTCTGCAACTAATATACTTGCCGTTCCGATTCTGCTCTACTCCTTCGGAGTAGTTAAGTGGACATTAGATGAGCTGCGCCAATTGGATAGGGATACCCGTAAGATGATGCATCTTCACAGGAGCATCCATCCTAGGTCGTCCGTTCCTCGAGTGTACCTCCCACGTCAACGGGGGGGCCGAGGACTCTTGAGTCTGGAGTGTGCGCATGGCAGAGTAGCACTGGGTGTGGCATGCAACGTCCTTAGGAGCTCGGACCCACTCCTGCGTTTTGTGAGAGATCATGAAACTGCAGGAGTTGGCGAATTTTTATTTAAGGCAGCACGTAAGGCCCCAGATGATCTCGGTCTCATATTCGACTTCAGGCGAGGAGGCCGGCGAGGTGCTGAGCTAGAATCAGTAACTGAGCTTGCGCCAAATCGCCTGACAGCCCAAATTAAAGCTGCCGAACAGAGAAATCTGTTCAGGCAGCACGTCGATAAGCCCATGCACGGTGTATTCTATAACAACATAGAGACACTGGGTTTATCGACAAAGCTGACCTTCGCTTTCTTACGGTCAGCAGGGCTAAAGTCGGAGACTGAGGGATTCATTGTGGCCTGCCAAGATGGTGTTATTAACACCTTGGTCTACCGCAGTCGCGTTATGGGTGTGGAGGTCCCTGACATTACCTGTAGGACCTGCCGTCAGGCGCCGGAGTCGCTCATGCACTTACTATCTGCATGTCCGGTATATGCGACTTCGGCCTACATCCATAGGCATAACGCGGCTCTACGAGTGCTGTACTACCATCTTCGGCACTCGTATGAAGTAGACCAAACACCAGTGCTGCCTTACGTCCCCGGAGAGATCGAGTCCGTTGTCGAGAACGAGAAGTGCCGAATATATTGGAACTACTCGTTTCCGACGGTCAGGCAGATACAAGCAAACAAGCCTGACATAGTCCTCCTCGACCATCAAACCAAGGTGATGTATGTCATGGAATTCTCGGCACCTGCCGAAACAAACATCATCTTGAAGGAGGGGGAAAAACGGGCTAAATACCGAGATCTCCGGTATGAGCTCCGAGCGCTATACCCAGACTACTCGGTCAAGATGGTCGTCCTGATAATCGATGTACTCGGTGGAATAAGACCTACGCTGCTCTCGGAATTAAAGGCCATACCAGCCTGCCAAAAGTCAGCCGAATGGTTGGCAGGCCAAATGCAGAAGGCAGTTATCCTGGGGTCCCTCCGTTTGCTTAGGGCACATGAGTCTGGAATTTACAGTCACTGACCCTGCGGGATGCGGGGAGTGGCTGTGAATAATTCGCTGGCGCTTCTCTCGTGAGAATGTCGGAGACACGGGAGAACTGTCCAGAATCGCGTGCGCGAAAAAAAAAAAAAAAAAAAAAAAATAATAATAATAATAAAAATATTAATAACAATAATAAGCAGGAGGGGCTAACCGTCATCTATCTAGCCTTTGGTGAGTAGCGCCACCACTTACTAGAGCTGGGGATGCAAAATCGAACCGGCAGCCCTAGCGCATCCGAGAGGGGAGAGCGTCTTCCCCTCTGGTGTCGGTCGTGGGCTTGCTGGGCTAACCACCCACAAGCCCAAACCTCCGGTTCCTATTGGCCGAGGACAGGGCCCCCACGATCGACCCCGTTCGGATAGGGGTCAAGGGCAAGGTGGTGGGGCCCAACAAGATCGACAGCTCATTGTTGACGACCGCGACGAACAAGGACGCTTTGAGTGGACAGAAACCTGCGTGATTATGTGTCCCACCTTCGTCGCAGGGGCTACGTGAGAACTGCTCCTCATCCGATGAATGAGGTGGCCGAAGGTCCACCGAATGAACCGGTTGAGGTTGCAGTCCCAGTCATTCCACCAGTACCAGAGGGCCTCAGTACCAGAAGGGGGTTGCACAACATAAAACCCCCCGGGCCACAAGATCTGGCCAGAGTGGATGCAGAACTTCGTGCAGCGCTACCAGAAGAGGCTGACATCTGGCACATAAATTGTGCCGTGTATGCTGCCGCTCAACGCTTGTCTCAGGTGGAGAGGCGGAACAGTGCTTCTCCACAAGAGAGAGCGAGACGGCGCATACACAAGATGGAAGCCAAGATCCGGTCGGCGAGGCAACACGCATCCCGCATCCAATGTGTGATGGACTATATGGCGGCCAATAGGCCTTTCACGCCTAAAGTGCGGCGAGTAGCTGCCAACTTAAGACGCGTCCATCACACACTCAATGGGGCAGTGCTGCAAACCACCAAACAGCACTGCCTCGATAGGATACGGATGCTAGTGTCTTGTAAGAAGTCACTAGTGAGGCAGGCGAGGGGGCTAGCGGAAAATCAACTTTTCCGTAAAAAGCCCTCGCGCCTTTTCGAACCGCCTCAGCGTGTTGCTGAAAATCCGCCGACTGCAGATCAGGTGGAAAACTTCTGGAAGACGTTGTACGAACAGAAGCTTCCACTCAACAGAGACTCTCCAGTCCTGGCACACTTTGAAACCTTTTGTCAAAGGTTTCAGCAAGCACAACAGGTGTGCCAACCGATAACCCCAGAAGAGGTTCGAAGAGTTGAGGGTTCTAAGAACTTTGCTGCTCCAGGTCCCGACGGGATCAATAACTTTTGGTGGAAAAAATTATCCAGTACCCACCACCATTTAGCCAGAATTTTCAATTCTTGGCTAAATGGGGAGCAGCAAATTCCTTCTTGGGTTGTCGAGGGGCGGACAGTGCTGATCCCGAAGAACGAAGATTTGTCAAACCGAAAGAATTACCGGCCGATAACCTGTTTAAACGCATGTTACAAGTTGTTTACGCGCATCTTGTACATGCGAGTGCTCCACGCAGTTGAACCGGTTTACGAGCGGATATATGAGCAACGAGGGTCAAAGAGAGGTGTCGCTGGCTGCAAGGAGAACCTGCTGATTGACAGGTGTGTCACGCAGACTCCATGCAGTATAAGCGGAAATGAGAAGCGTCTAATTTATTGGAACTACTCTTTTCCCACCGTCAGGCAAATACAAGCCAACAAGCCTGACGTAGTACTCCTCGACCATCAACTCAAGACAATGTTCGTCGTGAAGTTCTCGGCTCCCGCGGAGAACAACATTGTCTTGAAGGAGGAGGAAAAACGGACAAAATATCGAGATCTGCTCTTCGAACTCCGCAGACTCTATCCAGACCATACTGTTAAGATAGTGGTACTGATTATAGGAGCCCTCGGTGGAACGAGACACACACTGCTTTGGGAACTCAAGATCATACAGGCATGCCGAAATTCGGCAGAGATCTTAGCCGGCAGAATGCAGAAGGCCGTCATTCTCGGTTCATTATGTCTGCTCAGGGCACACGATTCCCGGACCCAGTAGTCACTCACCCCACGGGCGTGGGGAGTGGCTACCGGTACTACCAGCTCCCCTATGTGAGGGTCGGAGCCACAGAGAAGGGTGACTGGTTTTTAGCTAGCTAAAAAATTTAAATAATAATATGAGTGGTGGATGAGAATGATGAGCAGGAAATAGATCCGACAGAGCAGGTAAATGACATTACCATTGAGGGTAGCGAACAAGATTAAGCACCAGTACAATCTACGTGGACTTTAGCATTTAGAAAACATCTTATTGAATAGCGAGGGACAGATGTATGCGCACGTACAAAAATTCCTAAACTTCACCATAAGCCGGGTGTAAATCAAAACATCGATGAAGCTAACGCTGAACTCTCTGGAATGTTAACTGAAGATATGGACCTTGAGGAAATCCATTTAATGATATATTGTGCCTCACTAACCACCGTGGAAACAAATGGCCAGAGATTAAAAGCTGTTAGGACCGAAAACCGACAGCCAAAGATAATGCAACTATGGGAAAGGAGACTGCAATCTAAGATCGATTCCCTAAGACGTGATATTGGAAGAGTGCAACAAATAGTGAATGGAAACTACAAAACAAAATTAATAATGATTCTACCAAATGAGCTTCAACTGAAAGCACAAAACAGAGAGCAACATGGATTTCGTAGAGCCCTTGTAGATTACCTTGACACTCTTAAGCAGAAACTATCCGCTACAGCAAGTAGACTATCCAGGTACAGGAAAAGCAACGAGAGGAAGAATCAAAACCTTAGATTTACAAGAAATGAAAAGAACTTCTACCGAGAACTGAAGAACGAAACCATAAAACATGTGAACTTCCCAAACCCTGAAGAAGTTGAACATTTCTGGGCCAATATCTGGTCAACACCTCACCAACACGATGATAGAGCAGTCTGGATAAGAAAGGAAGAGGAACATATATACGTTAGAATGGAGACTGTAGTTTTCACAGCTCAAGATATCCACCAAATGACCAGAAAACTGGCAATCTGGAAAACCGCTGGTAGAGAGAGCATTCACAATTTTTGCCTTAAAAAATTAACGAGTACTCACTCTTATATTGCCAAAGCCTTTAATGAGGTCATCGAAAACGCCGGGAAAATGCCAATCTTTATGACCAATACTTACCTCTTGCCTAAGAGTGACAATACATGTGATCCGGCACAATATAGGCCTATAACTTGCCTACCCACCCTATATAAACTACTTTCTGCTCTGATACGCGAGAAAATCTATTTATACTTAGAGTCTAACAACATATTGACAGAAGAACAGAAAGGGTGTAGACGTGGTGCTAAGGGCTGCAAATAACAAGCTGTAATCGATTCAGTAGTTCTTGAACAAGCTAGACGAAAAAATAGGAATATAAAAATGGCATATATTGACTATAAAAAGTCCTTTGACTCTGTTCCCCATAGTTAGCTACTGAGGGTATTAGAAATATATGGCATTGATCACAGGATCACCCATTTTTTAAAGAAACGATGAGGAAATGGTGTACAAGGCTACAAATTACCACCGAAAAATCAATTGTAGAAACTGGCGATGTCTATATAAAGAGAGGTATTTTTCAAGGCGACAGCTTCAGTGCCCTTTGGTTCTGTATGACACTGAATCCCCTGTCAAATCTAATATGCAGAAGTGGTCATGGCTTTAGTATTAGAAATGGTAAACACAAAAAGACCATAAGTCACCTCTTCTATATGGATGATTTAAAAATGTATGCTACGAACGACAGCCAACTGGAGAACATCCTGAAGCTGGTACACAAAGTCAGCGGTGACATTGGAATGACCTTTGGAACAAGCAAGTGCCAAATAGTCTCTGTTAGAATGGGGCGGCTGAGAGACACGCCACAAGTCGCACTAGATGATTCAACAGTAATACAAGGCATGAGTGAAGATAAGACAAATACCTAGGTTTCTTACAAACGAATAAGATAGAACATCAAAAAATTAAAGATATCCTTATTAGAGAATTTGAGTCACGACTCAAAGCTGTCCTAAAAACCAAACTCAATTCTCTTAACCTAACAAAAGCCATCAACAGCTTTGTTCTACCGGTTTAAGAGTACTCTTTCGGGGTAGTCAAATGGACACTTACAGAACTAGAACAAATAACTAGGTTTAGGGGTTAGGGTTAAGATGACCGCTCATAGAATACACCATCCTCAGTCATCTAAGCAAAGGGTGAGCCTACCTCGCCACGAAGGGGGACGTGGGATTTTGGATGTGATACAAGTATGCAACTCCCAGATCACACAATTGCGTAAATATTTTCACACATGTGTCAGTGACCTGCATGAAGCAATAGTGAAGTCTGACCTGCGAAGTACGCCATTAAACCTGAACGACCGAAATTATCTACCTTTCCCAAACATGGTTTCTGACGAAATAAAGAAAATAGAATGGGCCTCTAAAGAACCACACGGAAGGTTCCATAAAGATCTGGGTAGTGATGCAGTTAACCGAAAAGCCTCCCTTCACTGGCTAACAGCAGGTGCTTTGTATCCTGAAACAGAAGGATTTATGATTGGAATTCAGGATATGTAATTAGGACCAGAAACCACAGAAAATACATTCTGAAGGAACCAATGGCATCGGACTCGTGCAGAAAATGCAACTCGCAACCTGAAACTATAGAACATATTCTACCATCGTGTCCCTACATGACAGGAACAAAGTACTTAGATAGACACCATAAAGTCACTGCGATTATCTACCTAGAAATAATTATGATGCACAAAATTCAGTTAGAAGAACGAGAACCATACTACCGGATCAAGCCACCGCCAGTTATACAGAATGAAGAACTTAAAGTATTTTAAAAAATAAATATCTTGTATTTCTGCTTACATCATTGTTATAAAATATTATTTTGGGTATTCAGCAGATAACTTTCAAAGAAATCGTTCGTTCCTTTCATATATTATTGATCTAAATCTGATCAAGCTAGAATATCAACGAGTAGTCCTCTTACAAACAAACTTGTCAATTTCTTTATACATTTACTATGTCTAACATTCAATATGAAAAACAAGAAAATAACCATTCTTTCTATATATTGAAGATCTAAGTCTGATCATGCCAATATATTGTAAGAAATCCACCCTTAAGAGGAAATCTTTCAAGCATCTCTAGCCCTACCTAGAGGATACTCCATTCAATACGATAAACAAGAAAATAACCATTCTTTCTATATATTGAAGATCTAAGTCTGATCATGATTGAAATATTTTATTTATTATGACATGTAAGTGAAATTTTATTCCTATATTTCATTGTGCTTTTCAGTAGTTCTTGGCTTTGAAATGTAACTAATGTTTGTTTGTGATGTAGTATCCTCTAGGTAGGGCTAGAGATGCTTGAAAGATTTCCTCGCAAGGATGGATTTCTGATAATATATTGGCATGATCAGACTTAGATCTTCAATATATAGAAAGAATGGTTATTTTCTTGTTTATCGTATTGAATGGAGTATCCTCTAGGTAGGGCTAGAGATGCTTGAAAGATTTCCTCTTAAGGGTGGATTTCTTACAATATATTGGCATGATCAGACTTAGATCTTCAATATATAGAAAGAATGGTTATTTTCTTGTTTTTCATATTGAATGTTAGACATAGTAAATGTATAAAGAAATTGACAAGTTTGTTTGTAAGAGGACTACTCGTTGATATTCTAGCTTGATCAGATTTAGATCAATAATATATGAAAGGAACGAACGATTTCTTTGAAAGTTATCTGCTGAATACCCAAAATAATATTTTATAACTTAAAGTATATTGGGACAAAGGTATCATCACAGTCAAAACTGTTGAACACAATAGACCGGATATAACCATCGTATATAAAAAAGAAAAAGAGCTCTTTTGATAGATATATCTGTCCCTAGTAATAATAATATGCAACAAAAACCTCATCAAAAAATTAATAAATATGCTGACCTTAAGAGAGAAGTAAAAAGACTATGGAACCTGGAGAAAGTATAGATCGTCGCAGTAATAATTTCCTTTATGGGGTTGATCCCCAACAATTTAAAAGAAAGCCTGAGAAAACTGAATATCCCGGAGAATACTTACCATCTTATACAGGAATCGGTTATCCTAGATACCACTAACATAATAAGAACGTTCTTGGAACCTTAGACCCGGAGCCATGATCTTGCCTTTAGGGCCGATCATAGCCTTCGTTAATACATAAATCACGGTTACATAAAACCAGTAAAAAAAAAATAATAATAATGGAAAGCGGACCGGCAGCCTCCACGTGGTGTACCTGGACAGACAGAGGCAACTCTGCCTGACAGATGTCGGACGTGGATCTCAGGGCTAACCACTCTGAGATCCACTTATCTGGTTCTAGCAGACAGAGGAAGGGCCCCTCACAATCGACCCCAACCGGATGGGGGTCAGAGACAAGTTGGAGGGGCCATACCGGACGGTCTCAATGATGACAACACACGCTATGACCATGGACGCTTTAAGTGAACGAGGGAACTTTGAGATGACTTGCTAACCTGCTATGAGAGCAGCGAACCTGCGCGCAGAGGGTACATGGCGCAATTGCACGAAATCTGGTGCGACACGCATCCAGAGCATCGCGCCTTCTCTGAGCAACAGCTCAGAGATCAAGTATCTTACCTGAGCAGGACAGTTACGTAAGGGCACCCCGCCAGCAGGAAGAAGCGGCAAGGAGCTGACGGGGAACATCCGAGAAGGTACGCCGAAGTCAACTTAAGGACGAGGGTTAGCCTTAACAGCAAGGCTAACCTAAACCCACAAGACCTGGCACGAATGGACGCTGGTATCGATAAGGAATTACCAGAAGACGCCGACATTTGGCAGATCAACTGTGGCGTGTACAACGCTGCTAGCCAACACGTGCCCCGCGAGAGGAATACCAACCCCTCGAGCGGTATCGAAAAGGCTAAGCGGCGTGTACAAAAGATCGAAGGCAAAATACAGTTGACCAGGCAACATGCTTCTCGAATCCAGAGTATGGTGGAATACGTAACCACTGGCAAGGCATTTACGCCTAAAGTCCGGCGAACAGCAGCCGGACTCAGACGCCAACACCACACTCTAAATCTGACAGTGATGCTCACTATTAAGCAGCACTGTTCAGATAGGATTCGAGCCCTTATGGCTATCAAGAAGAAGTTAAATAGGCGGGTACGAAGTATGAAGCAAAACACATTGTTCCGTACGAATTCAAAATAATTCGGTAATATTCGGACATAATCGTCACCGGCTTATATGTCTCACTGCTTATTGGTAAAGTGGGGTCGTGGAATGTGCACAGAAAAGCCTCAAGCATCTGCATTAACTGATAGTTTTATAGCTCATTTTTTTCTAATTATGTCAATATAATAAACACATGAAATTTTATGAGAATAGTATTTTAATTCACATTTTTATCTCTAAAATAAAAGTAAAAAATCTAGAGGTGTTTAAAACTATTGCAAAATAAAATAAACACACAGCCCATCACCTGCAAATGTAGTAAACTGCAGACGTACTAGGATAACCACGTCTGCACTTTACTCTCGTTTTCATTGGTCCTATTATTCTTAAAAACCCGAAGCGGTCAGCTATGCCTTATGCGTCTGCAGATTAGGTATATGCTTCCCGGAGATATTGAGTCCGTAGTCGAGAACGAGAGGTGCCGAATTTATTGGAACTACTCGTTCCCGACTGTCAGGCTAATCCAAGCCAACAAGCCTGACATAGTCCTCCTCGACCATCAGAACAAGGTGATGTTTGTAATCGAATTCTCAGCACCTGCTGAGACAAACATCGCTTTGAAGGAGGTGGAAAAACGGACCAAATATCATGATCTCCGGTATGATCTCCAAGTGCTGTACCCAGACTACTCGGTCAAGATGGTCGTCCTAAAACTCGGCGTATTCGGAGGGATGAAGCCTTCGCTGCTCTCAGAACTGAAGATAATACCGGCCTGTCAGAATTCGGCAGAATGGTTGGCAGGCCAGATGCAGAAGGCGGTTATCTCGGGGTCCCTTCGTCTACTTGGGGCACACGATTTAGTTATTTACAGTCACTGACTCTACAGGTCGTTAAGAGTGGCTGTAAGGAATGTGCCGGCGCGGCTACCGTGAGGTGTTGGAGGCCACGGAAGTCCTGTCCGGCAGCGGGCTACCCGAAAAGAAAATAATAATAATAATAATAATATACGGCGAATACGGACCGATAGCCTCCCCGCGGTGCTCCCCGGGCAACAGATAGAGGTGACTCTGCCTGCCAGATATCGGACGTGGGTACCCCGTCAGCAGGAAGAAGGGCCAGCCGCATCACCACCGCGGCAACTACCTGCTGACCGAGAACATCGCCTAGAGTACACCAACGACACCCTCAGGACAAGGGTTAGCCTTAACACCAGGGTTAACCCGAAGCCACACGACCTGGCAAAATGGATTCGTTACTCAATAATGAGCTTCCAGAAGATGCCAACATATGGCAGATCAACAGTGCCGTGTACGCAGCCGCTTGACAACTCGTTCCCAGCAACGCCTGGAAAGCGTGCTGGATAGGGTCGAGAAAACTAAGCGGCGCTTATAAAAAATCGAGGCGAAAATTAAATCGGCGAGACAACACGTATCTCGAATCCAGAGTGTGGTGGAGTATATAACGGCAGCTAAGCCATTCACGCCGAAAATTTGGCGTATAGTTGCCGGTATAAGACTACAACACCACACTCTAAATCGAACAGTGCTGCAAACCATCAAACAGCACTGTCTAGATAGGATTCGAGCACTAATGGCCACTCAAAAATCTTTGGTCAGACGAGCACGGGCCATGGAACAAAACCATCTGTTCCAAACAAGTCCCTCTCGTCTGTTCTAAGAGCCGCCACGTGTTGTCGAAAATCCGCCATCTGTTGAGATTGTCGAAACATTCTCTATGAGACTACGAGGAGCTCTGCAACAATCTGCAAGACGAAGTGTGGCCAGCGATCAGTACCGAGGAAGTTCAACAAGTACTTGTTGGCACTAAGAACTTCGCTGCCCCGGGTGCAGATGGTATAAACAACTGGTGGTGTAAGAAATTCCCTTCCACCCACCGCCATCTCACCCGAGTTTTCAACTCATGGTTGAACGAGGGGCAGCCGATTTCGGACTGGTTTGACGAGGGGCGTACTGTACTGATCCCCAAAAAGGGAGATCTGTCCGACCCGAAGAATTATAGACCGATAACCTGCCTCAATTCCTGTTACAAAATATTTACACGTATCTTGTACGCCAGGATATTAAGGTCAGTTGAGCCGGTCTACAGACAGATACACGAGCAGTATGGTGGCAAGAAAGGTGTGGCAGGCTGCAAAGAGAATTTATTGATAGACCGCTGTATTACACAGGATTCTGTGCAATACAAGCATAATCTATAAATGGCGTGGATTGATTACCGCAAAGCATTTGACACAACATCCCATGCACTATTGTTACACTTGCTTCAATGCCTTGTGGTACCTGCACCACTAGTGAGATGCATCGAACAGCTCATACCACTCCGGAGAACCCGCTTCACCATAACATCTGGTGCTCAGCGGGTATCGACAGAGTTGGTAACATTTAGGAGAGGAGTTTTCCAGGGTGACTCCCTGAGTCCTCTCCTATTTTGCATCTCACTGCTGCTGTTGTCTGTCGGACTCCGCCAAACCCGCGGATACCAATGTGGTCCACCCAACAATCGGAGGCAGTTTCACACGGATAAGCCAATGCATGGAGTTTTCTATAAAAATATAGAAAACCTTGGCTTATCCGAAAGGATGACCTGTGCCTTCTTAAGGTCAGCAGGGCTGAAGTATGAGACCGAGTAATTCATAATGGCTTGCCAGGATGGTGTATTTAACACCCTCGTCTATCGTAGTCATGTCATGGGTATAGAGGTCCCTGATGTCAGCTGCAGGGCCTGCCGTAGGGCGCCAGAGACTCTTACGCACTTGCTGTCGGCTTGCCCGACATATTATGCAGTCTCGGTCTATATCCAAAGGCACGACGGAGCATTACGAGTGCTTTATTACTATTTAAGGCACTCGTAGAGGATAGACAAAACACCAGTGCTGCCTTACGCTCCAGGGAATATTGAGTTCGTTGTGGGAAATCAGAAGTGTCTAATTTATTGGAACTACTCTTTTCCCACCGTCAGGCAAATACAAGCCAATAAGCCTGACGTAGTCCTCCTCGACCATCAACTCAAGACAATGTTCGTCGTGGAGTTCTCGGCTCCCGCGGAGAACAATATTGTCTTGAAGGAGGAGGAAAAACGGACAAAATGACGAGATCTGCTCTTCGAACTCCGCAGACTGTATCCAGACCATACTGTTAAGATAGTGGTACTGATTATAGGAGCCCTCGGTGGAACGAGACACACACTGCTTTCGGAACTTAATATCATACCGGCATGTCGAAATTCGGCAGAGGTCTTAGCCGGCAGAATGCACAAGGCCGTCATTCTCGGTTCATTACGTCTGCTCAGGGCACACGATTCCCGGACCCAGTAGTCACCACGGGCGTGGGGAGTGGCTACCGGTACTACCAGCTCCCCTCTGTGAGTGTCGGAGCCACAGAGTTTAAAGGGTGACTGGCTTTTATAAAAAAAAAAAAAAAAAAAAAAAAAAAAAAAAAAAAAAAAAAAAAAAAAAAATAATAATAATAATAATAATAATAATAATAATGGCTTGCCAGGATGGTGTATTTAACACCCTCGTCTATCGTAGTCGTGTCATGGGTATAGAGGTCCCTGATGTCAGCTGCAGGGCCTGCCGCAGGGCGCCAGAGACTCTTATGCACTTGCTGTCGGCTTGCCCGACATATGCAGTCTCGGCCTATATCCAAAGGCACGACGGAGCATTACGAGTACTTTACTACCATTTAAGGCACTCGTATGGGATAGACGAAACACCAGTGCTGCCTTATGCTACGGGGGATATTGAGTCCGTTGTGGGAAATGAGAAGTGTCTAATTTATTGGAACTACTCTTTTCCCACCGTCAGGCAAATACAAGCCAACAAGCCTGACGTAGTACTCCTCGACCATCAACTCAAGACAATGTTCGTCGTGGAGTTCTCGGCTCCCGCGGAGAACAACATTGTCTTGAAGGAGGAGGAAAAACGGACAAAATATCGAGATCTGCTCTTCGAACTCCGCAGACTGTATCCAGACCATACTGTTAAGATAGTGGTACTGATTGTAGGAGCCCTCGGTGGAACGAGACACACACTGCTTTCGGAACTTAAGATCATACCGGCATGCCGAAACTCGGCAGAGGTCTTAGCCGGCAGAATGCAGAAGGCCGTCATTCTCGGTTCATTACGTCTGCTCAGGGCACACGATTCACGGACCCAGTAGTCACTCACCCCACGGGCGTGGGGAGTGGCTACCGGTACTACCAGCTCCCCTCTGTGAGGGTCGGAGCCACAGAGAAGGGTGACTGGTTTTTAGCTAGCTAAAAAAAAAAAAAAAAAAAAAAAAAAAAAAAAAAAAAAAAAAAAAAATAAGAACCTTTGAAGAGCCGGAAGAAGTGTGCCCGGAAATCAGTCCGGAGGAAATCCAACAAGCTCTCGTTGGCACCAAGAACTTCGCTGCTCCGGGGCCAGACGGCATAAATAACTGGTGGTGGAAAAAATTTCCTTCCACACACCGTCGTCTGGCCCGAGTTTTCAACAAGTGGTTGAACGAGGGGCAGCAGATTCCGGACTGGTTTGTCGAGGGACGTACTGTGCTCATCCCTAAAAAGGGTGATCTGTCTGACCCAAGGAATTATAGACCAATCACCTGTCTGAACTCCTGCTACAAGCTATTTACTCGTATCTTGTATGCTCGGACACTATGGCAGGTTGATCCGGTCTTCCAGCAGATATACGAGCAGCGTGGCGGCAAGAAGGGCATGGCAGGTTGTAAGGACAGCCTGCTGGTAGACCGCTGTATTACACAGGACTCTGTGCAGTACAAGCGGAATCTATCGATGGCCTGGATTGACTGACGTAAGGCATTTGACACAACATCACATGAACTTCTGTTACATTTGCTCAAATGTCTTGCGGCAGCAGAGCCACTAGTGAGATGCATAGAACAACTGCTGCCACTCTGGAGGACCCGCTTCACCATAACATCAGGTGCACAGCGGGTTACGACAGAGCAGGTGGCATTCAGAAGAGGAGTATTCCAGGGAGATTCTCTGAGTCCCCTCCTCTTTTGCCTTTCACTGCTGCCGTTATCTGTTGAACTCCGCCAAACTCGCGGGTACCACTGTGGACCACCCAGCAACCGGAGGCATAAGGTCACTCATTTATTCTATATGGATGACCTGAAATTGTATGCCTCCGGAGAGCGTGAACTTCAAAATGCTCTAAGGGTGGTCGAGGAGTACACGCGGGCCATTGGTATGGAGTTCGGGTTGGACAAGTGCGCGGTCGTCCACCTCAAGAGAGGGCGATGCGGGGAATTTTCTGAGGACGCGCAGCTCGCAGACGGAAGCATCCTAAGACATCTGGATGCCGGAGAGACCTACACATACCTGGGTGTGCAACAACATCACATCCAGGATGTGCAACAAATAAAGGAATCTCTCCGCGGCAAGTACAGACGTCTACTCCGAAAGATTTGGTCGTCCGAACTTTCGGGGAAGAATAAGGCGTCTGCTACTAACATGTTTGCCGTTCCTGTTCTGCTCTAGTCCTTTGGGGTAGTAAAATGGACAGTAGATGAGCTGCGCCAACTAGACAGAGGCACCCGCAAGATGATGAACATCCATAGGAGTATTCATCCTAGATCGTCCGTTCCTCGTGTTTACCTCCCACGTCATCGGGGGGCCGAGGACTCTTGGGTCTGGAGTGTATGCACGGCAGAGTAGTACTGAGTATGGCATGTAACATCCTCAGGAGCTCGGATCCGCTCCTGCTATTAGTGAGAGACCACGAAATCGCAGGGGTGGGCGCAGGATTGTTTAAGGCAGCAAAAGGAGCCGCAGATGAACTCGGTCTCGTATGCGACGTCAGACGAGGCGGCCGGCGCGGTGCTGACCCAGAGTCAGTCACTGAGCTTCAGCCAACTCGTCTGAAAGCCCAAATAAAAGCTGCCGAACAGGAGAGCCTGTTTGGACAGCATGTCGATAAACCCATGCACGGTGTATTCTACAAAAACATGGAAACACTGGGTTTATCGACTAGGCTGACATTCGCCTTTTTAAGGTCAGCTGGGCTTAAGTCGGAGACCGAGGGATTCATTGTGGCCTGTCAGGATGGTGTAATAAACACCTTGGTCTACCGGAGCCGCGTAATGGGTGTAGAGGTCCCTGATACCAACTGTAGGACCTGCCGTCAGGCGCCGGAATCGCTTATGCATTTGCTTTCAGCATGCCCGGTATACGCGATTTCGGCCTACATCCACCGCCATAACGCGGCTTTACGAGTGCTATACTACCATCTACGGCACTCGTATGGGGTAGACCAAACACCAGTGCTGCCTTACACCCCCGGAGATATTGAGTCCGTTGTCGAGAACGAGAGGTGCCGAATTTATTGGAACTACTCGTTCCCGACCGTCAGGCTAATTCAAGCCAACAAGCCTGACATAGTCCTCCTGGACCATCAGAACAAAGTGATGTTTGTAATCGAATTCTCAGCACCTGCTGAGACAAACATCGCTTTGAAGGAGGGGGAAAAACGGACCAAATATCGTGATCTCCAGTATGAGCTCCAAGTGCTGTACCCGGACTACTCTGTCAAGATGGTCGTCCTAATAATCGGCGTACTCGGAGGGATGAAGCCTTCGCTGCTCTCAGAATTGAAGATCATACCGGCCTGTCAGAATTCGGCAGAATGGTTGGCAGGCCAGATGCAGAAGGCGGTTATCTTGGGGTCCCTTCGTCTACTTAGGGCACACGATTTAGGTATTTGCAGTCACTAACTCCACAGGTCGTGGAGAGTGGCTGCAAGGAATTCGCCGGCGCGGCTACCGTGAGGTATCGGAGGCCACGGAAGTCCTGTCCGGCAGCGGGCAACCCGAAAAAAAAAAAAATAATAATAATAATAATAATAATAATAATAATAATGATAATAATAATAATAATAACCAATGTCTTGCGGTGCCCGGTCCCGTAGTGAGATGCATAGAACAACTCATGCCGCTCTGGAGGACTCGCTTTGCTATAACATCTGGTAATGTCAGAGTCCAAACAGAGCCGGTTATGTTTAAGAGGGGTGTGTTTCAGGGAGACTCCCTTAGTCCCCTTCTATTTTGCATTTCGCTACTGCCGTTATCCGTTGAACTTCGCAAAACCCGTGGTTACAATTGCGGTACCCCCCGGAGATAGGAGGCATAAGGTCACCCATCTATTTTACATGGATGACCTTAAACTTTATGCCTCCAGCGAGAGGGATTTACGTCAATCTCTCAGGGTGGTACATGAGTACACTCAGGCTGTCGGAATGGAGTTCGGCTTGGACAAATGTGCACTGGTTCATCTCAAGAGAGGGCGATGCGGTGACTACGGAGATGACGCGCAGCTTGTAGATGGAAGCATCTTGCACCACCTAGATGCCGGAGAGTCGTACACCTACTTGGGTGTTGAGCAACGCTCCACCCAAGAAGTGTCAACAGTGAAAAACGCTCTCCGCGGCAAGTATCAGCACCTCCTCCGGCAGATCTGGTCTTCAGAGCTGTCGGGGAAGAATAAGGTGTCTGCAACTAACATGCTTGCCGTTCCAATCCTCCTACACTCCTTTGGGGTAGTGAAGTGGACACAAGGCGAGCTGCGCCAACTCGATGTAGGAACCCGAAAGATGATGCATCTCAACAGAAGCTTGCATCCAAAATCGTCCGTTCCGCGATTATACCTCTCACGACAACAGGGAGGCCGCGGACTCTTGAGTTTGGAGTATCTACATAGCAGGTCGGCTCTGGATGGAGCTTGCAAGATCATCAAGAGTTCGGATCCCCTTCTCTGCATGGTTCGCGACCATGAAAATGCAGGGATAGGAGCGTTCTTATTTAAGGCAGCACAAAGAGCAGCCGGTGAACTTGGTCTCGACTTCGATACTGGGCGGGTAAACCCGAGCTCTCTCACCGAGCTGGAACCCGCCCAGCTGAAAGCCCATACAAAAGCAGCAGAGCAAAGGAAATTTCTGCAACTGCATAAAGATAAGCCCTTGTATGGAGTCTTCTACAAGAACATTGAAGAGAGGGGCTTATCTAAGAAGCTGACCTTTGCTTTCCTAAGGTCAGCTGGGCTGAAGTCTGAGACCGAAGGGTTCATTATGGCTTGCCAGGATGGTGTCTTTAACATACTCGTCTATCGAAGTCATGTCTTGGGTATAGAGGTACCTGACGTAAACTGCAGGGCCTGCCGAAGAGCGCCGGAGACACTTATGCACCTGTTGTCGGCATGTCCGACATACGCTGTCTCGGCCTATATTCACAGACATGATGGAGCATTACGTGTGCTGTACTATCATCTGCGGCACACATATGGGATAGACGAGACACCAGTGCTGCCTTACGCTCCGGGAGATATTGAGTCCGTAGTGGGGAATGAGCGGTGTCTAATTTATTGGAACTACTCGTTTCCCACCCTTAGGCAAATACAGGCCAATAAACCTGATGTAGTCCTCCTCGACCACCAACTCAGGACAATGTTTGTTATTGAATTCTCCGCCCCAGGGGAAACAAACATTGTTCTAAAAGAGGAGGAAAAACGGACTAAATATCGAGATCTTCTCTTCGAACTCCGTAGGCTCTATCCGGACCACACTGTTAAACTAGTGGTTCTTATCATAGGATGCCTAGGTGGGGTGAGGCGTACACTGCTTTCGGAATTGAAGACGATACCGGCATGCCAAGAGTCGGCAGAAATCTTAGCCGGAAGAATGCAGAAGGCCGTTATCCTTGGTTCGTTACGCCTGCTCAGAGCACACGATTCGCGGACCCAGTGATCACTAACTCTACGGCGTAGGGAGTGGTCTCTGGTATTACCAGCGTACCCTCTCTGGTATCGGAGGCAGAGAGAAGGGCGACTGGATTGAGGGAAAAAGAAAAAAAAAAATAATAATAATAATAATAATAATATATAAGCAGGAGAGGCTAACCATTATCCATCTAGCCTTTGGTGAGTGGCGCCACCACTTACTCCAGCTGGGGGTGCAAAACCGAACCGGCAGCCCTAGCGCACCCGGGATGGGAAAGCGCTTTCCCCTCTGGTGTCTTCGCGGGCTTGTTGGGTTAGCCACCCACAAGCCCGATCCTCAGGGCCCCCACGATCGACCCCGTGCGTCTGAACACGAACCAATAATCGGGGATTTATTAAATTCGTGCACAGAAACAACACTGCACTGTCACCCAAGTTTATGTGTCAAAGTTTTGGAACACCCTGTATACGATTTGGTAAAGTCTATTTTTTAAGAAAAAGTCACTTTTCACTAGAAGGTAACAATCAAGTCTTTATTTACAGTTCACGTTCTCACAATACTTAATTCTTCGATGAGTAGAAAATTAATTAGCACGATTCTTAATTAGCACGATTAATAATAACGATAAGTTAAACACTGTAGTAAAAATTTGCCTGTTAAGTTTCGCGGTGTGAGTTGTTGAATTTGTAAAGGCTGGAAATCGACTGACTCTGCAGTGCCGAGTGTCTGTTTAAATAATAAAAATCTAAAGTTCCCGAATTTTTCGAAAATCGAAATCTCTAGATGCTCCGGAATGTCAAATATTTCTCGAATGTTCGCGATGCAGTGAGTTTTATATTTATACTAAAGGAGGAGCCTACTTCTTAAGAGGAACCAATCAAAATTAACGCGCTGGAGTATATCTTGTCTTCGGCGGGGGGAAAACGTAGGGGGGTGGTTTCGGTTTGATGGTGAGAGCGCCGGGGTGAGCCTTCGCAATCCTGCGCTCCCGACGTCCCGACGCACCTGGCTGTGCACCTCTTGGAGCGGCGTGTCGCTGTGGCTCGAAGATGATGCCGTTTCACGCCCCTTGCCAAAGCTTACACCTTTCGGCATCTGCATTTCTCCAGCTTGGCCCTGGCCTGTGCTTCCTTGTGCACTGTGGCGAGAGAGAGCTGGCCTCGCCGTGTGGGTCAGGCTTCCATGCCTCCCAGATCGCCCGACGCGTGCTTCTGGTTCCCTGTCCTGGACGTCGTGTCCGGAGTGTGTTGTTGGTGTGTTTTGCCTCCTGAGTGGGCTCGTCACTACAGTGGTTTGAGGGCTTGGTGTCAAGTCGCGGAAGAAGAATCGAAGGGCTGGATCTTCCTGTAGATTTTGCCAATCTCTTCTTATATGAATGGGGGCAGTGTCCGTGCTGCTGCTGGCGCGCGACATGATGAAACGCGGCCCGCACTTGGAAACTGAAGCCGAAAAAAATTCGAAAGTGACACGAAATTTTTCAAAAGTCCGCTGAAAATTGTCTTGGTGAGATTCGAAAGTACCACGAAATTTGTCTCTGATAAAATTCGAAAGTACGTCGAAGATTGTCTTTGTGGCTGCGAGGAAAGTTAATTCTCTCGCACCCCGCGAATTTGATGTTGGGAGACTAGTCCTGATGCATATGAGTGCTTGTACTCATAAACAACGAAGCGTAGTTGACATGAAATTGTTTGTTCGAAAATGTCCGAGGCGGCGCTGAATGTCTGGCCCCCAACGGAAACGTGAGTTGAGCGCTCGAAACGGTGCTGAATTTCTGGCCCCCAACGGAAACGTAATTGTGAACGTCCGAGGCGGTGCTGAATTTCTGGCCCCCAACGGAAACGCGTTTTGAGGTGACCCGAAAAAATTTATTTTCTTTAATAATGATTTCGGCGCCGTGTGCACCTGGGGGATGCTTTCTGCGTTCGTCAGAACGGAAAAATCACTTCACAAAAGTTTACATTTTTTCGAAATACAAAAGTTACAGACTTATTGGTGAATTATTAGTGGTGCATTTGGGAAAGACGGCTTGTGCTACTTGTTACGCGAGTCAACTTCAACGAGGCACCTGGAGGCCTGGTGAATGCAAGTTAGTGAGTAGCCGGCGCGGCACAAGCGATCCCCCTTTGCTGCAGGGCTGGAACTCGGCAACTTGGCTGTAAAAAATGTACAAGAATAAAGTCACTTCTGCTCAGCTGGCTGGCTTCTCCGTAGCTTAATGTCTATGCACTGACTCTACGTTACTAGAGGACTCCCTAGAAGAGGGCTAGCAAAGTAAGAAAGTCTTTTGTCCTGATCTGAACCTCAGCAGAGAGTTCAATTGGCAAGAATGTCACTAAGTGCAGGCAGGCGGATGGCCCTGACCTAGATCAATGTTTTTTGGGTTGAACCTCCTCGGAGAGTTCAATGCACTGACTGTCTGATCAGCTGGGGCTGCAGGCTGATGGCCCCGCTACCCAGGTTAAAGTTTGTGGTGGTTCTTTACCTTTGAGTCCGGTGTAGAAGCACTTTGTTTTAAACACTGTGGGAAATAAATTAGACGTTGCGAGGCCTTATGCTCGTTTAGAATTTATTTATTTCTTGGTCAGCTTGTCCTCCTTGGAGCTGAGGGGGTTTGAGCCCAGCTCTGGTAGGATAGGAAAGAGAGAGGATTCACTCATTCATTAAGACACTCGAATTTCGAATAATACCTTATATTAATTAATATCACCTGGTAAGGTAGCCAAACTTCCCTAAATCGCGATTCGCGTGATTTAGAAAATGAATTAATTAACTAGTACTTGTCATTCGCAAATTGTCGTTGTCTAGCTGTAGAAGCTGTGTGTTCGAAGATTTCATCAGTATTTAATGATTATAAAATTGTTGGAAATGTTGTTGGACCAACTGGGGTTACTGCGTAGAGCTCCCTCGGTGGTCGAAATGAATATGGGCCCGCTGGGGTTACCGCTGTGGGCTCCCTCGGTGGCAGAAAGAAAGATGATCGAGTCCCGAAGCGACGTGGAGAGTGCACTGCGAATGACTGATGTTGAAAATTGAAGTTTTGAATGGGTGATCGAGCCACGAAGTGACGCGGATGGAGCACTGCGAATGACTGATAGCGTCACCAGTGTCACAAATATATTTATACTAGGCCGGGGAGAAATGCAGCAATTTGATTGGCTGGCTTATTTTCAGCCGGACTATAACAATCTAGTATAAATATGAATTTTGGTCGGACGTAAGAACAAACGGTGAGTTACTCTCGCGATGCAAGGTTTGAGACTTGAAAAATTTGTATGCTGGAAACTAATGTTTTTTGTAAGCTAAATTTTGTACAGAGCGACAGAACGATTTTATTACTAATTTTTTGAAATGAAATTAACTGATTTTAAGTTGTAATTAATAGGCTCGTTGACACGTCAAGGGCAAGGTGGTGGGGCTCAACAGGGAAGGATGCCCATTGATGACGACCGCTATAACCAAGGACACTTTGAGTGGACAGATGAACTGAGAGAAGACCTGATGCACTGTTATGAAAGCAGCGAGCTCAGCCGAAAGGGATACATGGCCCGAATGCATGCTCTGCGGTGTGAAAACCACCCAGAACATGACGCCTTCACACCTCAGAATCGACGTGATTAGCACCTTCGTGCTAGAGCAGTGGTTCCCAACAAGATTTTTTCAAGGACCCCTTAAAAGCTTAAATTCTTAAAATAAAGATTATGTAGAATCTACCATAAATTACTTACTAAACTAAAATACTTAATAGTGACAGTTGACTGCAAGGGCGGATCTGGACCTTGAGCTTGGGGGGTAACACTGAACCCAAAATTTTTTGATGAACGTGGGGGAGAAATCCGAAAAACATTTTTTCATCTCAAATTTTTTTTTGAGGAGCGGGGGGAGAAATCCAAAAAAAAATTTTAATAAAATTTTTAAAAGAAAGTTATTGACTTACACAATCTTGGGGGTTAAAATTTTTTTTCTTCCCAAAATTAACAAAAATCATAACATTTTAAAACAAAAGTTGATGGTTTACAGAATCTTGGGGGGGGTAAGTACCCCGTTACCCCCCGCCCCATAAATCTGCGCTTGCTTGACTGTAAAATCTGATGAATAACCTACTGAACTTACGCGGGAACTAGATTAGGATAATAGCCACTGCAAGTCAAGTAAAATACAAAACAATTGAATATCTCAGTGACATTTCGCGGACCCCTAAGACATCGTCCGCGGACCCCTAGAAGTCCGCGGACCACCTGTTGGGAATCCCTGTGTTAGAGGCTAGAGGCTATGTCAGAGCCGCTCCTAAGCCTAGCCTAAGCCTAATGAGGTGGCCGAACAGCCACCGAACGAACCAATTGAGGAAGCGGTTCCTGTCGTTCTACCAACACCAGAGGGTCTCAGTACCAGGCGAGGGTTGCACAACAATAGACCCCCCGGCCCACAAGATCTGGCCAGAGTGGATGCAGAACTTCGTGCAGCGCTACCAGAAGAGGCTGACATCTGGCACATAAATTGTGCCATGTATACTGCCGCTCAACGCTTGTCTCAGGTCAAAGAACTACAACCCGATAACCTGTTTAAACGCATGTTACAAAGTGTTTACATGCATTTTGTACATGCGGGTGCTCTACGCAGTTGAACCGGTATACGAACGGATATATGAGCAACGAGGGTCGAAGAAAGGTGTCGCTGACTGCAAGGAAAACCAGCTGATTGACAGATGTGTCACGCAGGACTCCGTGCAGTATAAGCGGAACCTCTCCATGGCCTGGATCGACTACCTCAAGGTATTTGACATGACATCTCATGAGCTTATTTTACACTTGCTCCAATGTCTTGCAGTACCCGGTCCCGTCGTGAGATGTATTGAAGAACTGATGTCGCTCTGGAGGACTCTCTTTACTATAACATCCGGTAACGATAGAGTCCAGACGGAGCAGGTATCGTTCAGAAGGGGTGTATTTCAGGGAGACTCCCTCAGCCCCTTCTGTTTTGCGTCTCACTACTGCCATTTTCTGTTTCGCTCCGAAAAACCCGTGGATACAACTGTGGTACCCCCGGCGGTAGGAGACATAAGGTCACGCATTTGTTTTATATTGATGACCCCTAACTTTATGCCTCCGGAGAAAGGGACCCACACCAGTCCTTTAGGGTGGTACAGGAGTACATGCAGGCTGCCGGTATGGAGTTCGGGTTGGACAAATGTGCACTGATCCATCTCAAGAAAGGACGATGCGGGGACTACGGAGAGGATGCGCAGCTCATAGACGGAAGCATCTTACAACATCTAGATGCCGGAGAGTCGTAAATTTACTTGGGTGTCAAGCAACGCTCCACCCAAGAAGTGAGTGTAGTGAAAAACGCTCTCCGCGACAAGTATCAGCACGGACTCCGACAAATCTGGTCTTCAGAACTGTCGGGGAAGAACAAGGTGTCTGCTACCAACATGCTTGCCATTCCGATCCTTGTCTACTCCTTTGGAGTGGGGAAACGGAGTCGAGGGGAGTTGCGTCAACTTGACGTAGGAACCCGCAAGAAAATGCATCTCAATAGGAGTTTGCATCCTAAATCGTCCATTCCACTGTTATACCTCAAACGACATCGGGGAGGCCGTGGACTTTTGAGTTTGGAGAATCTCCATAACAGGATGGTTCTGGATGGAGCCTGTAAGATTATCAGGAGTTCGGATCCCCTCCTCTTCATGGCCCCGGACCATGAAAATGCAGGGGTAGGAGCCTTTTTTTTAAGGCAGCACAGAGAGCAGCCGATGAACTTGGTCTCTCTCTCCTTCGACATCGAGCGGGTAAATCGCGACTGTGTCACCGAGTTGGAACCTGCTCGGTAAAAAGCCCAAATTAAAGCTGCAGAACACAACATCTGTGGGAAATCAGAAGTGTCTAATTTATTGGAACTACTCTTTTCCCACCGTCAGGCAAATACAAGCCAATAAGCCTGACGTAGTCCTCCTCGACCATCAACTCAAGACAATGTTCGTCGTGGAGTTCTCGGCTCCCGCGGAGAACAATATTGTGTTGAAGGTGGAGGAAAAATGGAAAAAATGTCGAGATCTGCTCTTCGAACTCCGCAGACTGTATCCAGACCATACTGTTAAGATAGTGGTACTGATTATTCCCCCCTCGGTGGAACGAGACACACACTGCTTTCGGAACTTAAGATCATACCGGCATGCCGAAATTCGGCAGAGGTCTTAGCCGGCAGAATGCAGAAGGCCGTCATTCTCGGTTCATTACATCTGCTCAGGGCACACGATTCCCGGACCCAGTAGTCACCACGGGCGTGGGGAGTGGCTACCGGTACTACCAGCTCCCCTCTGTGAGGGTCGGAGCCACAGAGAAGGGTGATTGGTTTTTAGCTAGCTAAAAAATAATAATAATAATAATAATAATAATAATAATAATAATAATAATAATAATAATAATAATAATAATAATAATAATAATAATAATAATAATAATAATAATAATAATAATAATAATAATAATAATAATAATAATAATAATAATAATAATAATAATAATAATAATAATAATAATAATAATAATAAATAAGCAGGAGGGGCTGACTTTCATCTATCAAGCCTTTGGTGAGTAGCGCCACCACTTACTCCAGCTGGGGGTGCAAAACCGAACCGGCAGCCCTAGTGCACCCGGGAGGGGAAAGCTCATTCCCCTCTGGTGTCGGTCGTGGGCTTGTTGGGCTAACCACCCACAAGCCCTGACTTCTGGTTCCTGTAAACCGAAGAGAGGGCCCCCACAATCGACCTCGTCCGGATAGGGGTCAAGGGCAAGGTGGTGGGGCCCAACCGGATGGAGCGCCCGTTGACGACGAACGCTATGCACAAGGACGCTTTGAGTGGACGGATGAGCTAAGGGACGACCTTCTGCAATGCTACGAAAGCAGTGAGCCCGCACGAAGGGGATACATGGGGCGGATGCATGCTCTGTGGTGTGACAGGCATCCAGAGCATGGCGCCTTCACGCCACAAAATCTGCGTGACTATGTATCCCATCTTCGTAGAAGGGGCTACGTGAGGGCTGCTCCTGGACCGGTGAATGAGGTGGCCGAAAGACCGCCGCATTCACCGGTTGAGGAAGTGGTTCTCCTTGTTCCACCAGTACCAGAGGGCCTCAGTACCAGACGGGGGCTACACCACATAAAAGCCCCCGGGCCACAAGACCTGGCCAGAGTGGATGAAGAACTTCGTGATGCGCTACCAGAACGGGCTGACATCTGGCACATTAACTGTGCCGTGTATGCCGCTGTTCAACGCTTTTCTCGGACGGAGAGGCGTAATACTGCCTCCCCACAGGAGAGGGCGGAGCGGCGCATACAAAAGATGGAAGCCAAGATCCGGTCGGCGAGGCAACACGCATCCCGTATCCAATGTGTGATGGACTACATGGCGGCCAATAGGCCATTTACGCCTAAAGTGCGTCGAATAGCCGCCAACTTAAGACGCGTCCATCACACACTCAATGAGGCAGTGCTGCGAACCACCAAACAGCACTGTCTCGACAGGATACGGATGCTAGTGGTTTGTAAAAAATCACTAGTGAGGCGGGCGAGGGGGCTAGCGAAAAATAAACTCTTCCGCCAAAAGCCCTCGCGCCTTTTCGAACCGCCTCCGCGTGTTGCAGAGAATCCGCCGACTGTAGATCAGGTGGAAAATTTCTGGAAAACGCTTTACGAGGAGAAGCTTCCACTCAACCAAGACTCTCCAGCCCTGGCACACTTTGAAGCCTTCTGTCAAAGGCTTCAACAACCAAACGAGGTGTGCCAACCGATAACTCCAGAAGAGGTTCGAAGAGCTCTTGAGGGCTCTAAGAACTTTGCTGCTCCAGGTCCCGATGGGATAAACAACTATTGGTGGAAAAAATTACCCAGTACCCACCACCATTTGGCCAGAATTTTCAATTCATGGCTAAATGGGGAGCAGCAAATTCCTTCTTGGGTTGTCGAGGGGCGGACAGTGCTGATCCCGAAGAACGGAGATTTGTCTGACCCAAAGAACTACCGGCCGATAACCTGTTTAAACGCATGCTACAAGGTGTTTACACGCATTTTGTACATGCGGGTGCTCCATGCAGTTGAACCGGTTTACGAGCGGATATATGAGCAACGAGGGTCAAAGAGAGGTGTCGCTGGCTGCAAGGAGAACCTGCTGATTGACAGGTGTGTCACGCAGGACTCCGTGCAGTATAAGCGTAACCTCTCCATGGCCTGGATCGATTACCGCAAGGCATTTGACATGACATCACACGAGCTCATTGTACACTTGCTCCAATGTCTTGCGGTGCCCGGTCCCGTAGTGAGATGTATCGAAGAACTGATGCCGCTCTGGAGGACTCGCTTTACCATAACATCGGGTAACGACAGAGTCCATACGGAGCCGGTATATTTCAGAAGGGGAGTATTTCAGGGAGACTCCCTCAGCCCCCTTCTGTTTTGCATCTCACTACTGCCATTATCCGTTTCGCTCCGGAAAACCCGTGGCTACAACTGCGGTACCCCCGGCGACAGGAGGCATAAGGTCACCCATCTGTTTTATATGGATGACCTTAAACTTTATGCCTCCGGAGAGAGGGACCTACACCAGTCCCTCAGGGTGGTACAGGAGTACACGCAGGCTGTCGGTATGGAGTTCGGGTTAGACAAATGTGCACTGGTCCATCTCAAGAGAGGACGATGCGGGGACTACGGAGAGGAAGCGCAGCTCGTGGACGGAAGCATCTTACATCATCTAGATGCCGGAGAGTCGTACACTTACTTGGGTGTCGAGCAACGCTCCACCCAAGAAGTGAGTGTAGTGAAAAACGCTCTCCGCGGCAAGTATCAGCACCGACTCCGACAGATCTGGTCTTCAGAACTGTCGGGGAAGAACAAGGTGTCTGCTACCAATATGCTTGCCGTTCCGATCCTTCTCTACTCCTTTGGGGTAGTGAAGTGGAGTCGAGAAGAGTTGCGTCAACTCGACGTAGGAACCCGCAAGAAGATGCATCTCAATAGGAGTTTGCATCCTAAATCGTCCGTTCCACGGTTATACCTCCCACGACATCGGGGAGGCCGTGGACTCTTGAGTTTGGAGAGTCTCCATAATAGGATGGTTCTGGATGGAGCCTGTAAGGTTATCAGGAGTTCGGATCCCCTCCTCTGCATGGTCCGGGACCATGAAAGTGCAGGAATAGGAGCATTTTTGTTTAAGGCAGCACAGAGAGCAGCCGATGAACTTGGTCTCTCCTTCGACGTCGAGCGGGTAAATCCCGACTCTGTCACCGAGTTGGAACCTGCTCGACGAAAAGCCCAAATTAAAGCTGCGGAACACAACATCTTTCTGCAGCTTCACACGGATAAGCCAATGCACGGAGTTTTCTATAAAAATATAGAGAACCTTGGCTTATCCGAAAGGCTGACCTTTGCCTTCTTAAGGTCAGCCGGGCTGAAGTCTGAGACCGAGGGATTCATAATGGCTTGCCAGGATGGTGTATTTAACACCCTCGTCTATCGTAGTCGTGTCATGGGTATAGAGGTCCCTGATGTCAGCTGCAGGGCCTGCCGCAGGGCGCCAGAGACTCTTATGCACTTGCTGTCGGCTTGCCCGACATATGCAGTCTCGGCCTATATCCAAAGGCACGACGGAGCATTACGAGTGCTTTATTACCATTTAAGGCACTCGTATGGGATAGACGAAACACCAGTGCTGCCTTACGCTCCGGGGGATATTGAGTCCGTTGTGGGAAATGAGAAGTGTCTAATTTATTGGAACTACTCTTTTCCCACCGTCAGGCAAATACAAGCCAACAAGCCTGACGTAGTACTCCTCGACCATCAACTCAAGACAATGTTTGTCGTGGAGTTCTCGGCTCCCGCGGAGAACAACATTGTCTTGAAGGAGGAGGAAAAACGGACAAAATATCGAGATCTGCTCTTCGAACTCCGCAGACTGTATCCAGACCATACTGTTAAGATAGTGGTACTGATTATAGGAGCCCTCGGTGGAACGAGACACACACTGCTTTCGGAACTTAAGATCATACCGGCATGCCGAAACTCGGCAGAGGTCTTAGCCGGCAGAATGCAGAAGGCCGTTATTCTCGGTTCATTACGTCTGCTCAGGGCACACGATTCACGGACCCAGTAGTCACTCACCCCACGGGCGTGGGGAGTGGCTACCGGTACTACCAGCTCCCCTCTGTGAGGGTCGGAGCCACAGAGAAGGGTGACTGGTTTTTAGCTAGATAATAATAATAATAATAATAATAATAATAATAATAATAATAAGGGTACGGAAAGCGGACCGGCAGCCTCCACGCGGTGTACCTGGACAGGCAGAGGAAACTCTGCCTGACAGATGTCGGACGTGGGTCTCAGGGCTAACCATCTTGAGACCCAGGTCTCTGGTTCCAACCAACAGAGAAAGGGCCCCTCACAATAGACCCCATTCGGATGGGGGTCAGAGACAAGTTGGAGGGGCCATACCGGATGGTCTCAATGTTGACGACGCACGCAATGTACAAGGACGCTTTAAGTGGACGAGGGAACTTCGAGATGACTTGCTGACCTGCTATGAGAGCAGCGAACCTGCGCGCAGGGGATACATGGCGCGATTGCACGAAATCTGGTGCGACATGCATCCAGAGCATCGCGCCTTCTCTGAACAACAGCTCAGAGATCAAGTATCCTTCCTGCGCAGGACAGGCTACGTAAGGGCACCCCGGCAGCAGGAAGAAGTGCCAGCCGCACTTCCACCGCGGCAAATAGCTGTTGAGGAACATCCTAGAAGATACGCCGATGTTGACTTAAGGACGAGGGTTAGCCTTAACAGCAGGGCTACCCTAAAGCCACAAGACCTGGCGCGGATGGATGCTGTCATCGATGAGGAATTGCCAGAAGACGCCGACATCTGGCAGATCAACACTGCCGTGTACAACGCTGCTAGCCAACTCGTTACCCGTGAGAGGACAAACAATGCCTCGAGCGGTATCGAAAAGGCTAAGCGGCGTGTACAAAAGATCGAAGGCAAAATACAGTTGGCCAGACAACACGCTTCTCGAATCCAGAGTGTGGTAGAATACGTAACCACTGGCAAGGCATTTACGCCTAAAGTCCGGCGAACAGCAGCCGGACTCAGACGCCAACACCACACTCTAAATCTGACAGTGATGCTCACTATTAAGCAGCACTGTTTAGATAGGATTCGAGCGCTTATGGCTATCAAAAAGAAGCTAAATAGGCGGGTACGAAGTATGGAGCAAAATGCTTTGTTCCGTACGAATCCTTCCCGCCTATTTCAAGAGCCACAGCGTGTTGTCGATAATCCACCAACTGTAGCCGATGTCGAAAACTTCTGGAAAGGAATCTACGAAACGACACGTCCGTTCGATAGCAACACTCCAGCAATAGCACACTTCGAGGCTCTCTGCCACAGAACCTTTGAAGGGCCAGAAGAAGTGTGCGCGGCAATCAGTCCGGAGGAAGTCCAGCAAGCTCTTGTTGGCACCAAGAACTTCGCTGCCCCGGGTCCAGACGGCATAAACAACTGGTGGTGGAAAAAATTTCCTTCCACTCACCGTCGTCTGGCCCGAGTTTTCAACACGTGGTTGAATGAGGGGCAGCCAATCCCGGACTGGTTTGTCGAGGGACGTACCGTGCTTATTCCCAAAAAGGGTGATCTGTCCGACCCAAGGAATTATAGGCCAATCACCTGTCTGAACTCCGGCTACAAGATATTTACACGTATCCTGTACGCTCGGACACTACGGCAGGTTGATCCGGTCTTCCAGCAGATATACGAGCAGCGTGGCGCCAAGAAGGGCATGGCAGGTTGTAAAGACAGCCTGTTGGTAGACCGCTGTATTACACAGGATTCTGTGCAATACAAGCGGAATCTATCGATGGCCTGGATTGACTATCGTAAGGCATTTGACACAACATCGCATGAACTATTGTTACATTTGCTCAAATGTCTTGCGGTAGCAGAGCCACTAGTGAGATGCATAGAACAACTGCTGCCACTCTGGAGGACCCGCTTCACCATAACATCAGGTGCACAGCGGGTTACGACAGAACAGGTAGCATTCAGAAGAGGAGTATTCCAGGGAGATTCTCTGAGTCCCCTCCTCTTTTGCATCTCACTGCTGCCGTTATCTGTTGAACTCCGCCAAACCCGCGGGTACCACTGTGGCCCACCCAGCAACCGGAGGCATAAGGTCACCCATCTGTTCTATATGGATGACCTCAAACTGTATGCCTCCGGCGAGCGTGAACTTCAAAATGCTCTAAGGGTGGTCGAGGAGTACACGCGGGCCATTGGTATGGAGTTCGGGTTGGACAAGTGCGCGGTCGTCCACCTCAAGAGAGGGCGATGCGGGGAATTCTCTGAAGATGCGCAGCTCGCAGACGGAAGCATTCTGAGACATCTGGATGCCGGGGAGACCTACACATACCTGGGTGTGCAACAACATCACATCCAGGATGTGAAACAAATAAAGGAGTCTCTCCGCGGCAAGTACAGACGCCTACTCCGAAAGATTTGGTCCTCCGAACTTTCGGGGAAGAATAAGGCGTCTGCCACTAACATGCTTGCCGTTCCTGTTCTGCTCTACTCCTTTGGGGTAGTAAAATGGACTGTAGATGAGCAGCGCCAACTAGACAGAGATACCCACAAGATGATGAACATCCATAGGAGTATTCATCCTAGATCGTCCGTTCCTCGTGTTTACTTCCCACGTCATCGGGGGGGCCGAGGACTCTTGGGCCTGGAGTGTATGCATGGCAGAGTAGCGCTGAGTATGGCATGTAACATCCTCAGGAGCTCGGATCCGCTCCTGCTATTAGTGAGAGATCACGAAATCGCAGGGGTGGGCGCAGGATTGTTTAAGGCAGCAAAAAGAGCCGCAGATGAACTTGGTCTCGTCTTCGACGTCAGACGAGGTGGCCGGCGCGGTGCTGATCCAGAGTCAGTCACCGAGCTTCAGCCAAATCGTCTGAAAGCCCAAATAAAAGCTGCCGAACAGGAGAATCTGTTCAGGCAGCATGTCGATAAACCCATGCACGGTGTGTACTATAAGAACATAGAAACACTGGGTTTATCGACTAGGCTGACATTCGCCTTTTTAAGGTCAGCTGGGCTTAAGTCGGAGACCGAGGGATTCATTGTGGCCTGTCAGGATGGTGTAATAAACACCTTGGTCTACCGAAGCCGCGTAATGGGTGTAGAGGTCCCTGATATCAACTGCAGGACCTGCCATCAGGCGCCGGAATCGCTGATGCATTTGCTTTCAGCATGCCCGATATACGCGATTTCGGCCTACATCCACCGCCATAACGCGGCTTTACGAGTGCTATACTACCATCTAAGGCACTCGTACGGGGTAGATCAAACACCAGTGCTGCCTTACATCCCCGGAGATATTGAGTCCGTTGTCGAGAACGAGAGGTGCCGAATTTATTGGAACTACTCGTTCCCGACCGTCAGGCTCATTCAAGCCAACAAGCCTGACATAGTCCTCCTCGACCATCAGAACAAAGTGATGTTTGTCATCGAATTCTCAGCACCTGCTGAGACAAACATCGCTTTGAAGGAGGGGGAAAAACGGACCAAATATCGTGATCTCCGGTATGAGCTCCAAGTGCTGTACCCAGACTACTCGGTCAAGATGGTCGTCCTAATAATCGGCGTACTCGGAGGGATGAAGCCTTCGCTGCTCTCAGAATTAAAGATCATACCGGCCTGTCAGAATTCGGCAGAATGGTTGGCAGGTCAGATGCAGAAGGCGGTTATCTTGGGGTCCCTTCGTCTGCTTAGGGCACATGATTCAGGTGTTTATAGTCACTAACTCCACAGGTCGTGGAGAGTGGCTGTAATTAATTAGCCGGCTCGGCTACCGTGTGGTGTCGGAGGCCACGGAAGCCCTGTCCGGCAACGGGAAACCGGAAAAAAAAAAAAAAAAAAAAAAAATAATAATAAGGGTATGAAAAGCGGACCGGCAGCCTCCACGCGGTGTACCTGGACAGGCAGAGGAAACTCTGCCTGACTGATGTCGGACGTGGATCTCAGGGCTAACCATCCTGAGATCCAGGTCTCTGGTTCCAATCGACAGAGAAAGGGCCCCTCACAATAGACCCCATTCGGATGGGGGTCAGAGACAAGTTGGAGGGGTCACACCGGATGGTCTCAATGTTGACGACGCACGCAATAGACAAGGACGCTTTAAGTGGACGAGGGAACTTCGAGATGACTTGCTGACCTGCTATGAGAGCAGCGAACCTGCACGCAGGGGGTACATGGCGCGATTGCACGAAATCTGGTGCGACATGCATCCAGAGCATCGCGCCTTCTCTGAGCAACAGCTCAGAGATCAAGTATCCTTCCTGCGCAGGACAGGTTACGTAAGGGCACCCCGGCAGCAGGAAGAAGTGCCAGCCGCACTTCCACCGCGGCAAATAGCTGACGGGGAACATCCTATAAGATACGCCGATGTTGACTTAAGGACGAGGGTTAGCCTTAACAGCAGGGCTACCCTAAAGCCACAAGACCTGGCACGGATGGACGCTGTCATCGATGAGGAACTACCAGAATACGCCGACATCTGGCAGATCAACACTGCCGTGTACAACGCTGCTAGCCAACTCGTGCCCCGCGAGAGGACAAATAATGCCTCGAACGGTATCGAAAAGGCTAAGCGGCGTGTACAAAAGATCAAAGGCAAAATACAGTTGGCTAGACAACACGCTTCTCGAATCCAGAGTGTGGTGGAATACGTAACAACTGGCAAGGCATTTACGCCTAAAGTTCGGCGAACAGCAGCCGGACTGAGACGCCAGCACCACACTCTAAATCTGACAGTGATGCTCACTATTAAGCAGCACTGTTTAGATAGGATTCGAGCGCTTATGGCTATTAAGAAGACGCTAAATAGGCGGGTACGAAGTATGGAGCAAAACACATTGTTCCGTACGAATCCTTCCCGCCTATTTCAGGAGCCACAGCGAGTTGTCGACAATCCGCCGACTGTAGCCGATGTCGAAAGCTTCTGGAAAGGAATCTACGAAACGACACGTCCATTCAGGAGCGACACTCCAGCAATAGCACACTTTGAGGCTCTGTGCCACAGAACCTTTGAAGATCCAGAAGAAGTGTGCCCGACAATCAGTTCGGAGGAAGTCCAACAAGCTCTTGTTGGCACCAAGAACTTCGCTGCTCCGGGGCCAGACGGCATAAATAATTGGTGGTGGAAAAAATTTCCTTCCACCCACCGTCGTCTGGCCCGAGTTTTCAACAAATGGTTGAACGAGGGGCAGCAGATTCCGGACTGGTTTGTCGAGGGACGTACTGTGCTCATCCCTAAAAAGGGGGATTTGTCTGATCCAAGGAATTATAGACCAATCACCTGTCTGAACTCCTGCTACAAGCTATTTACACGTATCTTGTATGCTCGGACACTACGGCAGGTTGATCCGGTCTTCCAGCAGATATACGAACAGCGTGGCGCCAAGAAGGGCATGGCAGGTTGTAAGGACAGCCTGCTGGTAGACCGCTGTATTACACAGGATTCTGTGCAATACAAGCGGAATCTATCAATGGCCTGGATTGACTATCGTAAGGCATTTGACACAACATCACATGAACTTCTGTTACATTTGCTAAATGTCTTGCGGTAGCAGAGCCACTAGTGAGATGCATAGAACAACTGCTGCCACTCTGGAGGACCCGCTTCACCATAACATCAGGTACACAACGGGTTACGACAGAGCAGGTGGCATTCAGAAGAGGAGTATTCCAGGGAGATTCTCTGAGTCCCCTCCTATTTTGCATCTCACTGCTGCCGTTATCTGTTGAACTCCGCCAAACTCGCGGGTACCACTGTGGACCACCCAGCAACCGGAGGCATAAGGTCACCCATTTATTCTATATGGATGACCTGAAACTGTATGCCTCCGGAGAGCGTGAACTTCAAAATGCTCTAAGGGTGGTCGAGGAGTACACGCGGGCCATTGGTATGGAGTTCGGGTTGGACAAGTGCGCGGTCGTCCACCTCAAGAGAGGGCGATGCGGGGAATTTTCTGAGGACGCGCAGCTCGCAGACGGAAACATCCTAAGACATCTGGATGCCGGAGAGATCTACACATACCTGGGTGTGCAATAACACCACATCCAGGATGTGCAACAAATCAAGGAATCTCGCGGCAAGTACAGACGCCTACTCCGAAAGATTTGGTCGTCCGAACTTTCGGGGAAGAATAAGGCGTCTGCTACTAACATGCTTGCCGTTCCTGTTCTGCTCTACTCCTTTGGAGTAGTAAAATGGACGGTAGATGAGCTGCGCCAACTAGACAGAGACATCCGCAAGATGATGAACATCCATAGGAGTATTCATCCTAGATCGTCCGTTCCTCGTGTTTACCTCCCACGTCATCGGGGGGGGGGGGCGAGGACTCTTGGGTCTGGAGTGTATGCATGGCAGAGTAGTACTGAGTATGGCATGTAACATCCTCAGGAGCTCGGATCCGCTCCTGCTATTAGTGAGAGATCACGAAATCGCAGGGGTGGGCGCAGGATTGTTTAAGGCAGCAAAAAGAGCCGCAGATGAACTCGGTCTCGTATTCGACGCCAGACGAGGCGGCCGGCGCGGTGCTGACCCAGAGTCAGTCACTGAGCTTCAGCCAACTCGTCTGAAAGCCCAAATAGAAGCTGCCGAACAGGAGAGCCTGTTTAGGCAGCATGTCGATAAACCCATGCACGGTGTATACTTTAAAAACATGGAAATACTGGGTTTATCGACTAGGCTGACATTCGCCTTTTCAAGGTCAGCTGGGCTTAAGTCGGAGACCGAGGGATTCATTATGGCCTGTCAGGATGGTGTAATAAACACCTTGGTCTACCGGAGCCGCGTAATGGGTGTAGAGGTCCCTGATACCAACTGCAGGACCTACCGTCAGGCGCCGGAATCGCTGATGCATTTGCTTTCAGCATGCCCGGTATACGCTATTTTGGCCTACATCCACCGCCATAACGCGGCTTTACGAGTGCTATACTACCACCTACGGCACTCGTATGGGGTAGACCAAACACCAGTGCTGCCTTACATCCCCGGAGATATTGAGTCCGTTGTCGAGAACGAGAGGTGCCGAATTTATTGGAACTACTCGTTCCCGACCGTCAGGCTAATTCAAGCCAACAAGCCTGACATAGTCCTCCTCGACCATCAGAACAAAGTGATGTTTATAATTGAATTCTCAGCACCTGCTGAGACAAACATCGCTTTGAAGGAGGGGGAAAAACGGACCAAATATCGTGATCTCCGGTATGAGCTCCAAGTGCTGTACCCATACTACTCGGTCAAGATGGTCGTCCTAATAATCGGCGTACTCGGAGGGATGAAGCCTTTGCTGCTCTCAGAATTGAAGATCATACCGGCCTGTCAGAATTCGGTGGAATGGTTGGCAGGCCAGATGCAGAAGGCGGTTATCTTGGGGTCCCTTCGTCTACTTAGGGTACACGATTTAGGTATTTGCGGTATTTACGTTTCGTCCACCCTATAGATGGACTTACACGTGTTTTTATGAACGCTAGTCAAACTACAATTTTTCTCGCGATTTAAAAAGTTTTCGTGTGCCATAGTGTCCACCCAAGGGCTATTGAAATAGGAAAGCGACCGTGTGTATACGGGCAGCCCTTAATTGGGCTTCTGTGAGTTTTCCAATCATTTTCCAACATTAACTGACAGTGAAAGTAGAATTCAGAAAGTCCTCGCCCATTTCCGGCTCCAGGCCGGAAATTCTTCCGGTGTCTCCAACCTCAAAACGGTCAGACATAACCTAAAAAGACAATCCCAATCTAAAAACTAGTGTGTTACCAAAATAAACTTTTTGAAAAAACCCAAAAAATCAAAATAACCAGATTTTAGGGGAAATTTTCCAAAAACCACTATAACCTATAAAGACTCCCACAACATCAAATTTAACAATTTCAAAAACCCCCAAATCCAAAAATCCCCAGAAAACTTTTTGGAACTAGATTTTGACAGTTTTTCCCCCAAATTTTTTTAGGCTAATATTTTTTGACAGCTGTCACTTTGACAGCTGTCAGTGAAAATTCGGCAGACGAGAACTTTTGACATCTGTCAACTTTGACACCTGTCACTTTTTCCTAACAGACTTATCATCCTACCCACCCTCGTAGTGACTGACAAATCGGAACTCCCCGTCCGCGCGACCACCCCGACCGGATCGGTCGAAGGGTACAAGTTAAAATTAAAGCCGAGCATGAACGCATCTGGCCAAACTCCCAATAAAGACCCGTGCGGTCAGTCTAAAGACTGGCCTCCCCTCCCTCCCACCAGAATGTCAGGTGACGAAAGTGACGTCTCGATTTTATCCGCCGTCTCGTTGGACAGAAGGGCAACCCTGAGGCGTCCTTTGAAGAGGACCAAGCCGTATACAGCATTGAGGTCGAGGGCACCCGATAATCCAGAATCAGAATTCAACTCTCAAGATTCGATAAGGGTACGTCCAGCCACCGTATCGTCATCCCCCATCACCACCGCCGCTGCCACCACCACCACCGCTGCCACCACCACCGCTGCTGCTGCCTCCATCGCCACCAGCCATCCTCAGAATGATATGGCAAATATATTTAAATTACGTGATGTTGCAACCTCAAGCAAAAGACGAAGGATTGCCGTACGTGACGAGCAGCACCCTGAGTTTACACATCCCGGATCTGGCAGAAAAGCGGCGCTGCCACAATCCAAAACTCCTATCATAATCGAAAACCGCCACGCTGGTACCATCAACATCGATGAAGATATGGACGTGGTGCCGCCACAACCTTCTGCAAACCAGATTGCCCAAGAAGCGGCAGAGATAACACCTCGTCAGTCTGCCCCTACCCCCCCCCGATCGTTATTCATGGTCGTTTGAACGATCATAAAAAAATCAACAATTTTCTCAAGGACAGACTGCGAGGTGAACATCTATGGAAACACTCCGCACAATCCACTATGCTGCAATTAACCAACAAGACAGATTGGCAAATCATGAATGAATATTTGAAAGTGGGGAAGGTTGATTTCCACACATATACTCCGAAGGATGAGAAGTCCCACGCCTTCGTCCTTCGGGGAATATACCACGAGGTAGAGGTAAAAGACTCGAGAAAATACATCATGTCGCCGTAAGAGAAATACATACCATGAGGGGCACCAGGAACCCCCTATATATGGTGGTGACCACCAATGATGTGACGCTGAAGGAGATTCAGACCCGGGTCCGCTGCCTGGACCATACCTCCGTTCAGTGGGAACGCCAGGCAAATAATAAGCGGATTATTCAGTGCCATAGATGCCAACAGTGGGGACACGCAACGTCTAACTGCCATGCGGGCCCCCACTGCGTGAAATGTGCAGGCCCCCACTTAACGAAGGTATGCACCAAGCCGCGCGACGAACCGGCGGTCTGTTTCAACTGTGGCACAACAGGTCACACGGCCAACAGCGTCACCTGCACCGTATATAGGAGGAAACTGGAGGCGATGAATTCTCGATCAATAAGAACACAACCCCCACCCGAAATGAAATACGTGGCGGCACCGTTGCCGAAAGTTAACGCTTGGACACAGAGGAGGACACAATTCCAGCCCCTGCCTCTGCCCCATCTTGAACCCCAACCAATTAGGTCGCCTCCCTCTCAACAACAACCACCGAGGTCACTCCCCACAATACAAGCGAATCCACCACCAGCAACTCCCACAGGATCCGAGATGGACAAGCTCCGTCGGCTGCGCGATTCAACAATGAGGATGGCCTCGCTAGTCGATATTGACCAGCTACTTCCTCATTTGGACAAACTTAATGAAAAACTCGAGAGCTGCACCTGCGCTCTTGACAAGTTCCAGGTGGTTACGGCCTTCTTCCGTGAGCTGCCTGCCGATGCCTTTTAGGCTAAAGGTCTCTTCATGGAACGCCAATGGAATAGGTAACAAAATTCCCTTTCTAATAAATTATTTAACGAGGCATAAAATCGACATTATGCTTCTGAATGAGACGAAACTCGACAGACGGGACAAACTACGCGTCCGAGGGTATACGACAATCAGAAAAGATAGGGCCGACATAAACAGAGGCGGCGGAGTGGCTGTACTCATAAAGTCAGACATCGCGCACACGCATCGTTGTCTACGGAACACTTCCATGGAGAACGTGTGTGTGACGCTGGAAGGCGGCATGAGTATTGTCGCCGCGTATAACCGGCCCTCGAACGGGTTCACGGCGGGTTGCCTTGAGAATTTGCTTAACGCGAGCCCGCGCTGCTTGCTTATAGGCGACTTTAACGCTCGGCATAACGCATGGAACTGCCATCGCAACAACGCCAACGGCAACACTCTGTATGATTACGTAAGTAGTCATAATGTCGTACTACAACATCCGGACATTCCACGCATTTTCCGGAAAACGGCACAACGCCCACCACCCTCGACATCGTTGTCAATAAGATTGTGAGGGACTCCACACCACCAGTGGCGTTGGAGGAACTCACATCCGATCATAATCCAATTCTGTTGGAATTGAACGAGGGAAGACATAACACGAAAAATCACCTCTTATAGGGACGCCGATTGGCGCCTCTATGACACATATAAACACACACCTTACACTCACCAACGATATCGCCACACCCGCCGAGCTGGAAAATGTGGTGGAGGAGTTCACGAGGATAGTACAGGACGCCAAGCAGAGTGTTGCAGCTACGATAACCATAAATCCTTACAAAGACCGACTCGACGCGGCGGTCATACAGGACATACGAGAAAAGAACAGACTCAGACGGCTTTGGCAGCGAAATCGCGATGTCGACGCTAAGGCCGAGATGGGCAGACTGCAACGGCGTATCAGGACCGCCATCAACACCACCAAAAACCGGAAATGGCGGGATAGGCTGGAGGCGTTGAATCCTCAAGACAACTCGCTGTGGAAGCTGTCGAGGGCCATGAGAAATACGCGGGAGGCCATCCCCGCGCTGACTAACCCCAACGGACAGACAGCTATGACAGACGCCCAGAAAGCGGAAGACTTAGCGAATCATTTTGCGGATATACATAATGCACAAACACCGAACAATCCGGGACACGACCGCATCGAAAACGACGTTAACGAACTAATTGGTCATGACATCCAATTGACGAGACGAGAATTTCTAAAAGTCATGACCAAGCCCTCGGAAGTGGCTGGCATTGTCCGGACCTTACCTAACGACAAGTCCCCGGGGGCAGACTGTATCGAATACAGGCTGCTCAAATATCTTCCGCGGAAAGGCATTGTACAATTGACGTACATTATCAACGCGATCCTGCGGCTACAACATTGGCCTAGCCAGTGGAAGTGCGCCGTGGTCGTGCCAATTCTGAAACCGAACAAGAACGCCAAACTCGTCGGCAGTTACCGACCGATCTCGCTACTGTCGGCGATCTCCAAGTGGTGGAGAAGGTCATCCTGGTCAGACTAGACGCTGCTCAGGATGAACTTCACATCGATGATGAATGTCAGTTTGGTTTCAGAAAAGGCAGGGGCACTGTGCGCCAGGTCGTCAGGATCGTGAATGACGTCAAAGTGCAGTGCAAGCGCGGAAAAAGCACAGTGATGGTGCTGCTTGATATTGAGAAAGCCTTCGATACAGTATGGATCCCGGGCTTACTCTACAAGTTAAACTCATTGAACTTTCCCACGCATATCACCAAACTGATTCACTCTTTCCTGACAGACAAATCACTGCAGGTTAGGGTGAACAACAAACTTTCAACTCGATGGGACATTCGCGCGGGCGTCCCCCAGGGGTCGTGCCTGTCACCCAAGTTATACAACCTATACGTCTCCGAGTTCCCGAACACGAACCTTGCTAAGTACGCCGACGACACGGCCATGTACGCGCATTCGCATAGTGCACAAGCAGCGAACATGCTGCTCAAAGCGCACATGGCCCGTGCCACGGCATATTACGACAAGTGGAAGATTCGGATCAACGCCGAAAAGTCGGAGTCCATACTCTTCACGCGCCGGTTCACTGAGAACCGCATCTTAACACCAATTTCGATAGGGGGTCGCCAAATTCCAATTAAAAGGTGCGTGAAGTATCTGGGGGTGAACTTAGACAGAAGACTGACGTTTAACATCCACGTTAACGAGACCGTACGAAAGGTCTACTCCATGTCCAGGAGTCTGTATCCGCTCCTGGCGCGGGGTAGCGGACTAAACAGGACAAATAAAAAATGGTTGTATACGATGGTGATCAGGCCGGCCATCACATACGCGGCGCCGGTGTGGTGCAGCATCCCGGCCACGACAATGCGGAAACTTAGAGTTTTAGAACATAAATTTATGCGCCTCATTTCAGACTCCGGTAGGTACACCTCCCTCAGAGACCTCTACGCACGTTGCCACGACATAACCCCACTAGCGGACTTCGTCCGGGAAACATCCCAAAAATTCTACCAATTCAAATTGGGCGACAGTCCGCTAACTCGAGACATAACACGAATCAGACAGCATAATGCCATACTTTTCGATATAAGACACCCATTACCATACCAGGCGTTGCCTATCTTTCGGCAACCTCCCTAGCCAAATCTTTCCTATGCCAAAATTTCCATTTCACCACCTTTTACCTTTCACCACCTTTTACTCCCAAACCCCTCCTCTATTCTCTCTATTAGTCTTATTTTTGTTCTTTTGTTTCTTTTTGTTCTCTTTAAAATCCCCTCTCGACCAATAACTTCTTACAAATCAAAACCTTTTAAATCATAACTTCCCCTTCACCCTACCTTTCCGAAGGCAGGTAGACCATCGGATGAAGGTTGTCATTTGTTCGAACGGGTTTTTTCATTGAATTTTTCCCGTACTAGTAACCCGACCTCTTAAAACAATGCGCGTGTGCGCCAGTGCGCGTGTGCGCGCTTAAACAAAATTCGCCATTTTTTATTTATTTCTAAGTAGTTCTAAGTATTTTAAAATCGTTCATGATTATTTTTCAATAAATTGTTAAGTTTAAGTTTTATTTCTTATTAAAACAGGAGCCCTAACCTCCACCCATTTTACTTACTGTTCTAGCCGAGGCTGGATCTGCCCCACCCGGCCACCCATCTACCAGGGCGTTGCGCGCCGTGGTGGTGTGGCCGGCTCTGAACCGGGTTCCAACTCAGGCGCATTTTTTTTGTAACCGAAATGTTAATAAATCTTTTTGAATTGAATTGAATTGGTATTTGCAGTCGCTAACTCCACAGGTTGTGGAGAGTGGCTGTAAGGAATTTGCCGGCGCGGCTACCGTGAGATGTCGGAGGCCACAGAAGTCCTGTCCGGCAGCGGGCTACCCGAAAAAAATAAAAAAATAATAATAATAATAATAATAATAATAATAATAATACCGGACCCAGTAGTCACTTACCCCACTGGTGTGGGGCGTGGCTGCCGGTACTACCAGCTCCCCTCTGTGAGGGTCGAAATCACAGAGAAGGCTGACTGGTTTTTTAACAAAAAAATAATAATAATAACAACAGGTGAAATACCTAAAAACTTGGAAATTAATTTAAACTCCATCAACCTTAAGAACCACCTCATAAGTAAGATGCAAAAGTCAGTCATAATAGACACCTGCAGTCTGTGTAGAAGGACGCTGAATATCCACTAGGAATACTTAGAATCTCTAAGTGCTTGAGGCACCTCCGCACTTAGAAGAAAATACCAACAAATGTTGTGAACACAAAATAATAATAATTATAATAATAATAATAACGCAGGACTCCGTGCAGTATAAGCGTAACCTCTCTATGGCCTGGATCGACTACCGCAACGCATTTGATATGACATCCCATGAGCTTATTGTCCACTTGCTCAGATGTCTTGCGGTGCCCGATCCCGTAGTGAGATGTATCGAAGAACTCATGCCGCTCTGGAGGACTCGCTTTACCATAACATCGGGTAATAGCAGAGTCCAGACAGAGCCGGTATTGTTCAGAAAGGGAGTATTTCAGGGAGATTCCCTAAGCCCCCTTCTGTTTTGCATCTCACTACTACCATTACCCGTTTCGCTTCGAAATACCCGTGGATACAACTGCGGTACCCCCGGCGACAGGAGGCATAAGGTCACCCATCTGTTTTACAAGGATGACCTTAAACTTTATGCCTCCGGAGAGAGGGATTTACGCCAGTCCCTCAGGGTGGTACAGGAGTACACGCAGGCTGTCGGCATGGAATTTGGGTTGGACAAATGTGCACTCAAGAGAGGACGATGCGGTGACTACGGAGAGGATGCGCAGCTTGTGGACGGAAGCGTCTTACATCATCTAGATGCCGGAGAGTCGTACACTTACTTGGGTGTCGAGCAACGCTCCACCCAAGAAGTGAGTGTAGTAAAAAACACTCTCCGCGGCAAGTATCAGCACCGACTCCGACAGATCTGGTCTTCAGAACTGTCTGCACCCTAAATCGTCCGTTCCACGGTTATATCTCCCACGACATCGGGGAGGCCGTGGACTCTTGAGTTTGGAGAGTCTCCATAACAGGATGGTTCTGGATGGAGCCTGTAAGGTCATAAGGAGTTCGGATCCCCTCCTCTGCATGGTCCGAGACCATGAAAGTGCAGGAGTAGGAGCCTTTTTGTTTAAGGCAGCACGCAGAGCCGCCGATGAACTCGGTCTGGTCTTCGACGCTGAGCGGGTGAATCACTACTCTGTCACCGAGTTGGAACCTCGGCAAAAAGCCCAAGTCAAAGATGCTGAAATTGATCTATTTCTGCAGCTACACTCGGCCATTGCACGGAGTCTTCTATAAAAATATAGGAGACCGCGGCTTATCCGAAAGGCTGATCTTTGCTTTCTTAAGGTCAGCCGGGCTGAAGTCTGAGACCGAGGGATTCATAATGGCGTGTCAGAATGGTGTATTCAACACACTCGTCTATCGAAGTCGTGTCATGGGTATAGAGGTCCCTGATGTCAGCTGCAGGACCTGCCACAGGTCGCCGGAGACATTAATGCATTTGCTGTCGGCTTGTCCAATATATGCAGTCTCGGCCTATATCCAGAGGCACGACGCAGCATTACGAGTGCTTTATTATCACTTAAGGCACTCGTATGAGATAGACGAGACACCAGTGCTGCCTTATGCCCCGGGGGATATTGAGTCCTTTGTGGGAAATGAGAAGTGTCTAATTTATTGGAACTACTCGTTTCCCACCGTCAGGCAAATACAAGCTAATAAGCTTGACATGGTCCTCCTCGACCATCAACTCAAGACAATGTTTGTCGTGGAGTTCTCGGCTCCCGCGGAGAATAACATTGTCTTGAAGGAGGAGGAAAAACGGACGAAATATCGAAATTTGCTCTCCGAACTCCGCAGGCTTTACCCTGGCCATACTGTTAAGCTAGTGGTCCTGATCATAGGAGCCCTCGGTGGAACGAGACACACACTGCTTTCAAAACTAAAGATCATACCGGCATGTCGAAATTCGGCAGAGATCTTAGCCGGCAGGATGCAGAAGGCCATTATCCTCGGCTCATTACGTCTACTCAGGGCACACGATTCTCAGACCCAGTAGTCAGGAGTGGCTGCCGGTACTACCAGCTCCCCTCTGTGAGTGTCGAAGCCACAGAGTATACCCCAAGTCAGCTATCGAAAGACTTACAATCCCATGAGCTCAAGGGGGAAGAGGTCTGATTGACCTTCCATACTTACTTCCGAAGCAAATTGTAAATCTCCAAAGATACTTCCTCCAAAAGTAAGAGACATCTTCTTTCCATCGGGCAGTCATCCTAGCTGACAATGGTTATACACCTTTGAACCTCTGTACAGCGGCCCCACAAGAGAATCTTAAAAAGATAGAATGGGTTACCTCCCAAGTTAATTCACGGAAGTAGAAGGCCATACATGGAAGACACCCCCATGAGCTTAGTGCCGAAAATATCGACCAGGACTCGTCGAATTACTGGCTAACTAGTAGGGATTTATTCCCTGAGACTGAAGGTTTTATTATGGCCATAAAAGACCAAGTGGTAGCTACAAGAAACTACCTTAAGCATATTATTAAAGATGCAAGTGTAACCGACGAAAGATGCAGAAAATGCCATCGTACACAGGAAACGATCCAACATATTACCGCGGGGTGGACATCTCTCGCACCGACGGAATACCTGCACCGTCACAACTGTGCGGGCAAAATTATACACTTGAAACTTGCACGTCTTTACCAGCTTACAGATAACACTAGCCCGTATTATCAGTACAGCCCGGAGAGCGTCTTAATGAATGAAAACTACCGGCTCTATTGGGATAGAACAGTGGTTACTGACAGAATCATACCATCAAATCGACCAGATATCATCTTGGTCAATAAGCTTCAGAAGAAAATATTCCTAATAGACACTGTTGTTCCAAACTCCAACAACATCGAGGAAACCGTTCAGAACAAACTAAGAAAATACGCCGACCTCGCCCACGAGATCAAACAGCAATGGAGGCAAGAGAGTGTTGTCATCATTCCAATAGTAATATCCTCAACCGGCGTTGTGCCCCATTCTCTTGCATTGAACTTAACCAACCTAGGCTTTTCCTCTTTCTTAATCAGGGACCCGCAGAAATCCGTAATTCTCAATACTTGCCACATCGTTCGCAAGTTCCTGAGTTTGCAATAGTTTGTTGTCATCTTGCTCCGGCCGATGATTACAACAAAACCGCATTAAGCGAGAAATAACATAATAATAATAATAATAATAATAATAATAATAATAGTAATAATAATAATAATGGTTCCGCAGGCAGAAGACAGGGCCCCCACAATCGACCCCATCCGGATAAGGGTCAAGGGCAAGGTGGTGGGGCCCAACCGGATCGGGCGCCCGTTGACGACGAACGCCATGAACTAGGACGCTTTGAGTGGACAGATGAGCTAAGGGACGACCTTCTGCATTGCTACGAAAGCAGTGAGCCCGCACGAAGGGGATACATGGGGCGAATGCATGTTCTGTGGTGTGCAAGGCACCCAGAGCACAACGCCTTCACGCCACAAAACCTGCGTGATTATGTATCCCACCTTCGTCGCAGGGGCTACGTGAGAGCTGCTCCTCAGCCGGTGAATGAGGTGGCCGAAGGTCCACCGAATGAACCGGTTGAGGATGTAGTCCCTGACGTTCCACCAATACCAGAGGGCCTCAGTACCAGACGGGGGTTACACTACATAAAAGCCCCCGGACCACAAGACCTGGCCAGAGTGGATGAAGAACTTCGTGAAGCGCTTCCAGAACGGGCTGACATCTGGCACATAAACTGTGCCGTGTATGCTGCTGCTCAACGCTTTTCTCAGGTGGAGAGGCGTAATACTGCCTCCCCACAGGAGAGAGCGAGGCGGCGCATACAAAAGATGGAAGCCAAGATCCGGTCGGCGAGGCAACACGCATCCCGTATCCAATGTGTGATGGACTATATGGCGGCCAATAGACCGTTCACGCCTAAAGTGCGTCGAATAGCCGCCAACTTAAGACGCGTCCATCACACACTCAATGAGGCAGTGCTGCGAACCACCAAACAGCATTGTCTCGACAGGATACGGATGCTAGTGGTTTGTAAAAAATCACTAGTGAGGCGGGCGAGGGGGCTGGCGGAAAATAAACTCTTCCGCCAAAAGCCCTCGCGCCTATTCGAACCGCCTCCGCGTGTTGCAGAGAATCCGCCGACTGTAGATCAGGTGGAAAATTTCTGGAAAACGCTTTACGAGGAGAAGCTTCCACTCAACCGAGACTCTCCGGCCCTTGCACACTTTGAAACCTTTTGTCAAAGGTTTCAACAACCACAGGAAGTGTGCCAACCAATAACCCCAGAAGAGGTTCGAAGAGCTCTCGAGGGCTCTAAGAACTTTGCTGCTCCAGGTCCCGATGGGATAAATAACTTTTGGTGGAAAAAGTTACCGAGCACCCACCACCATTTGGCCAGAATTTTTAATGCCTGGCTAAATGGGGAGCAGCAAATTCCTTCTTGGGTGGTTGAAGGGCGGACAGTGCTGATCCCTAAGAACGGAGATTTGTCCAACCCAAGGAACTACCGACCGATAACCTGTTTAAACGCATGTTACAAGGTGTTTACGCGCATCTTGTACATGCGAGTGCTCCACGCAGTTGAACCGGTTTACGAACGGATATATGAGCAACGAGGGTCGAAGAGAGGTGTCGCTGGCTGCAAGGAGAACCTTTTGATTGACAGATGTGTCTCGCAGGACTCCGTGCAGTATAAGCGGAACCTCTCCATGGCCTGGATCGACTACCGCAAGGCATTTGATATGACATCACATGAGCTTATTGTTCACTTGCTCCGATGTCTTGCGGTACCCGGTCCCGTAGTGAGATGCATCGAAGAACTGATGCCGCTCTGGAGGACTCGCTTTACCATTACATCGGGTAACGATAGAGTCCAGACGGAGTCGGTAACATTCAGAAGGGGAGTATTTCAGGGAGACTCCCTCAGCCCCCTTCTGTTTTGCATCTCACTACTGCCATTATCCGTTTCGCTCCGGAAAACCCGTGGATACAACTGCGGTACCCCCGGCGATAGGAGGCATAAGGTCACCCATCTGTTTTACATGGATGACCTTAAACTTTATGCCTCCGGAGAGAGGGACCTACACCAGTCCCTCAGGGTGGTACAGGAGTACACGCAGGCTGTCGGTATGGAGTTCGGGTTGGACAAATGTGCACTGGTCCATCTCAAGAGAGGACGATGCGGGAACTACGGAGAAGACGCGCAACTCGTTGACGGAAGCATCTTACATCATCTAGATGCCGGAGAGTCGTACACTTACTTGGGTGTCGAGCAACGCTTCACCCAAGAAGTGGGTGTAGTGAAAAACGCTCTCCGCGGCAAGTATCAGCACCGACTCCGACAGATCTGGTCCTCAGAACTGTCGGGGAAGAACAAGGTGTCTGCTACCAACATGCTTGCCGTTCCGATCCTACTCTACTCCTTCGGAGTAGTGAAATGGACTCGAGAGGAGTTGCGTCAACTCGACGTAGGAACCCGCAAGAAGATGCATCTCAATAGAAGTTTGCATCCTAAATCGTCCGTTCCACGGCTATACCTCCCACGACATCGGGGAGGCCGTGGACTCTTGAGTTTGGAGAGTCTCCATAATAGGATGGTTCTGGATGGAGCCTGTAAGGTCATCAGAAGTTCGGATCCCCTCCTCTGCATGGTCCGAGACCATGAAAGTGCAGGAATAGGAGCCTTTTTGTTTAAGGCAGCACAAAGAGCAGCCGATGAACTTGGTCTCTCCTTCGACGTCGAGCGGGTAAATCCCGACTCTGTCACCGAGTTGGAACCTGCTCGACGAAAAGCCCAAATTAAAGCTGCAGAACACAACATCTTTCTGCAGCTTCACACGGATAAGCCAATGCATGGAGTTTTCTATAAAAATATAGAGAACCTTGGCTTATCCGAAAGGCTGACCTTTGCCTTCTTAAGGTCAGCCGGGCTGAAGTCTGAGACCGAGGGATTCATAATGGCTTGCCAGGATGGTGTATTTAATACCCTCGTCTATCGTAGTCGTGTCATGGGTATAGAGGTCCCTGATGTCAGCTGCAGGGCCTGCCGCGGGGCGCCAGAGACTTTAATGCACCTGTTGTCGGCTTGTCCGACATATGCAGTCTCGGCCTATATCCAGAGGCACAACGGAGCATTACGAGTGCTTTATTATCACCTAAGGCACTCGTATGGGATAGACGAGATACCAGTGCTGCCTTACGCTCCGGGGGATATTGAGTCCGTTGTGGGAAATGAGAAGTGTCTAATTTATTGGAACTACTCTTTTCCCACCGTCAGGCAAATACAAGCCAACAAGCCCGACGTAGTACTCCTCGACCATCAACTCAAGACAATGTTTGTCGTGGAGTTCTCGGCTCCCGCGGAGAACAACATTGTCTTGAAGGACGAGGAAAAACGGACAAAATATCGAGATCTGCTCTTCGAACTCCGCAGACTGTATCCAGACCATACTGTTAAGATAGTGGTACTGATTATAGGAGCCCTCGGTGGAACGAGACACACACTGCTTTCAGAACTTAAGATCATACCAGCATGCCGAAATTCGGCAGAGGTCTTAGCCGGCAGAATGCAGAAGGCCGTCATCCTCGGTTCATTACGTCTGCTCAGGGCACACGATTCCCGGACCCAGTAGTCACTTACCCCACGGGTGTGGGGAGTGGCTGCCGGTACTACCAGCTCCCCTCTGTGAGGGTCGGAGCCACAGAGAAGGGTGACTGGTTTTTAACAAAAAAAAAAAAATATTAATAATAATAATAATAATAATAATAATAATGCATGGTCCGGGACCATGAAAATGCAGGGGTAGGAGCATTTTTGTTTAAGGCAGCACAGAGAGCAGCCGATGAACTTGGTCTCTTCTTCGACGTCGAGCGGGTAAATCCCGACTCTGTCACCGAGTTGGAACCTGCTCGACGAAAAGCCCAAATAAAAGCTGCAGAACACAACATCTTTCTGCAGCTTCACACGGATAAGCCAATGCATGGAGTTTTCTATAAGAATATAGAAAACCTTGGCTTATCCGAAAGGCTGACCTTTGTCTTCTTAAGGTCAGCCGGGCTGAAGTCTGAGACCGAGGGATTCATAATGGCTTGCCAGGACGGTGTATTTAATACCCTCGTCTATCGAAGTCGTGTCATGGGTATAGAGGTCCCTGATGTCAGCTGCAGGGCCTGCCGCAGGGCGCCAGAGACTCTGATGCACTTGTTGTCGGCTTGTCCGACATATGCAGTCTCGGCCTATATCCAGAGGCACGACGGAGCATTACGAGTGCTTTATTACCATCTAAGGCACTCGTATGGGATAGACGAAACACCAGTGCTGCCTTACGCTCCGGGGGATATTGAGTCCGTTGTGGGAAATGAGAAGTGTCTAATTTATTGGAACTACTCTTTTCCCACCGTCAGGCGAATACAAGCCAACAAGCCTGACGTAGTACTCCTCGACCATCAACTCAAGACAATGTTCGTCGTGGAGTTCTCGGCTCCCGCGGAGAACAACATTGTCTTAAAGGAGGAGGAAAAACGGACAAAATATCGAGATCTGCTCTTCGAACTCCGCAGACTCTATCCAGACCATACTGTAAAGATAGTGGTACTGATTATAGGAGCCCTCGGTGGAACGAGACACACGCTGCTTTCGGAACTCAAGATCATACCGGCATGCCGAAATTCGGCAGAGATCTTAGCCGGCAGAATGCAGAAGGCCGTCATTCTCGGTTCATTACGTCTGCTCAGGGCACACGATTCCCGGACCCAGTAGTCACTTACCCCACGGGCGTGGGGAGTGGCTACCGGTACTACCAGCTCCCCTCTGTGAGGATCGAAGCCACAGAGAAGGGTGACTGGTTTTTAGCTCGCTAAAAAAAAAAAAAAATAATAATAATAAGGTCAGCCGGGCTGAAGTCTGAGACCGAGGGATTCATAATGGCTTGCCAGGATGGTGTATTTAATACCCTCGTATATCGTAGTCGTGTCATGGGTATAGAGGTCCCTGATGTCAGCTGCAGGGCCTGCCGCAGGGCGCCAGAGACTTTAATGCACCTGTTGTCGGCTTGTCCGACATATGCAGTCTCGGCCTATATCCAGAGGCACGACGGAGCATTACGAGTGCTTTATTATCACCTAAGGCACTCGTATGGGATAGACGAGACACCAGTGCTGCCTTACGCTCCGGGGGATATTGAGTCCGTTGTGGGAAATGAGAAGTGTCTAATTTATTGGAACTACTCTTTTCCCACCGTCAGGCAAATACAAGCCAACAAGTCTGACGTAGTACTCCTCGACCATCAACTCAAGACAATGTTTGTCGTGGAGTTCTCGGCTCCCGCGGAGAACAACATTGTCTTGAAGTAGGAGGAAAAACGGACAAAATATCGAGATCTGCTCTTCGAACTCCGCAGACTGTATCCAGACCATACTGTTAAAATAGTGGTACTGATTATAGGAGCCCTCGGTGGAACGAGACACACACTGCTTTCAGAACTTAAGATCATACCGGCATGCCGAAATTCGGCAGAGGTCTTAGCCGGCAGAATGCAGAAGGCCGTCATCCTCGGTTCATTACGTCTGCTGAGGGCACACGATTCCCGGACCCAGTAGCCACTTACCCCACGGGTGTGGGGAGTGGCTGCCGGTACTACCAGCTCCCCTCTGTGAGGGTCGGAGCCACAGAGAAGGGTGACTGGTTTTTAACAAAAAAATAATAATAATAATAATAATAATATTGATAATAATAAAGCAGGAGGGGCTAACCGTCATCTATCTAGCCTTTGGTGAGTAGCGCCACCACTTACTCCAGCTGGGGATGCAAAATCGAACCGGCAGCCCTAGCGCATCCGAGAGGGGAGAGCGTCTTCCCCTCTGGTGTCGGTCGTGGGCTTGCTGGGCTAACCACCCACAAGCCCAAACCTCCGGTTCCTATTGGCCGAGGACAGGGCCCCCACGATCGACCCCGTTCGGATAGGGGTCAAGGGCAAGGTGGTGGGGCCCAACAAGATCGACAGCCCATTGTTGACGACCGCGACGAACAAGGACGCTTTGAGTGGGCAGATGAACTGAGGGACGACCTTATGCAATGCTACGAAAGCAGTGAGCCCGCACGAAGGGGATACATGGGGCGAATGCATGTTCTGTGGTGTGCAAGGCACCCAGAACACAACGCCTTCACGCCACAAAACCTGCGTGATTATGTGTCCCACCTTCGTCGCAGGGGCTACGTGAGAACTGCTCCTCATCCGATGAATGAGGTGGCCGAAGGTCCACCGAATGAACCGGTTGAGGTTGCAGTCCCAGTCGTTCCACCAGTACCAGAGGGCCTCAGTACCAGAAGGGGGTTGCACAACATAAAACCCCCCCGGGCCACAAGATCTGGCCAGAGTGGATGCAGAACTTCGTGCAGCGCTACCAGAAGAGGCTGACATCTGGCACATGAATTGTGCCGTGTATGCTGCCGCTCAACGCTTGTCTCAGGTGGAGAGGCGGAACAGTGCTTCTCCACAAGAGAGAGCGAGACGGCGCATACACAAGATGCACGCATCCCGTATCCAATGTGTGATGGACTATATGGCGGCCAATAGGCCTTTCACGCCTAAAGTGCGGCGAGTAGCTGCCAACTTAAGACGCGTCCATCACACACTCAATGGGGCAGTGCTGCAAACCACCAAACAGCACTGCCTCGATAGGATACGGATGCTAGTGTCTTGTAAGAAGTCACTAGTGAGGCGGGCGAGGGGGCTAGCGGAAAATCAACTTTTCCGCAAAAAGCCCTCGCGCCTTTTCGAACCGCCTCAGCATGTTGTAGAAAATCCGCCGACTGCAGATCAGGTGGAAAACTTCTGGAAAACGTTGTACGAACAGAAGCTTCCACTCAACAGAGACTCTCCAGCCCTGGCAAACTTTGAAACCTTTTGTCAAAAGTTTCAGCAAGCACAACAGGTGTGCCAACCGATAACCCCAGAAGAGGTTCGAAGAGCTCTTGAGGGCTCTAAGAACTTTGCTGCTCCAGGTCCCGACGGGATCAATAACTTTTGGTGGAAAATATTATCCAGTACCCACCACCATTTAGCCAGAATCTTCAATTCATGGCTAAATGGGGAGCAGCAAATTCCTTCTTGGGTTGTCGAGGGGCGGACAGTGCTGATCCCGAAGAACGGAGATTTGTCAAACCCAAAGAACTACCGGTCGATAACCTGTTTAAACACATGTTACAAGGTGTTTACGCGCATCTTGTACATGCGAGTGCTCCACGCAGTTGAACCGGTTTACGAGCGGATATATGAGCAACGAGGGTCAAAGAGAGGTGTCGCTGGCTGCAAGGAGAACCTGCTGATTGACAGGTGTGTCACGCAGGACTCCATGCAGTATAAGCGTAACCTCTCCATGGCCTGGATCGACTACCGCAAGGCATTTGACATGACATCGCATGAGCTTATAGTTCACCTTGCTCCGATGTCTTGCGGTACCTAGTCCCGTAGTGAGATGCATCGAAGAACTGATGCCGCTCTGGAGGACTCGCTTTACCATTAGATCGGGTAATGATAGAGTCCAGACGGGTCGGTAACATTCAGAAGGGGAGTATTTCAGGGAGACTCCCTCAGCCCCCTTCTATTTTGCATCTCACTACTGCCATTATCCGTTTCGCTCCGGAGAACCCGTGGATACAACTGCGGTACCCCTGGCGATAGGAGGCATAAGGTCACCCATCTGTTTTATATGGATGACCTTAAGCTTTATGCCTCCGGAGAGAGGGACCTACACCAGTCCCTCAGGGTGGTACAGGAGTACACGCAGGCTGTCGGCATGGAGTTCGGGTTAGACAAATGTGCACTGGTCCATCTCAAGAGAGGACGATGCGGGAACTACGGAGAGGACGCGCAGCTCGTGGACGGAAACATCTTACATCATCTAGATGCCGGAGAGTCGTACACTTACTTGGGTGTCGAGCAACGCTCCACCCAAGAAGTGAGTGTAGTGAAAAACGCTCTCCGCGGCAAGTATCAGCACCGACTCCGACAGATCTGGTCTTCAGAGCTGTCGGGGAAGAACAAGGTGTCTGCTACCAACATGCTTGCCGTTCCGATCCTTCTCTACTCTTTTGGAGTAGTGAAATGGACTCAAGAAGAGTTGCGTCAACTCGACGTAGGAACCCACAAGAAGATGCATCTCAATAGGAGTTTGCATCCTAATTCGTCCGTTCCACGGCTATACCTCCCACGACATCGAGGAGGCCGTGGACTCTTGAGTTTGGAGAGTCTCCATAATAGGATGGTTCTGGATGGAGCCTGTAAGGTCATCAGGAGTTCGGATCCCCTCCTCTGCATGGTCCGAGACCATGAAAATGCAGGGGTTGGAGCCTTTCTGTTTAAGGCAGCATAGAGAGCAGCCGATGAACTTGGTCTTTCCTTCGACGTCGAGCGGGTAAATCGCGACTCTGTCACCGAGTTGGAACCTGCTCGGCGAAAAGCCGAAATTAAAGCTGCAGAACACAACAACTTTCTGCAGCTGCACACGGATAAGCCTATGCATGGAGTTTTTTATAAAAACATAGAAAACCTTGGCTTATCCAAAAGGCTGACCTTTGCCTTCTTAAGGTCAGCCGGGCTGAAGTCTGAGACCGAGGGATTCATAATGGCTTGCCAGGATGGTGTATTTAACACCCTCGTCTATCGTAGTCGTGTCATGGGTATAGAGGTCCCTGATGTCAGCTGCAGGGCCTGCCGCAGGGCGCCAGAGACTCTTATGCACTTGCTGTCGGCTTGCCCGACATATGCAGTCTCGGCCTATATCCAAAGGCACGACGGAGCATTACGAGTGCTTTATTACCATTTAGGGCACTCGTATGGGATAGACGAAACAAAAGTGCTGCCTTACGCTCCGGGGGATATTGAGTCCGTTGTGGGAAATGAGAAGTGTCTAATTTATTGGAACTACTCTTTTCCCACCATCAGGCAAATACAAGCCAACAAACCTGACGTAGTACTCCTCGACCATCAACTCAAGACAATGTTCGTCGTGGAGTTCTCGGCTCCCGCGGAGAACAACATTGTCTTGAAGGAGGAGGAAAAACGGACAAAATATCGAGATCTGCTCTTCGAACTCCGCAGACTCTATCCAGACCATACTGTTAAGATAGTGGTACTCGGTGGAACGAGACACACACTGCTTTCGGAACTCAAGATCATACCGGCATGCCGAAATTCGGCAGAGATCTTAGCCGGCAGAATGCGTCATTCTCGGTTCATTAAGTCTGCTCAGGGCACACGATTCCCGGACCCAGTAGTCACTTACCCCACGGGCGTGGGGAGTGGCTACCGGTACTACCAGTCTGACTGACTTTCATCTATCAAGCCTTTGGTGAGTAGCGCTACCACTTACTCCAGCTGGGGGCGCAAAACCGAACCGGCAGCCCTAGTGCACCCGGGAGGGGAAAGCTCATTCCCCTCTGGTGTCGGTCGTGGGCTTGCTGGGCTAACCACCCGCAAGCCCAAATCTCTGGTTCCAGCTGACCAAAGACAGGGCCCCCACGATCGACCCCGAGCGGATAATGGTCATGGGCAAGGTGGTGGGGCCCAACAGGACGGACTGCCCGATAACGACAACCGCGGCGACGCATATGGACGCTTTGAGTGACGGACGAGCTGATGGACGACCTTATGCAGTGCTACGAAAGCAGTGAGCCTGCACGGAGGGGATACATGGCGCGGATGCATGTTCCGTGGTGTGATATCCACCCAGAACATCGCGCTTTCACGAAACAAAACCTTCGTGACTATGTATCTCACCTCCGAAGCTGAGGCTACATCAGAACCGCTCTGAGGCCTGTTGAAGAGGTAGTCGACAGACCACCCGATCAACCGGTCGAGGAGGTGGTTTTAGATGTTCCACCCATACCAGAGGGCATCAGAACTAGAAGGGGGCTCCACCATCAAAAGTCCCCTCCCCTCGGCCACAAGATCTGGTCAGAGTGGACGCAGAACTCAGTGAAGCTATTCCAGAAGAGGCGGATATCTGGCATATTAATTGTGCCGTCTACGACGCCGCGTTGCAGCTCTCTCCGATGGTGAGGCGGGATAATACTACTTCCCCGCAGGAGAGAGCTGACCGGCGTATAAGAAAGATGGAAGCCAAGATCCGGTCGGCGAGACAATATGCTTCCCGTATTCAGTGTGTGATGGATTACATGGCGGAGAACAGGCTTTTCACGCCAAAAATGCGGCGAATCGCTGCCAACATAAGGCGAGTCCATCACACGCTTAACGTGGCAGTGCTGCTTACCACCAAGCAACACTGTCTGGATAGAATACGGATGCTAGTGGCATGCAAAAAGTCGCTAGCAAGGCGGGCGAGGGCAGTAGCGGAAAATAACCTTTTCCGCAAGAAGCCATCTCGCCTGTTCCAACCGCCTGAGCGTATTGTTGAGAATCCGCCGACTGTAGATCAGGTGGAAGACTTCTGGAAGACGCTTTACGAACAAAAGCATCCACTAAACCGAGATACTCCAGCCCTGGCACACTTTGAAGCTTTTTGCCAAGGGCTCCAGCAGCCTCAAGCAGTGTGCCAACCGATAACGACGGAAGAGGTTCGAAGAGCCCTTGAAGGCTACAAGAACTTTGCCGCTCCTGGACCCGATGGGATTAACAATTTTTGGTGGAAAAAACTTCCGAGCACCCACCGCCATTTAGCCAGAATTTTCACCTCGTGGCTAAATGGAGAGCAGCAAATCCCTTCCTGGATTATCGAGGGGCGAACCGTGCTACTCCCTAAGAACGGAGATCTGGCAGATCCAGCGAACTACAGACCGATAACCTGTTTAAACGCATGTTACAAGATATTCACACGTGTCTTGTACATGTGGGTACTCCAAGCAAGCGGCCCGGTTTACGAACGGATATGCGAGCAACGTGGGTCTAAGAAGGGTGTCGCTGGCTGCAAGGAGAACCTGCTTATTGACAGATGTGTCACGCAGGACTCCGTGCAGTATAAGCTGAACCTTTCCATGGCCTGGATCGATTACCGCAAGGCATTTGACATGACATCTCACGAGCTAATTGTTCAGTTGCTCCAATGTCTTGCGGTGCCCGGTCCCGTAGTGAGATGCATAGAACAACTCATGCCGCTCTGGAGGAATCGCTTTGCTATAACATCTGGTAACGTTAGAGTCCAAACAGAGCCGGTTATGTTTAAGGGGAGACTCTCTCAGCCCCCTTCTATTTTGCATCTCGTTACTGCCGTTATCCGTTGAACTTCGCAGAACCCGTGGTTACAATTGCGGTACCCCCGGAGATAGGAGACATAAGGTCACCCATCTATTTTACATGGATGACCTTAAGCTTTATGCCTCTAGCGAGAGAGATTTACATCAATCTCTCAGGGTGGTATATGAGTACACTCAGGCTGTCGGAATGGAGTTCGGCTTGGACAAATGTGCTCTGGTTCACCTCAAGAGAGGACGATGCGGTGACTACGGAGAGGATGCGCAGCTTGTATATGGAAGCATCTTGCACCACCTAGATGCCGGAGAGACGTACAAATACTTGGGTGTTGAGCAACGCTCCACCCAAGAAGTGTCAACAGTGAAAAACGCTCTCCGCGGCAAGTACCAGCACCTCCTCCGGCAGATTTGGTCTTCTGAACTGTCGGGGAAGAATAATGTGTCTGCAACTAATATGCTTGCCGTTCCAATCCTCCTTCACTCCTTTGGAGTAGTGAAATGGACACGAGGCGAGCTGCGCCAACTCGATGTAGGAACCCGAAAGATGATGCATCTCAACAGAAGCTTGCATCCAAAATCGTCCGTTCCACGGTTATATCTCTCACGACAACAGGGAGGCCGTGGACTCTTGAATTTGGAGTATCTACATAGCAGGTCGGCTCTGGATGGAGCTTGCAAGATCATCAAGAGTTCGGATCCCCTTCTCTGCATGGTTAGCGACCACGAAAATGCAGGGATAGGAGCGTTCTTATTTAAGGCAGCACAAAGAGCAGCCGATGAACTTGGCCTCGACTTCGACACTGGGCGAGTAAACCCGAGCTCTGTCACCGAGCTGGAGCCCGCTCAGCTAAAAGCCCATACAAAAGCAGCACAGCAACGCAAATTTCTGCAACTGCATAAAGATAAGCCCTTGCATGGAGTCTTCTACATGAACATTGAAGACAGGGGCTTATCTGAGAAACTGACCTTTGCTTTCCTAAGGTCAGCTGGGCTGAAGTCTGAGACCGAAGGGTTCATTATGGCTTGCCAGGATGGTGTCTTTAACACACTCGTCTATCGAAGTCATGTCTTGGGTATAGAGGTCCCTGATGTAAACTGCAGGGCCTGCCGAAAGGCGCCGGAGACACTTGTTGTCGGCTTGTCCGACATACGCTGTCTCGGCCTATATTCACAGACATGATGGAGCACTACGAGTGCTGTACTATCATCTACGGCACTCGTATAGGATAGACGAGACACCAGTGCTGCCTTACGCTCCGGGGGATATTGAGTCCGTAGTGGGGAATGAGCGGTGCCTAATTTATTGGAACTACTCGTTTCCCACCCTCAGGCAAATACAGGCCAATAAACCTGATTTAGTCCTCCTCGACCACCAACTCAGGACAATGTTTGTCATTGAATTCTCCTCCCCAGGGGAAACAAACATTGTTCTAAAAGAGGAGGAAAAACGGACTAAATATCGAGATCTTCTCTTCGAACTTCGTAGACTCTATCCGGACCACACTGTTAAACTAGTGGTTCTTATCATAGGATGCCTAGGGGGGGTGAGACGTACACTGCTTTCGGAATTGAAGACGATACCGGCATGCCGAGAGTCGGCAGAAATCTTAGCCGGAAGAATGCAGAAGGCCGTTATCCTTGGTTCGTTACGCCCGCTCAGAGCACACGATTCGCGGACCCAGTGATCACTAACTCTACGGCGTAGGGAGTGGTCACTGGTATTACCAGCGTACCCTCTCTGGTAGCGGAGGTAGAGAGAAGGGCGACTGGATTCGAAAAAAAAAAAAATAAAAAATAAAATAATAATAATAATACGGCACGCGAACCGGATGCAAGATCACAAACACTAAAGAAGTTATAAACCACCTCCTATACATGGACGACCTAAAATTGATAGCGTCTAGCAAGACCCAACTGAACAAGCTTCTATCAACCACGAACATTTTTAGCGAAGATATAAAAATGGAGTTCGGCCTAGATAAGTGCGCAGTGGTATCCTTTAAGGGCGGAAATATAGAGGAGATGGAAAATGTCAACTTGGATGAACACTGTGAAATTGAGGCACTCGAGCAAGGATCCTTTTACAAGTACCTAGAGGAGTAGGCGAAGGCGATGGAATCGATCACGAGGGATCCAAGGAGAAGTTAAAAAATGAGTATACCCATAGGGTACGCAAAATACTCAATACAGAATTAAACGCACGAAACAAGATCAGTGCTATTGGAGCCCTAGCGGTCCCCGTGATCCAATATAGTGTTGGCATAATAAACTGGAAGGCGGAAGAAATCAAACAACTGGATATAAAAACCCGCAAACTGCTCACCATGCATGGAGCATTACATCCAAAAGCAGACACGTGCCGGTTGTACGTGCCAAGAAACAAAGGCGGAAGGGGACTTAAACAAATAGAAGCGGCGGCAGAAAGTGAAATTTATAGTCTAGCTTTCTATATAACACAAAACGCCCAGTCCAACTACCTTCTACAAGCGACTATGCAACACGACCGGGTACAACGGCACTACTCACTGACTAAAGAAGCCCTAAAAACAGCCAGGAAATTTAAAACCAACGAAGAGCCAGAACCAACAATCCAGGAAATGCCCCGTCCTAAGAATATGCAGCAGAGAATTAAAAACGAGATGGTAACAAAGTGGAAGGAGAAGCCTATGCACGGCAAGTTGGCAAGGGACATGGACAACCTCAAAATAGATAAGCGTATCTCTTTTGCATGGCTTAAAAATGGCCATCTCAAATCTGAATCCGAGAGTCTTTTGGTGGCAGCTCAAGGCCAGGCATTGAAAACTCGATACATTGAACACCGTATCATGAAAACTAATGGAGATGAGATGTGCCGGATGTGCAAAGAGAAAAGTGAAACCATCACGCATAATATGTCCGCTTGTTCCACACTTGCACAAAAGGAATATATAGAACGTCACAACCGTGTCTGTTCCTTACTACACTACCAGATAAGCCGTTTTTATGACTGTGAGCCCCTGACCCAAAACTGGTACGAACATAAGCCAGAGAGCGTCAGCAATAGTAAAGATGGGAAGACCACTATCCTCTATGACCACCTCATTAGAACAGATCGGACAATGTCAGGCCACAATGAAGAAGGAGCACCAAATCGCCCTGATATTGTCATAAGGAGTGAAAAAGTCACTTACCTGATTGATGTAGCTATCCCCTCAGACACCAACATAATCAAGAAGGAAGCGGAGAAAAATCTAAAATATAAAAGCCTGGCTATAGAAATTCAGAGGATGTGGAGAACAAAAGTAATTACGATACCTATTGTCATCGGGTCAACGGGATACGTCTCTGAAGAATTCTGTAATCATGTTAACCGGCTTCCCGGAGAGCACCGAGCTGAGCAAATACAGCAGACAGCAATTCTTGGCACCGCATATATAATCAGGAAGGTGTTGTCGTGAACCTGAAAAGAAGACACGCTTTAGAATATGTACCCTCATAATCCATATTTACCTTACCTTAGATGCATGGTTTGCATCCGGTTTGCGTAATGATACCTACCTTAGGACAGGGTAGTGATAGAACGAAAAAAAAAAAATAAATAATAATAATAATAATAATAATAATAATAATAATAATAAAGCAGGAGAGGCTGACTTTCATCTATCAAGCCTTTGGTGAGTAGCGCCACCACTTACTCCAGCTGGGGTGCAAAACCGAACCGGCAGCCCTAGTGCACCCGGGAGGGGAAAGCTCATTCCCCTCTGGTGTCGGTCGTGGGCTTGCTGGGCTAACCACCCACAAGCCCTCACTTCTGGTTCCTGAAAACAGAAGACAGGGCCCCCACAATCGACCCCGTCCGGATAGGGGTCAAGGGCAAGGTGGTGGGGCCCAACCGGATGGAGCGCCCGTTGACGAACGCTATGGACAAGGACGCTTTGAGTGGACGGATGAGCTAAGGGACGACCTTCTGCAATGCTATGAAAGCAGTGAGCCCGCACAAAGGGGATACATGGGGCGGATGCATGCTCTGTGGTGTGACAGGCATCCAGAGCATGGCGCCTTCACGCCACAAAATCTGCGTGACTATGTATCCCATTTTCGTAGAAGGGGCTACGTGAGGGCTGCTCCTGGACCGGTAAATGAGGTGGACGAAAGACCGCCGCATTCACCGGTTGAGGAAGTGGCTCTCTTTGTTCCACCAATACCAGAGGGCCTCAGTACCAGACGGGGGCTACACCACATAAAAGCCCCCGGGCCGCAAGATCTGGCCAGAGTGGACGAAGAACTTCGTGAAGCGCTTCCAGAAAGGGCTGACATCTGGCACATAAACTGTGCCGTGTATGTCGCTGCTCAACGCTTTTCTCGGCTGGAGAGGCGTAATACTGCCTCCCCACAGGAGAGAGTGAGGCGGCGCATACAAAAGATGGAAGCCAAGATCCGGTCGGCGAGGCAACACGCATCCCGTATCCAATGTGTGATGGACTATATGGCGGCCAATAGCCGTTCACGCCTAAAGTGCGTCGAATAGCCGCCAACTTAAGACGCGTCCATCACACACTCAATGAGGCAGTGCTGCGAACCACCAAACAGCACTGTCTCGACAGGATACGGATGCTAGTGGTTTGTAAAAAATCACTAGTGAGGCGGGCGAGGGGGCTGGCGGAAAATAAACTCTTCCGCCAAAAGCCCTCGCGCTTTTTCGAACCGCCTCCACGTGTTGCAGAGAATCCGCCGACTGTAGATCAGGTGGAAAATTTCTGGAAAACACTTTACGAGGAGAAGCTTCCACTCAACCGAGACTCTCCAGCCCTGGCACACTTTGAAGCCTTCTGTCAAAGGCTTCAACAACCAAACGAGGTGTGCCAACCGATAACTCCAGAAGAGGTTCGAAGAGCTCTTGAGGGCTCTAAGAACTTTGCTGCTCCAGGTCCCGATGGGATAAACAACTACTGGTGGAAAAAATTACCCACCACCCACCACCATTTGGCCAGAATTTTCAATTCATGGCTAAATGGGGAGCAGCAAATTCCTTCTTGGCTTGTCGAGGGGCGGACAGTGCTGATCCTGAAGAACGGAGATTTGTCTGACCCAAAGAACTACCGGCCGATAACCTGTTTAAACGCATGTTACAAGGTGTTTACGCGCATCCTGTACATGCGAGTGCTCCACGCAGTTGAACCGGTTTACGAACGGATATATGAGCAACGAGGGTCGAAGAGAGGTGTCGATGGCTGCAAGGAGAACCTGTTGATTGACAGATGTGTCACGCAGGACTCAGTGCAGTATAAGCGGAACCTCTCCATGGCCTGGATCGACTACCGCAAGGCATTTGATATGACATCACATGAGCTTATTGTTCACTTGCTCCGATGTCTTGCGGTACCCGGTCCCGTAGTGAGATGCATCAAAGAACTGATGCCGCTCTGGAGGACTCGCTTTACTATTACATCGGGTAACGATAGAGTCCAGACGGAGTCGGTAACATTCAGAAGGGGAGTATTTCAGGGAGACTTCCTCAGCCCCCTTCTCTTTTGCATCTCACTACTGCCATTATCCGTTTCGCTCCGGAAAATCCGTGGATACAACTGCGGTACCCCCGGCGATAGGAGGCATAAGGTCACCCATCTGTTTTACATGGATGACCTTAAACTTTATGCCTCCGGAGAGAGGGACCTACACCAGTCCCTCAGGGTGGTACAGGAGTACACGCAGGCTGTCGGTATGGAGTTCGGGCTGGACAAATGTGCACTGGTCCATCTCAAGAGAGGACGATGCGGGGACTACGGAGAGGACGCGCAGCTCGTGGACGGAAGCATCTTACATCATCTAGATGCCGGAGAGTCGTACACTTACTTGGGTGTCGAGCAACGCTCCACCCAAGAAGTGAGTGTAGTGAAAAACGCTCTCCGCGGCAAGTATCAGCACCGACTCCGACAGATCTGGTCTTCAGAGCTGTCGGGGAAGAACAAGGCGTCTGCTACCAACATGCTTGCCGTTCCGATCCTTCTCTACTCCTTTGGAGTAGTGAAATGGACTCAAGAAGAGTTGCGTCAACTCGACGTAGGAACCCGCAAGAAGATGCATCTCAATAGGAGTTTGCATCCTAAATCGTCCGTTCCTCGGCTATACCTCCCACGACATCGGGGAGGCCGTGGACTCTTGAGTTTGGAGAGTCTCCATAATAGGATGGTTCTGGATGGAGCCTGTAAGGTCATCAGGAGTTTGGATCCCCTCCTCTGCATGGTCCGAGACCATGAAAGTGCAGGAATAGGAGCCTTTTTGTTTAAGGCAGCACAGAGAGCAGCCGATGAACTTGGTCTCTCCTTCGACGTCGAGCGGGTAAATCCCGAGTTGGAACCTGCTCGACGAAAAGCCCAAATTAAAGCTGCAGAACACAACATCTTTCTGCAGCTTCACACGGATAAGCCAATGCATGGAGTTTTCTATAAAAATATAGAAAACCTTGGCTTATCCGAAAGGCTGACCTTTGCCTTCTTAAGGTCAGCCGGGCTGAAGTCTGAGACCGAGGGATTCATAATGGCTTGCCAGGATGGTGTATTCAACACCCTCGTCTATCGTAGTCGTGTCATGGGTATAGAGGTCCCAGCTGCAGGGCCTGCCGCAGGGCGCCAGAGACTCTTATGCACTTGCTGTCGGCTTGCCCGACATATGCAGTCTCGGCCTATATCCAAAGGCACGACGGAGCATTACGAGTGCTTTATTACCATTTAAGGCACTCGTATGGGATAGACGAAACACCAGTGCTGCCTTACGCTCCGGGGGATATTGAGTCCGTTGTGGGAAATGAGAAGTGTCTAATTTATTGGAACTACTCTTTTCCCACCGTCAGGCAAATACAAGCCAACAAGCCTGACGTAGTACTCCTCGAACATCAACTCAAGACAATGTTCGTCGTGGAGTTCTCGGCTCCCGCGGAGAACAACATTGTCTTGAAGGAGGAGGAAAAACGGACAAAATATCGAGATCTGCTCTTCGAACTCCGCAGACTGTATCCAGACCATACTGTTAAGATAGTGGTACTGATCATAGGAGCCCTCGGTGGAACGAGACACACACTGCTTTCGGAACTTAAGATCATACCGGCATGCCGAAATTCGGCAGAGTTCTTAGCCGGCAGAATGCAGAAGGCCGTCATCCTCGGTTCATTACGTCTGCTCAGGGCACACGATTCCCGGACCCAGTAGTCGCTTACCCCACGGGTGTGGGGAGTGGCTGCCGGTACTACCAGCTCCCCTCTGTGAGGGTCGGAGCCACAGAGAAGTGTGACTGGTTTTTAACAACAAAAAATAATAATAATAATAATAATAATAACTTGTTTACCAACTCTGTATAAAATCATAACATCGATTATTGCTGAAAAACTTAACAAACACCTGATACAACAACGAGTGATCACCGAAGAACAAAAGGGATGCAGACAGAGAACTCAAGGCTGCAAGGAACAATTGATTATAGATAGAATTGTAACTCAGGATGCAAGACATCGAATGCGAAATATCTCTGTAGCATGGATCGATTACCAAAAGGCATTCGATTCTGTGCCACATAGCTGGCTAATAGAGAGTCTTGAGTTATATAAAGTCGACGAAAAGATCGTGGAATTCCTAAAAATATGTATGAACTCCTGGAGAACGAAACTGCATGTGAACATGAATCATAGATCAATGACCACAGAGGAAATACCTATAAAAAGTGGAATTTTTCAGGGTGACTCACTAAGCCCGATATGGTTTATACTAAGCCTTAACCCTTTATCAAGAGCCCTACAAAGATCTAGTCTTGGGTACACGTTGAAAGCCGAGGACATACGTTATTCAGTGAGTCATTTATTCTACGTAGATGATTTAAAATTATACGCCAACTCAGAAAGAGACTTGAATCGGTTGATTGAAATAACCCAAAAATTTAGTGACGACATCAAGATGAAATTCGGGTTAGACAAATGTGCGAAACTCGTAGCGCACCGAGGAAGGCCTAAAGAATATGATAACTTGGAAAACACCGGCATAAAATACCTCAACAATGATTTATACAAATATCTAGGATATGACCAACAACTAGTCATCAATCAGAGGGAGACAAAACAAAAGCTGAAGACAGTGCTAGAAGTAAGATTAAGAAAAGTCCTACGAACTGAACTTACAGGGAAAAATAAGATTAAAGCCATAAATACGTGGGTGATACCGGCCATTGGATACTCATTTGGAGTCATAGGATGGTCTAACACGGACTTAGAGGCACTGAACCGGATAGTTAGAGTGAAGTTAACTGAACATCGTATGCATCACCCTGAGGCCTGTACAGAGAGACTTTACATCCCACGACATATGGGAGGCAGAGGACTTGTAGACATAAAGGAGCTCTACTACAAACAAGTTGTCAAACTCAAAAAGTACGAAAAGGTTACCTTTATGGTGAGACTGAAGGATTCATTGTAGCAATTCAAGACAACGTTATTGCGACAAGGAATCACATTAAGTTCATCCACAGAGTTGCTATTAATAACGATCTATGCCGAATGTGCCACAAGTATTCAGAAACAATTGAACACATCATAGCTGGCTGTACACTTCTAGCGCCGACTGAATACTTAAAACGACACAACTTAACAGCCAACATAATCCATCAAGAGCTGGCGATATTATACAACCTACAGAAACAACGTGAACAATATTTCAAATATGTACCATTCCCTGTATTAGAAAATGATACATACCGCTTGTACTGGGACACCACAATCCTCACAGATAGGCCAATAGCGAACAACAGGCCGGATATAACAGTGGTGAATAAGAAAGATGAGGTGGGCTTTTTTATCGACATCGCACACCCGAGTGATCACAACCTGGAGAAGACAGAAAGAGAGAAGATCAATAAATATTACGAACTTTCCGAAGAATTCCGAAAATTATATAAATTAAAAACGGTACTTACCATTCCACTAGTCATTTCAGCTACCGGGCTAACAACGAACAACATAAGGACAAACCTAGAAAAAATTAATATCACAGAGAAAGGCATACTCACAACTATGCAAAAGTCAGTGATATTAGAAACGTGTAGGATAGTAAGGAAGACACTAAACATACCAGAAAACACCCCAGCCTAAACAGCTAAGTGGAATCCGCGGATGTTAACTGTCGAATCAACACCACAACTTAGTGATTGGTAAACGTAACCCCACTAAGTTGATAACCCATCTGGAGAAAAAAAAAATAAATAAAATAATAATAATAATAATAATAAGGGGGGCGAATACGGACCGACAGCCTCCCCGCGGTGCTCCCCGGGCAACAGGTAGAGGTGACTCTGCCTGGCAGATGTCGGACGTGGGTCCCCAGGCCTCTGAGGACTAAAGTCTCTGGTTCAAGACGACGACAGAGAACGGGAACCTCACAACAGACCCCAGTCGGATGGGGGTCGGAGACATGTGGGAGGGGCCATACCGGACGGTCTTAATGATGACGAACCTCCTATTGAACACGGACGCTTTAAGTGGACGGGGGGATTACGGGATGACCTGCTTATCTGTATCGCGCCTTCTCTCAACAACACCTGAGAGATCAGGTATCCTTCCTACGTCGAACAGGCGTCAGCAGGAAGAAGGGCCAGCCGCATCACCACCGCGGCAACTACCTGCTGACCGAGAACATCGCCTAGAGTACACCGACGACATCCTCAGGGCGAGGGTTAGCCTTAACACCAGGGTTAACCCGAAGCCACACGACCTGGCAAGAATGGATTCGTTACTCAATGATGAGATTCCAGAAGATGCCAACATATGGCAGATCAACAGTGCCGTGTACGCAGCCGCTAGACAACTCGTTCCCCAGCAACGCCTGGCAAGCGTGCTGGGTAGGGTCGAGAAGACTAAGCGGCGCGTACAAAAAATCGAGGCAAAAATTAAATCGGCGAGACAACACCCATCTCGAATCCAGAGTGTGGTGGAGTATATAACGGCAGCTAAGCCATTCACGCCGAAAATTCGGCGTATAGTTGCCGGTATAAGACGACAACACCACACTCTAAATCGGACAGTGCTGCAAACCACCAAACAGCACTGTCTAGATAGGATTCGAGCACTCATGGTCATCAAAAAATGCTTGGTCAGACGAGCACGATCCATGGAACAAAACCATCTGTTCCAAATAAGTCCCTCTCGTCTGTTCCAAGACCCACCACGTGTTGTCAAAAATCCGCCGTGTGTTGAAACTGTTAAGGCTTTCTGGAAGGGAATCTATGAGACTACGAGTCCATTCGACAGCGGCACTCCAGCGATAGCACACTTCGAGGAGCTCTGCAACAATCTGTTGGGAGAGCAAGACGAATTGTGTCCGGCGATCAGTACCGAGAAAGTTCAACAAGTATTTGTTGGAACTAAGAACTTCGCTGCTCCGGGTCCAGATGGCATAAACAACTGGTGGTGGAAGAAATTCCCTTCCAACCACCGCCATCTGGCCTGAGTTTTCAACTCATGGTTGAACGAAGGGCAGCCGATTCCGGACTGGTTTGCCGAGGGACGTACTGTACTGATCCCCAAAAAGGGAGATCTCTCCAACCCGAAGAATTATAGACCGATCACCTGCCTCAATTCCTGCTACAAGATATTTACACGTATCGTATATGCCAGGACATTGAGGTCAGTTGAGCCGGTCTACCGAGAGATACATGAACAGAGCGTGGTGGCAAGAAAGGTGTGGCAGGCCGCAAAGAAAACCTATTGATAGACCGCTGTATTACACAGAATTCTGGGCAATACAAGCGTAATCTATCAATGGCGTGGATTGATTACCGCAAGGCATTTGATACTACATCTCATGCACTATTATTACACTTGCTGCAATGCCTTGTGGTACTTGCCCCACTAGTGAGATGCATCGAACAACTGATGCCACTCTGGAGAACCCGCTTCACCATGACATCTGGTGCTCAGTGGGTATCAACAGATTTGGTAACTTTTAGGAAAGGAGTTTTCCAGGGTGACTCCCTGAGTCCTCTCCTATTTTGCATCTCACTGCTGCCGTTATCTGTCAGGCTCCGCCAAACCCGCGGATACCAATGTGGCCCACCCAGCAATCGGAGGTATAAGATCACCCATCTATTTTATATGGATGACCTAAAACTTTATGCCTCCGGAGAGTGCGAACTCCAAAACTCTCTAAGGGTGATCCAAGAGTATACACGGGCCATTGGCATGGAATTCGGGCTGGACAAATGTGCAGTCGTCCACCTCAAGAGAGGACGAAGCGGGATATTCCTTGAAGACGCGCAGCTCGCAGACGGAAGCATCCTACGACATCTAGATGCCGGAGAGACCTACACGTACCTGGATGTGGAACAACATCACATCCAGGACGTGAAACAAATTAAGGATACTCTCCGCGGCAAGTACAGACACCGGCTCCGACAGATTTGTCCTTCCGAACTTTCGGGGAAGAACAAGATGTCTGCAACTAATATGCTTGCCGTTCCGATTCTGCTCTACTCCTTCGGAGTAGTTAAGTGGACACTAGATGACCTGCGCCAATTGGATAGGGATACCCGCAAGATGATGCATGTTCACAGGAGCGTCCATCCTAGGTCGTCCGTTCCTCGAGTGTACCTCCCACGCCAACGGGGGGGTCGAGGACTCTTGAGTCTGAGTAGCCACTGGGTGTGGCATGCAACGTCCTTAGGTGGTCGGACCCACTCCTGCGGTTTGTGAGAGATCATGAAACTGCAGGAGTTGGCGCATTTTTATTCAAGGCAGCACGTAAGGCCGCAGATGATCTCGGTCTCATATTGGACTTCAAGCGAGGAGGCCGGCGAGGTGCTGAGCTAGAATCAGTAACTGAGCTTGCGCCAAATCGCTTGACAGCCCAAGTTAAAGCTGCCGAGCAGAGAAATCTGTTCAGGCAGCACGTCGATAAGCCCATGCACAGTTTATTCTATAACAACATAGAGACACTGGGTTTATCGACAAAGCTGACCTTCGCTTTCTTACGGTCAGCAGGGCTAAAGTCGGAGACTGAGGGATTCATTGTGGCCTGCCAAGATGGTGTTATTAACACCTTGGTCTGCCGCAGTCCCGTTATGGGTGTGGAGGTCCTTGACATTACCTGTAGGACCTGCCGTCAGGCGCCGGAGTCGCTCATGCACTTACTATCTGCATGTCCGGTATATGCGACTTCGGCCTACATCCATAGGCATAACGCGGCTCTACGAGTGCTGTACAGCCATCTTCGGCACTCGTACGAAGTAGACCAAATACCAGTGCTGCCTTACGCCCCCGGAGAGATCGAGTCCGTTGTCGAGAACGAGAAGTGCCGAATATATTGGAACTACTCGTTTCCGACATTCAGGCAGATACAAGCAAACAAGCCTGACATAGTCCTCCTCGACCATCAAACCAAGGTGATGTATGTTACGGAATTCTCGGCACCTGCCGAGACAAACATCATCTTGAAGGAGGGGGGAAAAACGGGCTAAATACCGAGATCTCCGGTATGAGCTGCGAGCGCTATACCCAGACTACTTGGTCAAGATGGTCGTCCTGATAATCTGTGTACTCGGTGGAATAAGGCCTACGCTGCACTCGGAATTAAAGGCCATACCAGCCTGCCAAAAGTCAGCCGAATGGTTGTCAGGCCAAATGCAGAAGTCAGTTATCCTGGGGTCCCTCCGTTTGCTTAGGGCACATGAGTCTGGAATTTACAGTCACTGACCCTGCGGGATGCGGGGAGTGGCTGTGAATAATTCGCTGGCGCTTCTCTCAAGAGAATGTCGGAGGCACGGGAGAACTGTCCAGAATCGCGTGCGCCACCACTTACTCCAGCTGGGGTGCAAAACCGAACCGGCAGCCCTAGTGCACCCGGGAGGGGAGAGCTCATTCCCCTCTGGTGTCGGTCGTGGGCTTGCTGGGCTAACCACCCACAAGCCCCAACTTCTGGTTCCAGAAAACAGAAGACAGGGCCCCCACAATCGACCCCGTCCGGATAGGGGTCAAGGGCAAGGTGGTGGGGCCTAACCGGATGGAGCGCCCGTTGACATTACGCTATGGACAAGGACGCTTTGACTGGACGGATGAGCTAAGGGACGACCTTCTGCAATGCTATAAAATCAGTGAGCCCGCACGAAGGGGATACATGGGGCGGATGCATACTCTGTGGTGTGACAGGCATCCAGAGCATGGCGCCTTCACGCCACAAAATCTGCGTGACTATGTATCCCATCTTGGTAGAAGGGGCTACGTGAGGGTTGAACCTGGACCGGTGAATGAGGTGGCCAAAAGACCGCCCCATTCACCGGTTGAGGAAGTGGCTCTCCTTGTTCCACCAATACCAGAGGGCCTCGGTACCAGACGGGGCTACACCACATAAAATCCCCCGGGCCACAAGATCTGGCGAGAGTGGATGAAGAACTTCGTGAAGCGCTTCCAGAACGGGCTGACATCTGTCACATAAACTGTGCCGTGTATGCCGCTGCTCAACGCTTTTCTCGGCTAGAGAGGCGTAATACTGCCTCCCCACAGGAGAGAGCGGGGCGGCACATACAAAAGATGGAAGCCAAGATCCGGTCGGCGAGGCAACACGCATCCCGTATCCAATGTGTGATGGACTATATGGCGGCCAATAGGCCGTTTACGCCTAAAGTGCGTCGAATAGCCGCCAACTTAAGACGCGTCCATCACACACTCAATGAGGCAGTGCTGCGAACCATCAAACAGCACTGTCTTGACAGGATACGGATGCTAATGGTTTGTAAAAAATCACTAGTGAGACGGGCGAGGGGGCTGGCGGAAAATAAGCTCTTCCGCCAAAAGCCCTCACGAGGTCATCCCAAGGATGACCTGACTGGATATTAATTCCTGTAAAGATCCAAATTATAGATGTCCTAGGGATATTGTCACGCTTAAAACGTGCTCAAGCTGAAAATTATACCCGAATATCTTAATTGGAACGCCAAATTAAATTCACTCACTTCAACACAACAATATTTATTTAATAACAACAATAGATAACAATTCACTTTACAAATATCACAATTACGATCTGAGACTAAGCTTTCAACGAACAGAGGCCTGTGCCTAGACACCCCGGCGTCCGGGTGCCCACCTAGACGCACCTCAGGCGCCCGCGCCCCCGTAGAGACTCCCCGATCATTGTTTTTTTTTTTTTTTTGTTTAAATACCCCGGATAGATGATATATAGTTCAATGTTGACTTTGTATACAAAATATAACTAACCTTGTCAAGTCAGCAATTATAGACATGAATGTTATTGAACTAATTAATTGTGAGTTATATAAAACATCATTCTGCACGTTTGTTATGAATTGTTTAAATAATCTATTAATAAATTAAATTAGGAATTACGTTTGACAATATCCGCAACTGATTGCCTACGGATATCCCGACGGGATGTGTAGGTGTACAAAATATCTATGTCCTACAGATGTAATAGAATCGATATCCATGTGTTATCTTGTCCAGTTTGCCCACGGATATCCAAACACGGGAGCATTTTTGCCATTTTTTAAGAAACATATTTCTACAAAAGTGTTAAAACATGAAATTATATTTATATACCTATGTACTAAACAAATTTAACAAAAAAAAAAAACAAATGCTGTGGAATCGAACCGCGGACCTCTATAATTATAGTTCAAAAATTTCCCGTTAGTGGCGCTTCAATCGAAGTTTGGTATCCTTCCTCTGCTCTCACCCTCCTTTTCAATCAGCTGTTTACAGTTTATTGAGCGTGAATCGATTTAATTTTCTGTTTCTAAAAGCTAAAATTAGCAAATATGGATATTTTACAATTGAAAAAGGAGCTAACTTTGTTTGGTGCTAAAAAGAAACAACTTGAAAGGTGGCCAGTATAAATATTTTTTATCTAACCTTATACTTTTTATTTGTGCAGCTTGATTTTGTAGAAAGAAAAAATATTAAATGAACCTTTGTTAAAGATTACACCGATAGAGACCAAAAAAATCTTTTCCAGACGCAAATATATTTCAGCCTTTAGATAAATTGAAAGGTGAAAAAGTAATATATTATGGTTGCATAGAAGATTTTTACAAAAAAATAAGGCAAAAAAAAGGAAAAAGGAAGGAAGAATATTGGCTATGAAGTTTTTCATCAAATGTACAGTGGCTTTTCAAAATTATAATATTTACTAAAATATAAAAGCAAGTGTTGTGCTGTGCAAAAAAGTCAGTCAGGAAATTATATTTAAAAATAATGTTTCTTTTTCTGAAATAATTCAGTCATCTTGTTTGTGTCCACAGCGGGCACTGATGGTTATTCCGCTGCCTGTAAATATATGATATTGTTTAGAATATTTCTCAATTACAGGTTAGTATTTTTAAAATGTCATGTTTTTTCTCAATAGATATCTTCTCTTTCCAGAGTATTTTTTATATAATTGCGATTTTCGCTCATTTCTCAATATATTTTTTTGATTTCTATACACGGCGAAGGGTAAGTAGGTATGGGGACAGTTGAGACCGGGCTCCGCCCCCCAAAATGAGGCCCCCGTAGGGCTGTTAGTGGCCCCCATCCACGGCCCCCATCCGTAGCCCCCTTGGGTCCAACATAACCTCACTTTTGGCGCCACCAGGTGTGAGCAGGTGTAACAGGTATCGGACAGGTAGCAAGCAACAGATGAGCCGGAACAGGTATCGGACAGGTAGCAAGCAACAGATGAGCCGGAACAACTTCCGGTTTCAACTTCCGGTCGTTCAAAACATGCTATGTAGGGTATCAAATGAATCGTCTCGACGTCTAGAATAAGAATTTAACTGTATTTTCGTTCTAAGTGTAAAAATGGCACTTAGAGCTTACTAATTTGAATTTTATGTGTGAAATCATGTCCTCGGGTTCGAAACACGTCGGAATCCGCTATAAAATAACAACTTCCGGTTTCAACTTCCGGTCGTTCAAAACATGCGATGTAGGGTATCAAATGAATCGTCTCGACGTCTAGAATAAGAATTTAACTGTATTTTCGTTCTAAGTGTAAAAATGGCACTTAGAGCTTACTAATTTGAATTTTATGTATGAAATCATGCTCGAAATACGTCGGAATCCGCCCCGAATTTTGGGGGCCCACCCACTTCTTAATTTTTGCGCCATCTATCAATAATTTCTTAAAGATTTTCCCATAGATGGATCGACATTTTTGCAGCTTTGAGGAATCGACCCCCGGACATTTGGATTGGTAGCGTGGCGTTTAAACAGCTAGGTTACCATCGTACTTGTTTTTCATAAGAAGACAATTACTACAGCTAGGTCGCTTGACCGGGTGTTGCGGCCGCGGTCCGCCCCCTGCAGTGCGATATATGTAAGCGTCTTCGGTGCATTAATTGCAAGAATATATGCAAAATTCATCTTAAAGCTCGCTCTAAATAGAAAACATGGACTCAAGTGCCTTATTTAATACTGAAGCTATAGTGGAATATAAAGTATAAGTAATTAGGACAATCTTCAGTTAAATTGTGATTTGACGGTAAGGTAGAAAAAAATACTCAAAAACAGTATTGAAGAGAAACCAGGGGTACATTCATTTTTATGGTAAAAAAGGGCAATCTTTCAATGTTGGAGTGCAAAAAAAATTTCACAAACAAAATTTTTTTATGAGGGATGGCGGTAAGGTAAAAAAACAGTTTAAATAATTTATTGGAACAATATAAAGCGTCGTAAAGGTAATATTTAAAAAGGAATTTATTAAAATCAGAAATATATTAAATCTAACACAATGCAATAATATAAATCGTAGCACAACATTACACATCGCAAGGAAATAAAACCGAGAAAGCGTTGATATGTTATTTCATAGGAAACAGGAAAGATGATAAACCTGCCTACATAGCCACAAAGTGCACATGATGACAAAGCGAGTTGAAGGAAGTTGATAAAATATATCCCATTGGTTGGTTATGTGAAAATTGAAAAATATCATTTAGTACTGATGTAGATTTCGACGAGTATAAAAAGCATAAACTGAGATTAAGATCACTTACTTTCCAAGTTATAATTTTGTTAGCAAGTGTTTGTGCGCATTACCGATTTAAGGTAAGTTCTATTAATTTATTTTATTGCAATTATGATTGAGGTCAAAACATAGGGAAGACGAAAATATTGCATCCTTAAATACTGAAATTTAATAATTCTTCTAATGTTACAAATAAATTCGAGAAAATCCGTATATTTATGTTTTTAGACCGATTATGAGGTCTAAATTTAATAAAATAAAAAATACGTCTTGATGAAATTTCAACTCATTCGAGGCGAAATTTACACACAAGGAGACTTGGGTTCTACATACTCTCTACAACATACAGGGTCTGTCATTTAAAAACTCCCCAGACTCGTAACTTCCTTATTTTTAACCACATCAAATTGTAGACATTTTTAAGGCCTGCATGCACACAGTGATTTTAAACATTTTTTTAAAATTATTACGAAAAAATTAATTTCCCTGAATATTTTTTCCCTCACTCTGTACATGAACTGCGTTAATGTTTTCTTATAAACGTTTTAATTAGCTTCAATTTATGTTATTATGTCATATTGGAAATTCTTTTTTATTTTAGAGAAATAAATTAAAAACGCTCTCGCTCTTTCCAATTACAAACTGATTTTTTAAAATAACTGAAAACATGTAAATAATAATTTTATGCTTTATTTGTAAAATACATATCACAAACAATCCTCAATGTAACAAAACAGCAACAAGAAACAAAAGAAATAAATATTTTTAAAAACAAACTTTATTAAAATGTACTAAATAACAGGAAAAATTGCAACATTTTTATTTCTTTTGTTTCTTGTTGCTATTTTGTTACGGAGAGAATTGTTTGTGATATGTCTTTTTACTTAATTTTCAGTGTAAAAAGATCGTAATACGTTCCAATTGAAAGAAAATTTTTAAAATCTTTTAATTTTTACAAAACTAAAACTTTAGTAACAGTACCTACAAGGCTCGGTAATAAATAATACAGGAGCTAATCGTAAATTATATTTTATTTGTAACTTTTCCTCATTTTCAATTCTAAAATTACAGTTATATACAGGGTTAACCATAAATTATATATTATTTGTATTTTTTCACTAAATTAAAACCACAGATATTTTATGATATTCATTGTTATACAGAGGCGGTAAATAGTATCAACTAAAAACAAGTCATAAATAATACTGGGTAGCCATAAATTATATTTTTATTTGTATTTTTTTTTCACCGAATTACAGATATTTTATGATTTTTACTGAAATTTGCTGCTTTTTCATCTGAAACAAGTTATACAAGAGTTAGATATAAATTATTTTATTTGTATTTTTTTCAGTTCTAAGATTACAGTAATTTTACAAAAGCTTTATTATAATGTACTGAAAAGTTGTCTTTATTTTTTATTATTGCGATTTTTCGTAACTTTAATTTTTTGCTGCTTGAAATTATAACAGCACCTACAAGGGTCAACAGATACTTTTTATAATTTTTACTGAAATTTTCTACTGACTTTGTCTTTTTTCTTTCATCTTGAAGCTACAATTATATAGGATGTTTTTATTTTACAAAAGCTTTATGTATTGAGACCGTGATTGTAACTTTTTAATTCTAAAATTACAGCTATATACAGGGTATGTGATTTTAACCACTGCTTTTTAAACAGATATACAGGGCCAGTCATAAATTATATTTTTCCCTGAATTACAGATATTTTACTCGATATTTGGCACTTTCTAAAATGGGGCGGGGTAGAAAAACACGGCATTATTATTTTAGCTGTTTATTTAAACCAATATTATGTACAGGGTGTTCTCTATTTTTATTGTATGTATGTAAATATGGAGTTACTTTATCGTGGATTTTCTGTCTTATTCTCAATATTTCTTCGGGTGCTACTGAAAAGAAGAACTCTGTAGATTTTGTCGCCTGAAACATTTCATAAGTCGCCTCCATTAGTTTATCTTCTAAATTGGTAATAATACATGGTCCTTCGTGATAAACAACTACCAAATCGGGAAATTCGTCTCTGGCCATCGCTAGCGAGGGATCGTAAACTTGGTCATTAACTTCATTCCAAAAATGTATCGGTATAGGCGCATCACACACTGCAATACCCTTTTTAATATCTGAACGAATACCAAATCTTTCAACTTGTTCATAAAACATCATCGCCGCAGGTAGACAACAAGCATAATACTTCAATCTAACAAATATTTTCTCCATAATTTCTTGTATTTTATCTTGTGGGGTAATATCTGGCGGGGCCTGAGTACTACTACTACTACTACACTTTTTGGCGTGTCTTTTCATATTTTTCTTATTTGAAAAACATTTTTGACAGGCGCGACAATTAATCATTTTTTTTTTTTTGGTCTAATCACTTCGGTACTCAAAAGACAACTAACCGGCTGACGAGAGATTTTTCTTCTTTTATAGTGAAAATTCGGAATCAGCCTATTACCCCATATCAATAAGTATATTGAGAAGATATTGATAATCTTGTCCCGATGTTTTTATTTATACATATCATATCAACAATTTCATTTGGATCAGTAATCTCACCGCATTCAAATATGCGACTATCTTTTGTGGAAGCAGGGGTAGTCGAACTTCTTTGAGCATTTCTCTTTGGTGGAAACAGTTTTGATATAATATTTTATCGAGACGCCCGCGTCGACACACAATTGTTGAGCTCTTAGAGTCTGTATTTTCCCGATATCGCGGCGCACTTTGGTTTGGTCCTTGTCTTTAGTCACACATGCGATAGCCACCACTATAGCTCGGGGTAGGCACATATTGTCTTTATTGTTTATCGCGATTATACCCCGCCTCATGCCGCACTCTTCTTCGAAGGTGTTATAACGGCGCCCTCTGCCACCCGCTTTCCCCGCAGGCATCTTCACAGAGGTTACGCCCAAGCAGAAGGTCTCGGTATTCAAGCCAGCTGAGTTGGACTGGTACACGTTGGCGATGATGTCCCAGACGTCGTCGTAAGTAACCTCCTCCACAGGGCGGAAACGAACCCACCCTTCGCCCCGTTTAAAGACTTTGGAGCAAAAGGAGAAACCGACCTTATCACCAGGCTGAAGTCCTTCGGTGCCCCTCTGAATCACCTCGTTTACAGCATCTCTCACCCAGCCTACAGGTTCCTCACCCTCAGGCACTGGCTTGATTTTAAACTCAAGGGTACGCCCTTCAAGATTGAAGCGACGCACCTTCTTCACATAATCTTTAGCGATGACGAATTTTTCCATTTTTTTTTGCGGAGCTGCAGACGTCTGACTCGTACGAAGAATGCCGAAAGACTGATTAGACAAGTGTGTTTGATGACCTTTTGTTACTTTAGAACCGATTTGTATCGGCGAGATGTAATCTAAAACAAAGAGATTGATCAATAAACCGCCATCTATCGGCTTAGTCATGTTGTGAGCTTTGATTTGATATGCACTTTCAATATGGTTATAAAAATTGAAAATTTAGGCTATCGCCCTATGTCTTCGGAATGAACAACCTTATAGAAACAGCCGTAGTAAATACAGTCGTGGGCCTAGCTACTGCAGTAGCGCAGGGCTCTTCGATAAAACAGATAATTTTCTTTCCTCAGGCGAAACAGAGTCCGGTAGTTATGATTTTGATTTAAACAAGGGGCGATATCGTAATATCGATCAGTACATATGCATATAATGCGTTAAACAGTCTTATTACTGTCCTACACGTTGACAGATACAGACTAGTAAAAGTGCGACAGACCAGTATAGAAAGCTGTATTGACACACACCGTATAGACCTGCGTAAAAATGAAGTATAAAAAAACTCTAGAGAAATATAAAGCAGTCAAGCCACAGACATACGATTTAGAAAAGGAGAAGTTACTTAAAAAGAAAATTACTGAAGTGTCAAGGGCAATCAGAAGGAAATATTTGGCTTTAAAGCAGGGAAAGGCTGAAGAAAATGAATCTCTCAATCGTATATTGAAACCACTTGTAGAGCCATTACATGATATTCAAATAAACACATCTAAAAGCGCGACGACGGCGATGACAACGGCGGCGGTAATACCTGAAATAAAAGAGCCAGAGCCACTCTTCAACCGACCATTACCACCACCACCACCACCACCAGTAAACTTTCTACGTGATGTGGAAATCGGTGAAGTTTTTTCCGAAAGAGATCCTGAAGAAGAAGAATCAGATCTGACATTTGATGAAATTAAAGAACAATATGATAATCTAGTTAAACATAATAAACCTGTTATAGATGAATATCTGGAGCAATTTCCACCATTATCGAGATACTATATTGAGGGATTTTTCACAGACATTAATAATTATGATACAAATTCTGGTGCTCGTTTTGATTTTGCAACAAATAAATTATTTATGGGTAATAAAAAACTGCAAATAGTAGAAAATAATAACCTTGTGATCGATGATAGACCATACCTGGGTACTAAAGGGTTATATGAATTAATATTTATGAAAAACCCCAAAGGATACAATAAAACTGATTTAAAAAATTTCAAAGAAATTCTAGATTTAACCAGTGCTCACAAACGCAATTACAATCCACTGGAACAAATAAAGGGTCATAGGTACTACAAACATAAGAGTATAATAAAACCTCTATATGATTCAAGAAGTAGGAGTAAAAGTGGATTTGGCATGGCTGTGTACAATGAAAAACCAAAAGAATACGTTTACTGGGATGACGTAAATGAACTTGTTGACAGGCTAAAACTTTTAATGGCCTCAAAGAGTGCTGGAAACACAAACTCTCACGATAATGAGATTTTGAGTATATTATCAGAAATGAGGGAGATAGGTGTTATTGCTTAAATATTTACGATATTGCTTATTAACAGCATTTACAATATGACTGTAGAAAAATGACTGTAGATAAGTTCGGTAGGTCTAATATAGACCGCGATAGTGCTCCGAGTAGTAGTTCCCATTTACTTTCATCTTATCGACATGGTTTCATCTTCACCGAGGATGGAAATATAGATGTGGAAAATCTAAAACTTAGTAAGAAATGTCCAAAGAAGTTCGACAATCTCTGTTTCCACAGAAGATAGCCGCATATTTGAAGGGGGGTGAGAATACTGATATTGTTGACTTGAAGAGAAATGTTCAAAGAAGCTCGACAATCCCTACTTCCGCAGAAGATAAAATGATCATAGATGCGGTGGAACTTGTTGTACCTGCTGCCAGCAGTCTCCAGCGTGCCCCCAGACATTAAAAGACTTGTAATGAATAAAATCAATCAGTTTCATTTAAAGAGAAAAATCTGTGTAAAACTTCGAATTTAATTACTTAGAGGATCAAGTAAAGTTAAAGGACCAAGAAGATTTGAGAATGTTGCAGTACTTCATGAAAACTAGTGATACAAAATCTACAGTTTATTATTATTTTTCCAAGATACCGAGTCTCCTTGTAAATATTAAAATATTATACTTTGTAGAGTAAATAAAATTGTTAAACCAAAATTATAAAAATAAAAACATTTCAAATTAAAAATGTGTTTTCAATAACTCACCCCCTACACCCATGTATAAAAATATATGAATTTAAAATTATTATAATTGAAACCGTTAACCTTATATCTCAAATATTTAATCTGATGACATTTTATATAATCAAAAGCTCTTTGTGAATAAACTGTAAAAGGTAATTTGAAAAATATATCTACATATTTTACGATATTCACCGAATTACAGATATTTTATGATTTTTACTGAAATTTGCTGCTTTTTCATCTGAAACAAGTTATACAGGGTTAGATATAAATTATTTTATTTGTATTTTTTCAGTTCTAAAATTACAGTAATTTTACAAAAGCTTTATTATAATGTACTGAAAAGTTGTCTTTATTTTTTATTATTGCGATTTTTCGTAACTTTAATTTTTTGCTGCTTGAAATTATAACAGCACCTACAAGGGTCAACAGATACTTTTTATAATTTTTACTGAAATTTTCTACTTTTTTTCTTTTTAAACAGATATAGAGGGCCGGTCATAAATTATATTTTTTCCCTGAATTACAGATATTTTACACTTTCTAAAATGGGGCGGGGTAGAAAAACACGGCATTATTATTTTAGCTGTTTATTTAAACCAATATTATGTACAGGGTGTTCTCTATTTTTATTGTATGTATGTAAATATGGAGTTACTTTATCGTGGATTTTCTGTCTTATTCTCAATATTTCTTCGGGTGCTACTGAAAAGAAGAACTCTGTAGATTTTGTCGCCTGAAACATTTCATAAGTCGCCTCCATTGATTCGCAGCCCTGAAAACACAAAATTGTGGGCGTTGTCGGAAGAGAAGGTGTAAGAAATACACAGCGAAATAGAGAGAGAGAGAGAGAGAGAATCAATTCTAAGATTTCGGTTTTAGCGAAATATTAAAGACAAATTTTATTCCAACAATTTACATTTCCGCCCGTCTGTGCCTTCCCTGGTTCAAAACTCAGGTACAAAATGTCGAGATATGGAGTTATCGGGTCGAACAGCATGACAAAGCCACTAATGTCACCGGGTTGTTTGCCCTCATGATGGACAAATTTATTAAAATAAAGCAGCAGGCTTCGAGATGGCCCAGGGACTGTATCACGCGGGAAGAACGAGAACGCTATGTGGGACAGTTCCTGGAGCGAGAGGATATACAGCCGAAGTTTGCTGAAATCGTAGAGAATCCGGGGCTAAGATCACTGGCTAAACTTATCCTGAACTCGTTCTGGGGTAAGTTTGGGCAGCGCGAGAACCAGCCAAAAACAAAGATTGTCAATGATCCCAGTGAATTCTTTGGTATGCTCTCAAACCCCTCGATATATGTAAACTCTGTACTCCCCATTAACGAGGATACTCTGGTCGTAAATTGGGAGTTTAGAGAAGAAGCAGCCGGCCCTTTAACTACCGTTAACGTAGTAATAGCCGCCTACGTCACCACCCAAGCCCGCCTGAAATTATACTCTTATTTAGATAGCTGGATGGACCCTCATAAAGAAGTAAACACCTCGTCATCTGAGCCTTTGAATAAATTGAGCAAAACATACAAGTGTTTGAGCGGTATAACAAAGCTATATTCTATAACAGTTTCTTGTAAAGGAGAATGTGCGACAGCACATCATTAGTTGCACCACCAGAGGGTGAAGTGAGCATTTAAATGTTTCCATAAGAATGATCTTAATTACCTTCCCATGGCGCTCTCTAAGTTACCTAAAGCATTTGGCCTGGGGGCGGATTTAAGAAAGGATGCTTTACGCACCTCGTTTATGCACTACCTTATAACGCTAAGGAAAAAAATTTAAACAGTTGGTGGTGGTCATCGCACATAAATCCATAAGAATGATCTTGTTAAAAACACATATATTATATTAAAATTGCTGCATACCCGGATTACTGAGTGATGGGCGGTAGAGATCTGTCGGATACAGGCTTATACCATACGAGTTGACAGACGGCGCTTTTTAAACTGGTGACTCTGTAAAGATTTATAATTGGCCTGGTAATAATAAAATTACCTGCTGGAGTGGCAGCCTCTGGTGATGATGATGATGATGATGACGTCACTGTCCTCTGACTTCTACGGGTACTGCTTTTACTGATACCGGCATTTCTTTTAACGCTGGGATGACGTCACTGTCCTTTACGATCGCTTCTAAAAGAACCAGGGTCTTCTCCTACCACCTCGTCTGTCACATTTCTGAAAAACACAGATCTATTTACAACTTTACAGGCACAGGTATATAGGAACAGCTGGTACAGGTGTACAGGTCTGTACAGCTTTTTCACAGGTCTGTACAGCTTTTTTCACAGGCCTGTTACAGCTTTTTCACAGGCCTGTTACAGCTTTTTACAGCTTTTTCACAGCTTTTTACAGCTTTTTCACAGGTCTGTAAAAAAGCCGTGAAAAAGGAGATATAAACAAGAAAAATCTCTCGTCGAGCGGTTAGTTGTCTTTTGAACGCTAAGGTGATTAGACCAAACAGCGCCCCGGTGCCTTCGAATGTTGCCCCCCAAGATAAAATACAAGATAAACCCAATTAAGTCCTGGAAATATGAAAATATTATATCAAAACTGTTTCCACCAAAGAGAAATGCTCAAAGAAGTTCGACTACCCCTGCTTCCACAAAAGATAGTCGCATATTTGAATGCGGTGAGATTACTGATCCAAATGAAATTGTTGATATGATATGTATAAATAAAAACATCGGGACAAGATTATCAATATCTTCTCAATATACTTATTGATATGGGGTAATAGGCTGATTCCGAATTTTCACTATAAAAGAAGAAAAATCTCTCGTCAGCCGGTTAGTTGTCTTTTGAGTACCGAAGTGATTAGACCAAAAAAAAAATAATGATTAATTGTCGCGCCTGTCAAAAATGTTTTTCAAATAAGAAAAATATGAAAAGACACGCCAAAAAGTGTAGTAGTAGTAGTAGTACTCAGGCCCCGCCAGATATTACCCCACAAGATAAAATACAAGAAATTATGGAGAAAATATTTGTTAGATTGAAGTATTATGCTTGTTGTCTACCTGCGGCGATGATGTTTTATGAACAAGTTGAAAGATTTGGTATTCGTTCAGATATTAAAAAGGGTATTGCAGTGTGTGATGCGCCTATACCGATACATTTTTGGAATGAAGTTAATGACCAAGTTTACGATCCCTCGCTAGCGATGGCCAGAGACGAATTTCCCGATTTGGTAGTTGTTTATCACGAAGGACCATGTATTATTACCAATTTAGAAGATAAACTAATGGAGGCGACTTATGAAATGTTTCAGGCGACAAAATCTACAGAGTTCTTCTTTTCAGTAGCACCCGAAGAAATATTGAGAATAAGACAGAAAATCCACGATAAAGTAACTCCATATTTACATACATACAATAAAAATAGAGAACACCCTGTACATAATATTGGTTTAAATAAACAGCTAAAATAATAATGCCGTGTTTTTCTACCCCGCCCCATTTTAGAAAGTGCCAAATATCGAGTAAAATATCTGTAATTCAGGGAAAAATATAATTTATGACTGGCCCTGTATATCTGTTTAAAAAGCAGTGGTTAAAATCACATACCCTGTATATAGCTGTAATTTTAGAATTAAAAAGTTACAATCACGGTCTCAATACATAAAGCTTTTGTAAAATAAAAACATCCTATATAATTGTAGCTTCAAGATGAAAGAAAAAAGACAAAGTCAGTAGAAAATTTCAGTAAAAATTATAAAAAGTATCTGTTGACCCTTGTAGGTGCTGTTATAATTTCAGGCAGCAAAAAATTAAAGTTACGAAAAATCGCAATAATAAAAAATAAAGACAACTTTTCAGTACATTATAATAAAGCTTTTGTAAAATTACTGTAATCTTAGAACTGAAAAAAATACAAATAAAATAATTTATATCTAACTCTTGTATAACTTGTTTCAGATGAAAAAGCAGCAAAGTTCAGTAAAAATCATAAAATATCTGTAATTCGGTGAAAAAAAAAATACAAATAAAATATAATTTATGGCTACACAGTATTATTTATGACTTGTTTTTAGTTGATACTATTTACCGCCTCTGTATAACAATGAATATCATAAAATATCTGTGGTTTTAATTTAGTGAAAAAATACAAATAATATATAATTTATGGTTAACCCTGTATATAACTGTAATTTTAGAATTGAAAATGAGGAAAAGTTACAAATAAAATATAATTTACGATTAGCTCCTGTATTATTTATTACCGAGCCTTGTAGGTACTGTTACTAAAGTTTTAGTTTTGTAAAAATTAAAAGATTTTAAAAATTTTCTTTCAATTGGAACGTATTACGATCTTTTTACACTGAAAATTAAGTAAAAAGACATATCACAAACAATTCTCTCCGTAACAAAATAGCAACAAGAAACAAAAGAAATAAAAATGTTGCAATTTTTCCTGTTATTTAGTACATTTTAATAAAGTTTGTTTTTAAAAATATTTATTTCTTTTGTTTCTTGTTGCTGTTTTGTTACGTTGAGGATTGTTTGTGATATGTATTTTACAAATAAAGCATAAAATTATTATTTACGTGTTTTCAGTTATTTTAAAAAATCAGTTTGTAATTGGAAAGAGCGAGAGCGTTTTTAATTTATTTCTCTAAAATAAAAAAGAATTTCCAATATGACATAATAACATAAATTGAAGCTAATTAAAACGTTTATAAGAAAACATTAACGCAGTTCATGTACAGAGTGAGGGAAAAAATATTCAGGGAAATTAATTTTTTCGTAATAATTTTAAAAAAATGTTTAAAATCACTGTGTGCATGCAGGCCTTAAAAATATCTACAATTTGATGTGGTTAAAAATAAGGAAGTTACGAGTCTGGGGAGTTTTTAAATGACAGACCCTGTATGTTGTAGAGAGTATGTAGAACCCAAGTCTCCTTGTGTGTAAATTTCGCCTCGAATGAGTTGAAATTTCATCAAGACGTATTTTTTGTTTTATTAAATTTAGACCTCATAATCGGTCTAAAAACATAAATAAACGGATTTTCTCGAATTTATTTGTAACATTAGAAGAATTATTAAATTTCAGTATTTAAGGATGCAATATTTTCGTCTTCCCTATGTTTTGACCTCAATCATAATTGCAATAAAATAAATTAATAGAACTTACCTTAAATCGGTAATGCGCACAAACACTTGCTAACAAAATTATAACTTGGAAAGTAAGTGATCTTAATCTCAGTTTATGCTTTTTATACTCGTCGAAATCTACATCAGTACTAAATGATATTTTTCAATTTTCACATAACCAACCAATGGGATATATTTTATCAACTTCCTTCAACTCGCTTTGTCATCATGTGCACTTTGTGGCTATGTAGGCAGGTTTATCATCTTTCCTGTTTCCTATGAAATAACATATCAACGCTTTCTCGGTTTTATTTCCTTGCGATGTGTAATGTTGTGCTACGATTTATATTATTGCATTGTGTTAGATTTAATATATTTCTGATTTTAATCAATTCCTTTTTAAATATTACCTTTACGACGCTTTATATTGTTCCAATAAATTATTTAAACTGTTTTTTACCTTACCGCCATCCCTCATAAAAAAATTTTGTTTGTGAAATTTTTTTTGCACTCCAACATTGAAAGATTGTCCTTTTTTACCATAAAAATGAATGTACCCCTGGTTTCTCTTCAATACTGTTTTTGAGTATTTTTTTCTACCTTACCGTCAAATCACAATTTAACTGAAGATTGTCCTAATTACTTATACTTTATATTCCACTATAGCTTCAGTATTAAATAAGGCACTTGAGTCCATGTTTTCTATTTAGAGCGAGCTTTAAGATGAATTTTGCATATATTCTTGCAATTAATGCACCGAAGACGCTTACATATATCGCACTGCAGGGGGCGGACCGCGGCCGCAACACCCGGTCAGGCGACCTAGCTGTAGTAATTGTCTTCTTATGAAAAACAAGTACGATGGTAACCTAGCTGTTTAAACGCCACGCTACCAATCCAAATGTCCGGGGGTCGGTTCCTCAAAGCTGCAAAAATGTCGCTCCATCTATGGGAAAATCTTTAAGAAATTATTGATAGATGGCGCAAAAATTAAGAAGTGGGTGGGCCCCCAAAATTCGGGGCGGATTCCGACGTGTTTCGAGCATGATTTCATACATAAAATTCAAATTATCAAGCTCTAAGTGCCATTTTTACACTTAGAACGAAAATACAGTTAAATTCTTATTCTAGACGTCGAGACGATTCATTTGATACCCTACATCGCATGTTTTGAACGACCGGAAGTTGAAACCGGAAGTTGTTATTTTATAGCAGATTCCGGCGTGTTTCGAACCCGAGGACATGATTTCACACATAAAATTCAAATTAGTAAGCTCTAAGTGCCATTTTTACACTTAGAACGAAAATACAGTTAAATTCTTATTCTAGACGTCGAGACGATTCATTTGATACCCTACATCGCATGTTTTGGACGACTGGAAGTTGTTATTTTATAGCGGATTCCGACGTGTTTCGAACCCGAGGACATGATTTCACACATAAAATTCAAATTAGTAAGCTCTAAGTGCCATTTTTACATTTAGAACGAAAATACAGTTAAATTCTTATTCTAGACGTCGAGACGATTCATTTGATACATAGCATGTTTTGAACGACCGGAAGTTGAAACCGGAAGTTGTTCCGGCTCATCTGTTGCTTGCTATCTGTCCGATACCTGTTCCGGCTCATCTGTTGCTTGCTACCTGTCCGATACCTGTTACACCTGCTCACACCTGGTGGCGCCAAAAGTGAGGTTATGTTGGACCCAAGGGGGCTACGGATGGGGGCCGTGGATGGGGGCCACTAACAGCCCTACGGGGGCCCCATTTTGGGGGGCGGAGCCCGGTCTCAACTGTCCCCATACCTACTAGGGTAGTAGCACTTTTTTATTATATTATTATTATGTTAGAAAGTAATGTTCACAACATATCGCAAAACTAAATTGCTACTGTGAGTTAAAAAAAATTTCAAAGAAATTAAGTTTCCTTTCTTAACAATTTTTTCCAAAAATTGTTTTTAAATCATTCTGTATACATGTTTAAAGGCTTTAAAAATGTCTAAATTTGATGTGCCCAACATGGTCATTGCTTCAAAAATAAAAAAGTCTAGGGAGTTTTAAGTGGCGCACCCTGTATAGTGACTGGTTTCGAGGAATCAAAGAGCATCCTTGGGATGTCTGAAAGTTCTTCCTCAGGTTGTCCTAAGCTCAATTTGTACCTCCTAAGGATGCCCTAGGCAAATCGTAAGATCCTGAAAATCTGCCTTTTAGTTCTCCATAGAATGTCTTTAGGTAATGCCTAGATATTGGCTAAATACATCCTAAGGATACAAGAAAGTACATCCGTAGGTTATTCTCGGGAGATCTGAAACAGTTTCACTTGGACTTTCTAGAGATGTCCTATGGAAATCGGGGACGTATCCTGAGGATATCTCCTAACTTTATATCCTGAGGATGTCCCGTGGATAACTTTGTGCTGACTGGGTGTGACGTTATTATGAGGTTCTTTAAGTTATTTTTCGCGATTTACTAAAAGTTGGTGGGTGATAGAGCTAAACGGACACCCGATTCGTATTCCATACGTCGAAATACATAGGGATTACCCAACGGAGTCCCAAAAACAGACCACTTTTTGGGGGGGGGGGGGAGACCAGAGCACTACAATTTTTTTTTAAATTAATTTGAAAAAGTATAGGCCGTAGAGACACATACATGTTTTGAGTTTAGCAGCGTGACTCGCAATGAACCGTTCATTGGCTGTTATGACCGCCAACTTAAAAAAATGCGTGTGGGTAGCTGTTTTACATTGTATCTGCGCTTTCTTAAGCGAAAGTAAACATTTTATTGTTATATTTGAGACCAACATTATTTATGCATTCCGGAGTTTAGACATCTCAATGAAAAATGCATTAAAAATCGTTAATGAAAACAATTCTAAAACAAATTCATTGGTTTTTAAAACATTTAAGGATATCCATTGGAAACATTTTTACGCTTATCCGTTGGATATCTAAAAACGGATATCCGTTCGCTGTCCATTTTGGAGCATTTTAAACAAATGTAATTCTTAGTTTGTTGGGTATTTTGCCACTGTAAAAATATTTAAAAATTTTGATGAAATAAACCTCTGCGCCAAAAGGATCAGACAGAGGCTGATTTTTATACTTTTATTACAAAATGTCTCACACCTAAAAATATATAAACTGAAACAAAATTGTTAAATGATAAATTGAAAAAATTGAAACGAAGGCAGTTGACGTTTCGGAAAATAGTTCTTTTTCCGTTATCAAAACTTTTACTTTTAAGAATGTCAAACCAGACAGTTTGTTGTTTATGTATTTCCATAGTCACGTGAGACATTAAATTATATTTATTTTATTTTTACTTACTTCGTATCTGAGGATCGGCAACCAGCTGGTACAGAAATCTATAGAATAATTAGAAACACATTTATCCTCATTTAACAAAATAATAGCGGATTCTTTAAGTTTTCTTTTAGTTGAGTTGCTTTCTTTTCCAAAATTTTCGCGGAGTCCCACTGGATTCTATGATTGTTATCCCACGCATGTTCACAAATTCTTGATTTTTGAAATTCTCCCTTTCTAGCATAATCTCGGTGTTCACCAAGCCTTACGTTGAAAGGTCTAGATGACTCACCTACATAATGCTTACCGCACTCACATGGAACACTATAAATACAATCCTTGGAATTTTGAATAATATTCACCGGTTTAGTCTTTGATAAAACAGATCTTAATGTGGCTCCTGTTTGAAAAACTGTTCGTACAGAAAATCTATTTCCGATTTTTCGCAATTTATCCGATAAACCTTGTATGTATGGAATTACTGCTAAAGATCTAAATTCAGGTTGTAAATGTTGAGTGGTTACTCTACTTTCAATGTTTGCCATCTGGCTATCAACAAAACCCTCGGGGTATTGATTATTCAATAGAACGGTTTTGATAAATTTTTTCTTATTACTTAAATTTTCATCATTTGAAGAAATTACTTTAGCCCTATCATACAAACATTTTACAAAATCTTTCTTAACGCTAATATGTTGATTTGAATTGAAATTCAAATATCTGTTTGTGTGTGTTTGTTTTCGATAAACACTGGTTTCATATTTATTATCTAACTTTTTAATTAAAATATCTAAGACAGCTAATTCATTATTATTCTCTACTTCTATTGTAAAATTAATTGAAGGTTCTTTTTCGTTAATCTGATTTAAAAATTATTTAAATGTTCTTTGCTATGAGGAGATATGTTGATGATATTTTTGCGTTATGGCCTCATAGCAAAGAACATTTAAATAAATCAGATTAACGAAAAGGAACCTTCAATTAATTTTACAATAGAAGTAGAGAATAATAATGAATTATCTTTCTTAGATATTTTAATTAAAAAGTTAGATAATAAATATGAAACCAGATGGAATAATCCCAAATCTGGAACAGCGGGACTATACTAGGATATCCTGAGGATATCGTGTGCTGTCTGGGTAAAGAAATTGGTGAGTGTTGGAGCTAAATGGACACCTGATTCGTGTTCAGCACGTCGAAGTACATAGAGGTCACCCAATGGAGTTCCATTCCAGACCATTTTTTTTTATTTTGTGTGCCTTACTAGGTCCGATTTATTTCATGTCTTCCGTCCACGGTATATAAATTAATAAATACGTGAACTTTACGATTCTTGACACTTATATTATTGGTCTCTATGGTATGGTATCTATGAGATAGTAGCTGAACGAAAAGGTCCATTTAGAAGGCTTGGCAGCCTCCTCGTTTGAGGCGCGTCTTTGCTAAATAAATATATCAATAATGCGTGAACATGTGTTAAGTTTGAAGTTTCTAGTTTTCTAATACGATTTTTGTTTTTTCCGTAACGGGGGTCTATGTTTAACTTAGTCAAAGCTTGTATTGTTTTTGTTTTTAACTATAATGCCAAGTATTTATTGAAGTAACAAGCTAAACTCGTTTTTATGGTAAGTGTTTAACGTTTTTTTTATGTATGATAATATTTGTTTTTAACAATATAAAAACAATCTTTACCAAAATTAAATAAACATTCTAGTTTCTACATATAGATATAAACCAATAGTTTTTAAAATCCGCTAATTTAAAATCATGCCCGTGCACACAAAATTTAGCACCTCTTCAAGTTTGTTGCCGTACCTCAATATTAAACAATTTGGGGCCAGTCGGGAATGGAATGCGGAAGGTTTCTTAAATGACAGGATAGAATAACGGTAAACGCTTTAAGATAGGTTAGTTCAACCCTTTTTATTTCATAGTGAGAATCCCCATTTCACCGTAAAGCACAAACTTTATACCTTATTTTTTACTATATTTTTTGTGAGAACTGTTTAAGTGATTTATTCTTTTTATAAGATTTGATGAATTGTGGGAGAAAGATGGTAACACATAGGAAACAGGCATTATTTTAAAAGACGGTTAACCCGAAATTGTTTTCGATTTCTTGTGGATAGGTAACCTTTACCTACTTGTAAATACATTGAAAGTACACCCAGTAAACATTAATGTAACTTTACCTCTCTGAGAGGTAAGATTAATAGAACATCTTTATATAAAATATTTTACATAATTTTACATAGCATATACGTAAAATAATATCATATTTAAGTCAACATATTAACTTAATTACTTATACACAAGTTTACATATTTGCTACATAATTTTACTTAAAAATGTTTACCTACTTCATTTTACGACATCGAAATCATGGAACGCGTCACACGCTCACGCAGCACGCCAGTGTAAAATGATGTAAAATCTAACGTTTGTGTTTTTTGATCATTTTTGTGAAAAATTGTGGATGATGTCTTTTAATAACTTTGATGCAGAACTGTGAACCATAAAGCGTTGTGACTTTTTTAAATATTATTTGGACGTTTTATTAGTGTAGAGGTTAGGTGCAAACATAAACATGCCCTCTTGTTTGCGAATTTGGTGTACATACCTTTGGAGGTGCACCATTTTCCAGTGAATGACCCAAAAGTAAGTTTGTGTTGTACCGTTTTTATAAAGATATTTATTTAAATGAAACGTAATCTTTTTATAGGTTAGAATTATTTCATGGGCAATCGTTATTCTCGACAGACAATTATATCATTACATGGATTTTGTTACCCAAAAGCTGCATGCTGGTGCTGTTCCCACATTATTAAGTTCAACTGAATCCAGCGTAAGAAGTTGTAATTCAAGGAAACCCAGATCTTAATAGTGACCAAAAGCTTTTGCGAAGTACTATGCATAGGTATGATTATTGTTTACCGATATCTTATAGCACCTACTTTGTGTTCGTTATTGTATTGTACATATATTTCAAGGTTTTGTATGTGTAAAGTAGGCTAATATTTTCCTGCAATTTTTCTTTTGTCCAAAATTGGCTTCAGCACGTTAAAATATTTCAGAAAAATTAGATCAGAAGCTTAGGACAAAACCATTGCCCCTTTTTAGGGGATAAAAACTGATAAATTTTTTTTAATATCAGAATCGGTTTCAACATGTTAAAAAACAGGATTAGATGGTTCTGATGATGTTGTCTTGTGATTAATGATATTGCTTGTATCGCCATTAAAAAAATTAATTTGATCATACGAAGAAAACTAGAATTGTCTGAACCTTTATGGTTAATTTTGTTGCAAGAAATTAAGACAATTAAGATTTGTCATTATTAAAAATATGCTTCTGGTAGAATTAAATCATCTTGGTAAAGGACCCCGCACATTTTCTTATATCAAATGGCTCTCGGTGAATGTAATAGTATAATATAATTTAATATTTATACAAAAAAAGCTTAAAAAACAGTAACAAGTTCGAAAATTGAATCGTTGATTGTTTACTTTTCAGTGGCGTTAATTAACAATTTGTTTATATGGCTGTTAAAGAAACTACTTTTATCATGGGATTCTCATAAGATTGATGCACTCGTCTACAACTTATGCATGAAAAAAGTACTGCTTTACACACTTGTTGCATAAATAAGTAGGTATTTTAAAATTATTTAAAACAATTTTTTGGCAATTATTTAACAAATGCATTTTTTTCATGCTTCACGGCTCCCAATTGGCGTAGAAAACCCCGTTTTTTAAAATTGTTTCTTTTTTGTGATCTTTTGAAGCATTCTAATAATTTTTAATTGTTTAATTCTGAGAAAAAAATTCTTTATAAAAAATTTAAAATGATTTAAATAGTTTAAAAAAATTGTGTTAACACCACTGAAGAGTAGGAGAAAAATCTACATTCTAAAACAAATTGTTCTATGACTTGATGCACTTAAACAGTCAACGGTTCAATTTTCGACTTTGTTATTGTTTTTTTGGCGTTGTAATAAACATTTCCACTTGAAATTTGGTGTGATGATTTAATGGACTTATTTAGCATATTTTTTTATTACATTTTGCAAAAAAATCTCTTAATTTTAGAGCGAAATTCAAAAAACCAGGATATTCTAAGATCTCTAGAGGCTTTAAAGTTAATCAAGAATATAGACGCTGCGTGAAGTCATTCACTCCTAGTTGCATTTTCATTCCCCTTTTTTTGGCAGTTATATGCTGCATACTCTTATGTTGAAATACTCCAATAGTCTCCAAATCACCATCTCTGGCAGATTAGACAAATCTGATTTTAAATAGCTGGGTTTTAACAGTGTAAACTCAACTTTGAGGCGGACTTTCGGATTGAATGACAGCACTTTAAGCACATCGGTTCATGTTTAAAGCAGTATACTACTTCTGAAACTCATCGGATCGACCTCAAATTTTCCATTCCATTGGAAGCGTGTTTTCGTAAAGTTTTGTTAAAATATATACATTATTATTTAAACTATCATAAATTGTTTAATAACTTAACAAATTGATCAAAATAGTTTTCATCTAGTTTTCTTCACAATTTAGTAAAGGGATACAAACTATATAACCAGATTTACTATATAGGGTGCACCACTTAAAAGTCCCCAGACTTGTAACTTATTTAATTTCGAACCGATGACCATGTTGGGCACATCAACTTGTAGATATTTTTAAAGCCTTTAAATATCCATACAGAGTGATTAATTTTTTTTTTGAATGGTTAACAAAGGAAACTTAATTTCTTTGAATATTTTTTTACCTCGCCCTGTACATGGACTGTGTTATTGTTTTCTTATAATTAGCTCCAATTTATGTTATTAAAATAAAAAAACTCAAAAAATAAAAAATTTGCAATTTCCTACTTAGTACATTTTAATACAAGTGTTTTTAAAAATATTTTTTTTATTTTTTGTTACTGTAATAACGCTGAATATTGTTTGTGATATGTCTTTTACAGATAAAGCATAAAATTATTATGTACATTTCATTCAAAGTAATTTTAAAAAAAATTAGTTTGGAGTGTTTTTAATTCCTTTCTCTAAAATCAAAAAGAATTTCGAATATGACGAAATAATATAAATTGAAGCTAATTAAAACCTTTAAGTATAAGAAAACATTAACGCAGTTCATGTATAGGGTGACGTAAAAAAAATATTCAAGGAAATTAAGATTTCTTTCTTAACAATTTTTTCAAAAAAATTTTTTTTTAAATACTTTAAAAATATCTACAATTTGATGTGCCTTAAAAAATAAGAAAATTACAAGCCTTGGGAGTTTTAAATGGTGCACCCCGTATATGAAATAGACTAATATTTCAATTATTTTCACAGGTTGTGTAACTGATGTTCAAGTAGCAAATGTCAGAGTGATGAAGGCTGACCAAAGAACGAGTACAATCAGAAACGACCCGAGAAATGCTTAACACTTATTGTAGATACTTAGTTAACTTGAATATAGATTAGTTACACAAAAGACACTAGTATTAATCTCTCCTAAATCAACAGTTAATAAAATAAATTAAATGAAATTTGAGCTTTACTAGGAATGCAAGGCAAGGTAGGTAGGTGGGTATACATCATTGGAGAAGAAAAAATATCGTATAGCTGCTTTCTAAAGAACATATAGATGACAACGTCGAGGACAACGCCTAATGCCTGGTTTACCTACTGGGATATTCAGAGATTAAGATGGAATTGAAACTTTGTTGATACTAATTAACTTAGTTTAAACTGTCATTCAGTTCGAGAATCTTTCCTAAGCTAATATATGTTGACAAATCAGACAACCATATGTTGCATTATATACTTTTTATCTCTTTTTGATGTAGCATGTATTTGTTTTATATACCTACCATAATGTTCAAAATAGCACCCTATAGCACTTTTTAAATATTGATACTAGAGAACTGGATTCTTGGAGTACAATATATGAATATAAATTCCTCATGAATTGTCCAGAAAAATTGATATTCTTTAGGAAATAACTGGAGGAGACATCAACTTTTATTTTTAAGTAGAATATCTCTGAACATTTTTAGAAAGTTAAATAGTTTTAAGTATATTTTAAATATAACCATTTTTTACAAAAAAAAATTTCATTCAAAATATAAAACTACTCGGCTCTCTAAATAAGGTATCCGACTTAAAAATAAAACTTGGTGTCAACTTCGGTAATTTTCTAAAGAAATATATTTTTCTGTATAACTATTCATATATCTAACTTTAAAAATCCAATTGACGATTTGCACCAGTGGCGGCTGGTGAAATTTCAATATTTTTTTCTCGTCTATGGCGCATGGGACCCATACGAAATTTGGGAAATAACATCTAGAGAAGCACTTCTCTAATGACCACTAAAAAATTTTGAAAAAGCAGTTTGAGAAAAAATTTTTGAAAATTCGTTAGCCTCCCCTGTTTATTTTTATTTTTTCTCTCATATGCATTTGACTTTTCATAAAAATACAACAATAGATTTTGAACTTTATGAAAATATTTTCATTACTAACTGAAATACAATGAACTGAAATTTTGTAATTTACAATTTAACAAATTACAATATTTCAATTCGTTGTATCTCAGTTAGTAATGAAAATATTTTCATAAACTCCAAAATCTGCTGTTGTATTTTTATGAAAAGTCAAATGCATATGACAAAAAAAAATAAAAATAAACAGGAGCTCCTAGACCCAGGGGAGGCTAACGAATTTTCAAAAATTTTTTCGCAAACTGCTTTTTCAAAATTTTTTAGGGGTCATTAGAGAAATGCTTCTCTAGATGTTATTTCCCAAATTTCGTATGGGTCCCGTGCGCCACAGACGAGAAATATTGAAATGAAACTGAGAGTTTAGAACTCTCTTCTAAACTGAGAGTTTAGAAAAGTTGGCAGCAGTGATTGACAAATTGCATAATTCGACATTTTTTAAATGTTGTAGACTACGAAACACCCTGATAAAGATGATTTATATTCAATGGAAGTAGGTTTAACATTAAAGATAATGAAAACAATGTTATGATTATTATATTATAGGTATTTAATTGTCGCAATGTTTGGAAATTAGACGAGTTGGTCAACATGTGTAGTGAATTACAGTGATACCAATCTAGACACTTTTTACCAAACTTTCCTTCGTGCAAATCGTCAATTGTGTAGTATCAATATTTAAAAAGTGCCTGGATATGCTATTTTGAACATACGGTAGGTAGATAAAATATATACATGCTACATCATAAAGAGATAAAAAGTATATAAGTTACGCAGCGTAAGGTCACTATCGAGTGGTTGAATATACATATATGCTACATCATAAAGAGATAAAATTAGTTACGTATGCGTTACATAGCAAGTGGTTGAATATACATATACGCTACGTAATTTGTTCCATACCGTGAGGTTGTAGAAGAACGCACTACCGGGCGTCAAAATGACGCGACACCAATTTATTTCTCAGGGGGCGCCAGTCGCGTATTACCCCGTTCTTCTACCTCCCAGGCGGGTTCGAGATAAGATGCACTTCGGTAGCCGAGTAATGGACCAAGGCTGCACTACCACAGATCGAAAACTACGCTCTCTCTGGACCCGAATTCCCTCGTTAGAGGTTTAGGCACCTCTTAATTTCCTGAATTTTTGCATAAAAAAATCCCAACCGAAGAATTTCTCTGCGGAGGGATTAGTTTTGGTATGCGGAAATCACGTTTTGGTCTATTAATAACGGAATATATTTCTCAAAAAACGCATAAAAAAATTCCTATCAAACCTCCCAGAAGGTCGAACGTTAATGCGAATTAACTCGACACATCCGGTTTTCTATACGAAAGTTCCAGGGATTATAGACCGTCAACAGGCCTCAAGATCAATTAAAAACAATAGTTCAAAGAATCCGTTTATTTAACAGAATTGGTTATAGAAAATTCTCAAGATAAGAGTCGTGCCTTCTCCAATCAAGGTAGTGACTTTCAGACCATACAAGCGAGAGCGCTCACGCTAACGATCGATTAGGTAGAAAAGATTCATACATACCTTCTCAGAATCAAAATGCGAGCTTTTAGAATCATTTCAAACTCTGGGTAAATGAATAATTAAGGCTGACTGAAATTAACTTTAAAAAGTTTTACTAAATGAATTTAGTTTCGCTAGAGACTACTTAGCTTTAAAGTTCTTGTATCGTGGAGATTCACGTACTCAAACACATTCAGAGGACTTATTACTGCATAAGTTGAGTGGCGTTCGATCAGTCCACGACTTACTAACCCTTATCACAGTCGTTCAATATTATCGATTTGGCAGCGTCTCACCTTCGAGCGACTTTTAGGCAAAATTGAATTTTTGGATTTTTATGCACAAGGCGTTTTCCTCTATAACTTTGTCATTTGAAAAGCCCTGTTATTGGCTTTTCTACCATTGCTTTGTCTGGACCACTCAACGCGCTCGACCAAATTGCGAGCCGCTGGGTCAATCCAAACTCTTTCTATGCGAGAAACCGGTCTTGTACATGTGCATTGATTTTTATCAATTTTTGCCTATCGGCACTACGCCGGCTTTGACAAAATCTTCTATTTTGCCTTTCGGATGCAGTGCATCGTTAAAATTTTATGCTCATACTTTAGAATTGGGCTTTCAATGACCGTACCTCAAAGGTGAATGTCTTTGGTTGAGGAATAAAAAATAAAAAATAATTTAAAGTATATTTTCGTGGTACTTTTTAAACTGACTTTGTGGTACTTTTGAAAAATCCATTTTAAGACCAATTTTAGCGTACTTTTGAAAAATCGATTTTCGAGCCAAATTTCAAGGTACTTTTGAAAAACTAATCTGCGGGTGAAATTTTGGCGTACTTTTGAAAAATCGATTTTCAAGCCAAATTTCAAGGTACTTTTGAAAAGTTAATCCGCGGGTGAAATTTTGGCGTACTTTTGAAAAATCGATTTTCAAGCCAAATTTCAAGGTACTTTTGAAAAGTTAATCTGCGGGTGAAATTTTGGCGTACTTTTGTAAAATCGATCTTCAAGCCAAACTTCAACGCAGTTTTGAAAAATTAGTCTGCAAGTGAAATTTTGGCGTACTTTCGATAAATCGATTCCTGAGCCCAATTTTGACGCCCTTCCAAAAATATTATTTTTCAAAGTCCAATTTGTGGTACCTTTGAAAAAAGTATATTATTCATAAATCTTTGTCATTATATACTTCTACTCTCATATTCTGAACCAAAAACATTTTTCCTAAGTGAAAATTCGGTGTTTCTTCGAATTTTCACCTGGTCATTTCCAATGCCTTATAGAACCCAAAACGGTCCTTATCGACTGATCTGCGCCTCTGCAGACTCCCAAAAATGTCTTCAAATGAAATTTTTGCCTAAGTCGAATTTTGATTATGTCTTCAACTTAGGACGATTTTGGAGAGTTCTACAACAAGGTCACAGTGTTACCTCTTCACTATGTAAAAACCGCTGCCCAAGGAATCACTACTTCCACATCCAGATTTTCTATCCAAGTCACTCACAACAAAAAAAATTTGTATGTGAAAAGAATTGCTTATGGAACTTTAATAATATAATATTTGAAATCGCCTACCCCAAAAACCTATAAAACGATATGTCACTCGATAGTGGGGGTTGGGGTGGTGATAGAGGGTTGGGGGTGGGGGTGGATTAAGTAAAAAAATTTTGAGGCCATTGGTTTTTGTATACACGCGAAATTACAACTTTATTTTTTTCCACCCCCTTTAATAATGGGGTGGGGGTAGTAATGGGGGTGGCTAATGTCAAAATTTTTTTGAGACCTTAGCTTCTCTTATATATACTAAATACCAATTTTATGGACTCTTACCTGCTTGATTTACCTATTTACCCCAAATTTACCCCAATTTACCCCCAACCCTTCGACGGAACCAGATGAAGATATAGTCTAGTTCTAGATCTCGTTAAAGTACATATGTGTACCAAATTTCAAGTCAATATCTCAAACGGTTCCTGAGTAAACGTGCGCACAAAAAAAAGTTACAGACAGACAGACAGACCGACAGACAGACCGACAGACAGACCGACAGACAGACCGACAGACAGACCGACAGACAGACCGACAGACAGACCGACAGACAGACCGACAGACAGACCGACAGACAGACCGACAGACAGACCGACAGACAGACCGACAGACAGACCGACAGACAGACCGACAGACAGACAGACCGACAGACAGACAGAATTTTTTTTTTCGCTCAAACTTTAAATCTCCACGTTTCATGACATTCTAAGCCTATTTGAACAATAAAATTTTTTAAAAATTTTTTTGTCGTTACTATACTTCCACTGGATGTGGAAGTAAAATCATATGCACATGTTGCTGACATTTCGCAGAGTATGCACATATGATTATGCTTCACATTTTACATAGCACGTTACTTCTGCGAAACTTAGTTTACGTAGCATTTACGTATATGCTATATATTTATGTTTGCTGGGCATACTCGCAAAATCTCAAAAAATTTATGGGCTTCCAAAATTTCATAAGCAAAATATCACTCTACGAAATATTGTTTCCTGTATATCAACTCCTTTCAATAACTTGTCAAACTTCTTGAAAAGATAGTCTAACTCAAATAGGTAATTGGTAAAAACAACATTATATTAAAGATTCCTGGCAATTTAAAATCTTATAAAAAACATCAAAATACCACAAAATTAATAGAAATAATTAGAGTAAAAGAAGTTATTACAAACCCTGTCAAAAAATCCTATTTCAAACTTATAGATAATTATACATTTTTTATGGGTAATCATAAGAGCCTATCTGGTTTATAAGGTTTTATACAGTACATTAATTTTGCCATATAGAAATTATATTGGGATGAATAAGTATCTAAAGGAGTCTTAATTGAGTTGGAATACCCATGTTGTTGTTGGTATGTTTCCATAAGTGTTTATACTAAAAACAGATTTTATATGGCATTACAATTTTTAATTTGATAAGTTCTCATGGGATCTGAATAGTGTTGAAACTGAAAAGGTTTCATCAGTAAAATTAAATACGAGTTCTGTAATCTTTTATAAGAAACAATTAGTCTATGGTTTTTGTAAGATCTGAGGGGTTGTCATCGGTTTTAGTTTATATAATAATTGAATGAGGATTTATAAGGATACGAATTAAAAAGTATAAATAAGGAATTACATCGAATAATTTTGTGACTTTTTATGGGATCTGAAGAGTAATGAAATTGAAAAATATACTAAGGAGTTCCTAGTAGACATTTTATACATTTTTATAAGGATATATATTTGTACTTATTTTTATAAGACTTCGTGGGTACATATCAGTTTAATTTATATAAGAATTTAATGGAAACGTGTAAGGATGCATGTTAAAAAATATGAATAAGGTATCTACCTTATTATCGAATACTTTTGTGAGCTTTTTTGGAATCTGAAGAGTAATGAAATTGAAAAATATACCAAGGAGTTCCTAGTAGGCATTTTATACATTTTTGTAAGGATATATTTGAACTTATTCATGGGTTCATATCAGTTTAGTTTATTAAGAATTTAATAAGGATTTATAGGGACATCTATTATAAAGTATTAATAATGATTTACAACTATTAATTTGATAAGTGTTTGTAATGAAGCATTCTTTAAATTCCTGCTCCATTACTAAGATTCCGAATTTACACACGACACCAATGTGCACACGGCCCGCAAACCTACCCATCTCCCGTCTAGAGGCATGGATTTGCACACGACACTAAACTATACGCAGTTCTACGTCACCAGTAAGCGAGGATTCTCGGATATAAAAGCCTGGCCGCAAATCAACATAATTGAGAGTGGATAATTCTGCCAATCTGTCTACAGCGTACTGAGCTTGACATATTGCAGTTTTGTGCATCTCCCGACGCAAACACGACGGAACGAATGCAATCTGACCCTGGGAATCCTACAGCGTGTTGAGCTGTAGTCGAGTCGTTAGTCATTCCCCGACGCCGTTTCGCCGCCAAAACTAGAGCGAATGAGCCTGGCCTGGAGACCTCCTACAGCGTGTTGAACTGGGAAACTTCTTGAGTCGACGAAATTCACCCGACGCCCGATGCCACTCCCGTAGCAACAACAAACGTCGCATCGCAATCGTTACACTCTCTCTCTCTCTCAGATAATAGAAAATGCCCAGATAGCATTTTTACATTCAGAGCATATGCTCGGAACGTACTTTATGTACCATGGAAACTAAGAATGAATATTCATTTTGTATTCCGTGTAGATAATCTGAATGTCAGAGAGACGTACAGATGACCGCCTCTCGATATACGAGTAAGATTCCTACAACATACCCATAGACCAAAATGGAACTTGATATGAACCAGAAACGTATATTGATATACTGATAGATACATGAGGTATATAGGAGGAAGGTCCATCCTACATTCACAATGTACACTGCATGTTCACGGTATATGAGTACTACCTTCGTAGGAATTAAACCGTAGGTGCCTGGTATGTTACACATGGATCATAAATCTATGATGCATGTATATTGTAGAAATGAACATTATGTATCAGTGGCAGCTATAAGTACTTCACTCATGCCATGTATTTTCTTCAGAGTTTAATTATTATAATAATTTATTACTTATTGTAATCATTGATGAGTCGCTGCTTCATTCTGAATATGTTCAGTATGACGCAGCGACTCATCTATGATTACAGCAAATAATAAATTATTATAATAATTAAACTCAAGAGAATGAATGAAGTACTTGCATATAATAAATCCAATATCTAATTTTAAAGTTTAATTGTCACAGTCAATTATTAGGTACTTATTCTAATTTTCCACATTTCATATTCCTTGTGAAGAATATTATGTAAGTAAATGTGGAATATATGCACAGAAAATTTGTATTTACCATTAGTTTTCAACTAAAGTCAAATGTTTTATTCATCAAATTTTATTGAATGGAGCATACAAATGCTAAATAAACTTAAATAAAACTGTATTTGCTATAACAATACTTTACAAAGGTCCAAGAATATATGTAAAAAAAAATAGTTTTACGTTAATATAATCTGTTAAAAACCATTTTAAAACGGATCAAACATTTATCACTCTAAAACATCAGCTTAAAAATCATATTTAACGTGTTATTTATGAAAAAATCTAATGATCATATTACATTACCTTAAATTTTTATCTATTTCAAATCGTGTTTTAAATTGCCAAGAACAAAACATGATTTTATTTAGGAAGAGGTATAAATAAAACAGTTGTTACTTTAAATATATTTTTATTTTTTGTTACAAAAATGAATTGCAATAAAAAAAAACAATTGTGACAAAAATTTCAATTGAGATTTTTTTTAACAAAAAAATTTTCTTTGCAACTTATGAACTGTCATATTTTACTATAACGGAATTTTTTTGTCAATAAATAAAAAATAGTAAAAATTGGAGGGCTTACATTTTCAAAACCAGTGTCCAGGTGTTGCCGATGGTGATACTTGTAATTGCGAAAGTCCACTTTTCATTCTCAACACATCATCTGTGACTGATCCTATTGGCTGAATACTTTCTGTTGGCTTTTCCAATTTTTAGGAGAAGGTATTTCCTTCCTGTCTAGAGGAGATAAACGTGCTAGTCCAACTACAAAAGTAAATACATTGTATTATTTGAATAGGTACTTATTTCTCTTTAAAAACTGGCCATGATAAAGTTGAAAAATATAAAAACATCTTACAAAGATCTTACAGAAAAAATAAAACTGATCAAACATAAATTAAACAAATTGATATTATCATAAAGGACACGGCAGGCACAAAATAAATGGAAAAGAAGGTAAAGTCAAATGGGCTGAAAATGTAGTATGTTGTACTTCATAATATCCCGATCAAAAGTTTTCATGGGCACAATATCTGAAAATCGCCAGTTTTTGAGATATGAAAGGTCAAAGATCAGGAATATCGGTACTCGCTGTCATAGTTGAGAGCATCAAATTATGACGAGGATTTGTTTAACGTTGTTATTCTAATGTGTTTGCACATATGAACCAAAGAGTTTTGACTAGAGGACACAAGCCGTTGATTTGCTGGACGGCGCGAGCATCCTTGTCCTTGTCGCACACCTCGTACCCTCTCCTTTGCTCTCCACTCTGTTTTACAAAGCAGCACAGCCCCTCATGTACTGTGCGATAAAGAGAGAACGAACTGTGTGAGAAGGATGATAATGCTCACACCGTTTGCGCGCTGTCCACTGCTTATACATTACGCTTATGCAGCTTGTATCCTCTATTTATAGAACTATTTGATAGGAACACACTTTCACTCTCTCACGCACGCTAACCAATCCCCCCCCACTACACACATTACACACATACACACACACTCTCACTTTAAACTAAGCTTAGGACCTTAAAAAAATCACCACCTTATTCATGAAACCTGCGGCATTTTCGGTCTTATGAATATGAATAACAACATTAAACAACTCGTTGTCACATAATACTCTCAACTATGACATTAGTGGGTACCGATCTTCCTGATCTTTGACCTTTCAAACTGGCCATTTTCAGACATTCAGCATTTTCAGCCCATTTGACTGTGCCCTCTTTTTCATTTGTTTTGTGCTGTGTCCTTTACCTACAAAACATAGATATTTTTTTGGAATTCGGAAATATTTATGCTTGTGATTTTAAATGTACCTGAAGTTTCGAATGGAAAAGAAAAGTTAATAAAAACCACACATCGATTTAGGCATAAACACTTCATTGCCACATTTGCTGACAATAAATAACCACCAAAGGTACTTGAGTTTTTACACCTAAATCGAAGTGTGGCTTTTATTAATTTTTCTTTTTCATATGAAATTCGTTCAAGTGAACATTCGAAATTTTAGGTAGTTGATTTTAAATGCCTACCAGGGTTATTAAAAGAACAACATATCTTCTTTCAACTTCTAGTAAGGACAAAATTTCTTGGGAAGTCGACGGCTTCCAATATGTTCTTCGATATCATTATGTTCATCTGACGGGAGGAATAACGTGCTTTTTGTACATAGTCCTTTGATTTGTTTTTGTTCACTCTGTACATCAGATGTGATCTCTGCCCTTTTCAATTAATTGCAGCTCTTCTATAATCCTCTGAAATAGGTATAAAGCAAATTACTACAAATAAATACCTATCACAACTCGTATGTTGTAATCAAATCCAATAGTTCTGATTTAAGTAAACAAAAGCTTCTTAATATTGAAATAGATCGAACCTACCTTCTTGGAAATAAGATTTAAACATCCCGTAAAGTGTCCACGTTTCATCTGGGGGGGGGGGTTCTCCTGTTTTTCAATAATGAGTCAAATTGTTTCCGTTTGAATGGTGACCACCAAGCTTCCTTTTCGTGGACCGAGACCATTACAAAGACCACCTCAGTTTTTTTCCAAAAATCCAAACGTAATTATTATAACTAATATAGGTGGTATGCTTAGTACAACATGTACAAAGGTACATTAAACTTTAGTGTCTAAATATAAAATATCTGCAAATGACAACAAAATTATGTGGTAGTTACAGGGGCGGACTGACAACAGTTTACCGGCGCTGGATCTTATCGCCGTTCCAGTGTAGCCATCAGTAGGCGCCGGTCATCTTGCCAAGCAGCCGGCGCTAGCGGCGCACTATTGGAGCGGGCCACCGGGATTCGTCCCGGTGTCCCGGTGGGCCAGTCCGCCCCTGGGTAGTTATATTGTATACAATTGTAAAATACTTACTGCAATGCAATTAATGTATACTTGGAATAATTATCATAAATCACGGGAAAACAAAAACAAAACACAAATTGAAATCGACGTTTGACAGCAGAAGCGTGACGTAGTGTGCTAATAGCACGATGAGCATGCGCACTAACCTAAGGACCGTGGCGCGCATTTAAAAAATTCTACAAGGGGATTGTAATGACATGGAAAACGGAAATCTAAATATAAAAGATAAAATATAATTAAATAACCATTCTAAGTCTGAACTACCTGCTTAAGAAATGCCGATAGTTACCGAGATAGTTACTAATTAATTGAACACAGTACATAAATTAAAAAAGAGTTATTATTCATTATTATTTATTACTATTTAATATTTCATTCATTATTATTTAATATTTCATATTCATTATTATTTAATATTCGATCACAAATCTATAGTCTGGATTCAAAATTTAAAACATATTTCATATTTACAATATTGACGAACGATTTAAAATTTATAGAACGTCATACACCGCACAGGGGATGATTATACTTAAACCAAATCTATATAGATAGAGAAATATCATAATTATTTTTGTAGGTAGGTATAGGTAGATAGGTACTATAAAACTAGCATTGCTGTCTCATCAGTTGTGATGCAGGTTTATTTTTATTGGTTCAAAAATCGAACCAATCAGCGTTCGCGTTAAAAGTGCTGAACTTTTGACGACATTACTGTCTGCGCGGCGCTCGGGCGATGCAAATATTTCTACAAAAAATATACCTGTATTATACAGATAAAATCATTGACGAATGTCCATACGATGTACATGAACACATATAAGAAGAACGTTCCCTGATACGTGTACACAGTATATGCGACTGTGAACATAAACTTATCTGTATATTCCATTTATATCGTATGTATAATCATATTGTATACGTGAAAATATTATTTATATGGGAATGTTGAGGGAACATACATGGCAAGTACAGAATGCAATTAGAACATTGGGAATGCAAAATGTACATTCGTGGAATAATAAATGCTATCTGGGATGTGTCCAAAATATTTGTATAATAATTAAATATCAAGAAATGTCTTGATATTTAATTATTATTTGTCTCAATTTTTTAAATGGAATGCCTGTAATTTATTTACATGGATGAATAAAGCCCACATTTTAGTATCATACACTTTATTTTTATTTTAAACTATTTTTGAGATATGATTACTTCAAATAATTCTTGCGTAAATTGAGGTGCTTTTTATTTAAGCATTAAAATCTAGTATCGCTTTGGTCTTTTGTTTTGCGTTTGTTTTTCACTTTATGACATTTCTGTAAGGTGTTTAAGATTATCGTCATTAAGTTGAATTAATATAGTCAAGTAATATTAAAAATATGAATTATAATTATTGTCAATAAGATTTTATATATATATATATATATATATATATATATATATATATATATATATATATATATATATATATAAGGTATTAGTTGGCATCCCACAATGTAAAATTTTAGGTTCAGTTGGCATCCACGAGTCAGATGGCATCCGGTATTCGGATGCCATCTGACCTGCTAGAGATATTAACGCAGGGGCATCGTAGATGTCGTATTATGCCATTAAAACTTATTTTAAGTTGGAGGTCAAGTGACCCATTTTAACACCCTAGTGAATATTTTAGTTCAGCAGTTTGTTACTAGCTGCCGTGCCTGTCGCTCGAAAAATATTCATTTTGAATACCTGCTGACCACAGAAGCGGTTTAGATGGCATCTAGTCAGCTGGCAACACCGTGGAAGTAGGTTATTATATACCACATGTTGATCCAGATGTTTTAGTTTGCTCGAATATATTACTACTAGGAAAAGTAAACTTAGTGGAGACAATTCGTGTAACTGTTAAAATGAGGACGGAATTTGTACCTCTTGATTGTAAACAACTTTTGTTAAGGATGGTTCAGCAAGGCTATAAGTAAAATAGTGTTCTGTAGTTTAATTAAACTACAGAAGTAACAGAAAAGTTATTAGCAAAAATATTTTAGATACGTGATAAACTACAAAATTATGTTAATGTAAAAGAATCTTATTTAGTCTAATTCACAAGTTCAAACACGTGTTAATTCTTGATAAAGCTTGTAAAAATATAAGTGAGGGTTCATTGGATTCGGAATGACGTCTAGAAATGTGCAAAAGTTATAAACAAATTAAGATTGAAAAAAATGACGAGTTTCATTTTTTGCAAATAACTCGAAAACTATTAATAATTGAGAAATTAAAAAAAAGAGGTTCTTAAAGAGGAAGAAATTTCCAATAAAAAAGTCTGGACTTCTGGAACTCTATTTCTACTATTAATAACTTTAATTTAATGTTGAAAATGGGGCTTCGCACGGCGAACGCTAAACCGTTACGATACTCTGAAATCGATCGTAAGAAGCAAAATAATTTTTTTATATTGTCAAGTATTGATATATTTTTTTTTTAATTGCGTTATTATTTAAACAATTAAAGGAATAATATCCCGTTGGAAAAATTTTTTTTACCGATTTTTCATAAAATGAGCTCGTTGTTAATTAACATTTTTTTTTTTTGAGTTTACGTTTATGTTTCAAGTCGGAAAATTGTTAAACAAAAGCCACTAAAATTATTTCGCTTCGTGCGTCAACTATATTTTATGAGATTATGACATTGCGATGTTTTTAATTGTTACAGTCTACTAGTTATTAATTATTTAAGCTAACAAGAAACTAAGAAATTAAATAGAGGTTGAAAATTTTTTTTAATTAATTTTAAAGTTATTATTATTACTGTTTTTATAGTCAAAAAGACTATAAAATTATATAAACTTTAAATTTTTAGTGCTATTTGTTTAAACAAATTTTACAAAGAAATAGATAAATTAAGTATTTTTGAAAAAAAAAAATTTTTTTCTTAAAACATTTTTTTAATTGTTTCTAATTATTTTTTCCCGTTTTTCTTCATTTGAACAAATTATTAAGAAAAAAAATATTCTTAAAATTTTTTATTTGCAATTCTCTATCTACAAGGTGGAATTTTTGTTATTAATTAATTTGTTTATTTAATAAACAATTTCTAGTTAACAATCGCCGAATGTGTTTATATTTTTTTAGATAGAAAAAAATAACCAGAACAACCGTATACATAAATATGTCAAAAAACATTTTTAATATTTAAAATTTAAAATTCTATAAGAAATATTAACATTTTTTTTTATGTGTTTATGTATACGGTTGTTTTTTTTTTAATTTTTTTTCTATCCAAAAAAATATAAACACATTCGGAGGTTGTTAATAACAAATTATTTATTAAATTAACAACAAAAAAAAATCCGCCTTGTAGAGAATTGCAAATAATAGGTTTTAAGACTAAAATTTTTACTTAATACCTTGTTTAAATAACGAAGAAAGGAAAAAAATGATTATAAACAATTAAAAAATGTTTTCAAGAAATTTTTTTTAATTCATAATATTTTATAACAAATAAAATGGCAAAAAATGTTTTTCAAAAATAAGTAATTTATCTATTTGTTTATAAAATTTGTTTAAACAAATAACACTAAAAATTTAAAGTTTATGTAATCTTATGTTATTTTTGAATACAAAACCAGTAATAATAATTAAAAGTAATAAAAAAAATGTCAACCTTTTTTTTTTAATTTTTTAGTTTTTTGTTATCTTAAATAATTAATAACTAATAGACTATAACAATTAAAAATATCGCAATGTCATAATCTCGTACAGTATGGTTGATATAAGGTCTAAAGGAAACGTAGTAATTTTAGTGGCTTTTGCTTCACAATTATCCGACTTGAAATATAAACGTAAGCTCTAAAAAAAATTGTTAATTAACAATAGGCTCATTTTATGAAAAATCTGGATTCTTTTTTCTTTAAATATCTGAATAATACCATAGTTTTTTAAAATTTTTAAATTAATATTTAATACATAAAAAAATATTTTTACTTATTACGGCCGGTTTCGTAACGGCTTAGCGTTTGCCGCACGAAGCCTTATTTTCAACATTAAATTAAAATTATTAATAATAGAGATAGAATACCGGGAGTTCTGACTTTTCTATTGGAAATTTCTTCCTCTTCAAGAATCTTTTTTTTAAATTTCTTAAATATTAATGGTTTTCGAGTTATTTTCAAAAAACGAAGCTCGTTATTTCTTCAATCTTAATTTGTTTATAACTTTTGCAATTGTTTATATGTGGGTTTGAAAGTTTTGCACATTTTTCTAGACGTCATTCCGAATCCAATGTGCCCTCACTCACATTTTTACAAGCTTTATCAAGAATTAACACGTCTTTGAACTTGTGAACTAGTGTATGTTGGAGTTTATTTTAATTCGTTTTGTTTAAATTTTTGGATTTCTTATTGGATTCTATTTAAAAAAAGTATAGTAGGTGACCCAAGAACAACCTCTTGTAGAGAAATGCATGGTTGAAAGAGTTGTAGAGTTACTAAGACACCGTTAAAGATAAAGCTGTCGAATTGAAACTAACAAGATGGAAAAAATTATACGATAAAGTTTGATAGCTTAAATTATAATATATTTTTTACTTTATACTTGCCACTGTGCTTCAAAATTAATCAGTTTGGAGCATCTACACCTCGTGATTTTAAATGGAAGTTCATAGATATCTGTAAAACTATAATTCATCTAAACTAACAAAGTTTTTTCCAAAGTATATATTTATATAAATAAAATTAAAATTTAATTGCAGTTTACTTTAAGTAAACATATTGTACATATTGCACGTAAAATATATTTTAGTTTTAATTCGAGCTAGTTTTTTCGTTGATAGTGTTTAAGTAATTCAACAATTTTTACTTCTATTTCTCTCATGATATTCATTATTATAGGTTACTCAAACAACATGTTATAATTAGAATAATAAAGTTGATATAAAAGTCATACAATTTTGTTAATATCTCCGCGCAATTTGTATAGTTTGAATGTAAATGACCGTGATTTTTGATTCGTTGTATCTAGCAATTCGTTAAAAAATGGGTTTCTGGAAATATCTTGAAAATTACGAATTATGTCAAAAACAAGTACGACTTGAAATATAAGAAATTAACTTTACCTTAAATTTCAGATTAGTCCCGTTCAAAGATTGTTCGAGATATTATTTTTTTAAGGTTTTGTGTTTTTTCGTCCCTTTCTAAATGTCAAATTTCAACACGTATTTTTCGTGAATAACTTAAAAACCGAAGGGTCTGAAATTGGTTATTACAACGTTGAAAGATAATTCAATTTAATACATTCCGGTTCTTCTACAATAAAAATTGTCAAAGTTATGGCTATTTGTTAAAAGATTACTTTTTTTATGAAAATCGAAATTGGAGTATTACTCTCAATTGAGTTGTGATAAAATAAATCATTCAAAATTTGTTGTAGCTTTTGGAATAAAACCGTTGCCTAAGGAATCAATATTTCCACATCCAGAGTTCCCATCCAAGTCTCTTTAAAGGAAAACATCTTGACCATATTTGCACTCTAGTATGTGGAAATAATTGGTCACAGAATTTTAATAAAAGGGCGTTGCCGAATGCTAGCCAAACCTCCAGAACTTCCGGACGCTGCCGAATACGAAGGCAAATTCCGAGCGTTTCCGTATCCATATTAAGATAGTGCCAAATCCATATCCGGGCGCGCATGAATACCAAGGTAATTTCTGGGCGTTGCCGAATCGATATTAGGATGCCGCTGAATCCATTTTTAGGCGCTGCCGAATTCCAAAGTAACTTCCGGGCGCTGCCAAATCCAAATTAGAACGCCGCCGAATCTATATTCGAGCGCTGCATAATCCATATTCGGGAACGGCTAAACACCAAGGTGACTTCCGGACCATGTCGAATACCAAGGCAATTTTCAGGCGCTGCCGAATCCATTTTCGAATCTTTCCGGGCGCCGCCGAATCCACTATTAAACAATACCTCCAGGATCCATTTTGGTTGCACGATTTGACCCAAACATACTAACTACCGTACAAAGCTTTCAAATAGAAGTTAAATAGAAGATTTTAAAAATTAAGTTTCTGGACTGTTATTAGCTTGCTTTATTGTTTTTCCCTATTTACCCTATTTAACTCACAACCCTTCACCGGAATTAGCGCAAGACATAATCTAGTACCAGATCTCGTCATGGAACATATGTGTGCCAAATTTGAAGACAGTATCTTAGACGACCGTTGCGAAGAAAACGTGCGCACAAAAAAGTTACAGACCGACACACAGACAGAATTTTTTCTCTCTTAAATTTAAAATCTCAACGTTTTATGACATTTATTATTTCAGCAAAAAACATTTTGAAATTTTTTTTAAGATTACTTTACAGGGTGCGCCACTTAAAACTCCCCAGGCTTGCAACTTTCTTATTTTTTAAACTACGACCATGTTGGGCATATCAAATTGTAGATAATTTTAAGGCATTTAAACATGTGTACAGAGTGATTTAAAAAAAAATTAAAATAATTGTTAAGAAAGAAAACTTAATTTCCTTGAATATTTGTTTACCTCATCCTGTACATGAACTGCGTCAATGTTTTCTTATAAAAGTTTTAATTAGCTTCAATTTATGTTATGTTTATTACGTCATATCCGAAATTCTTTTTGGTTTTAGAGAAAGAAATTAAAAACACTCCTTCCGACTCCTGATTTTTTTAAAATAACTGAAAAATGTAAATAATAATTTTATGCTTTATTTGTAAAAGACATATCACAAAAAATCCTCAACGTAACAAAACAGCAACAAGAAACAAAAGAAATAAATATTTTTAAAAACAAACTCTATTAAAATGTACTAAATAATAGGAATTTTTATTCTTAAAACTTTTTTTTAACATAAATTGAAGCTAATTAAAACCTTTATAAGAAAACATTAACACATTTCATGTACAAGTTGAGGTAAAAAAATATTCAAAGAAATTAAGTTTCCTTTCTTAACAATTTTTTCAAATTTTTTTTTAAATCACTCTGTATGCGTGTTTAAGGCTTTAAAAATGTCTACAATTTGATATGAATAACAAGGTCATCGCTATAAAAATAAAAAAGTTACAAGTATAGGCAGTTTTAAGTGGCGCACCCTGTACATCTTTCCACTCCACTACGTGGATGTGGAAGTAATAAATCAAATGGCATATATTTTCATTAAAAATAATGTATGTTTTTATCCGAATTTGTTATAAATAAGAAACAAGAAATGAAATGTTTCATATTTCTATTGTGAAATATAGTTCATTTAGTTATCCTTAAAATAAAATCATGGAAAAAACATTTTATATTTATTATAAAAAATGTTTTGTAAGACATACAAAGAAAAATGTTAGTGTAGTTTTGGTGAATAAGTATACCTACTAGAAGCCAAGACCTCAGATTTTTTATAATATTTTACACTACTATAAAGAAAACTACCTGTTGTTAAACTTGAGGCATGTTCAATTTTATTAACATTTAACATTACAAATTGTGTTTTTATAATAAGAAATGTTTCTTTTTATTTAAAATACACTTTCAGATGTATCAATAAACCCTCATGTCATAATATTTTAGCTTCATTAAATCAGTACTTATAATTACTTAATAATTTTCGCACAATTTGTATCCCAATTTGGGACATTGGATGATTTGAGTCGTAAATTTTACTTCCACATCCAAATAGTGGATTGGAAGTATAGTAATCGTAAAAAAAACTTCAATTTTTTTTTGTTGAAATCGGTTTAGAATGTCATGAAATATCGAGATTTTAAATTTGAGGGCAAGAAAAAATTGTATCTATCGGTCTGTCTGTATTTTTTGTACGCACGTTTCCTGTGGGACGGTTTAAGATATTAACTTAATAGTTGTTACGTGTATGTATTATAAAAAGATCTGGAACACATTGCTATAAAATTACACAAAAAATAATCGTTTTAGAGATTCTAGCATTTTACTTAATCGCCAGAATGTATTACAATAACGGTGTAAAAGCAGCTCGAAAAGTGGCTTATATTTGGTAATTTTTTACAGTTTCGGAGTCTGTTATTCTAGTTTCGGTTAAACAGACAATAATGGGTTGTATCTGAAACTAATTGACTTGTCTTTTTGAAATGAACGATTGCTATTTCTGAAAGACAGTTTTATTGCGTCTTATTATGGACGCTTGTGGGGTAAGGCCTCTATTGTAAGAAACCCTTTCCGAAATATATTAATTTCAACCATATGTTTGGTTTTTTAAATTCATAAACATTTTCTCTACAGATATTTTAAAGGATGTGTAATTATCTATTGTTCAAAATAAGTAGACTTCATCGACTTACAGTCCAATTTACGTCTTTCTATTTGAAAGGGTAAAGGTGGTTTAATATTTGCTTACGAGACAGCAGTAGAAATTTTTTCGTTCTTTCTTTTCTTCACAAATTAGACATTTTTCTATTAAATATATATAAATTAATTACAATTTTAGAGATTATAGTCCAATTAAATAAGTCGGCAAATCAAAATTTTGAGGTAAATACTTGAATTTTTGATATAACTTACTTTGATGTATTAGAACACGATTAACGAAAGAAATTTTTTTCTGAACCCCCAGGAAGGGTTGAAAAAAAATAAAATAAAGTGTTTTTTCAAAATTACTCAAAATGTGTTAAAGCTAGTAAAAAAAGTTTCAAACAAAAATTGTAAAGCATGAAATTTTATATAAAAATGATCTCTAGACTTTTTTTGGTATTACTAAAATTAACGGAGTTAGGCTGGTTAGAAATTAAGGTCTGATATGTACAACTTTAAAAAATCATAGCGTGCAGAAAAGTTAATGAATTATTTTTTTTTTCTATTTACTCAGAAAAATATAAACATTCGTTTCAGAGAAATGGATTTTTTTTTAAATTGTTGATAAAAAAGTTATACAAACTTTAATTTTTTTATTTTCAATTGAAACCACTTTGAACGGTGAAACGAATTTTTTTTTATGCCATTCTGTTCATTATTTAATACATTGAACATCTGCTTTTGAAATTTTTTTTTTACCGATATTTTCGAGCAGGTATGAATTTATTTACCTGTTTAATTTTTTTCCAAACGTAAGACACTGCTCGTGTGACGTCACGATAACTGAAAAGGAATAAAGAATGCATACGACAAAGATAAAATTGTTTCGTAGCTGCTGCGTTGCCTACAAGACGCACATGCGTCACATCTATAGGGCATCTGCACGTGACGTCACAGCTAACCTCAAAAATATGTGTTTCTTAAGATTTAAGAGTATTACGCAGCTATTATTAAAATTGCTGCCTGGTTCCCGTATTTTCAACTAAAATCTAGTTCAGTGTAATGTTTATGAAGCTCTAAACACTTTGTACTAATAAAATAGGCCTCTTTTTGTAGGTTGGAAATCTAACCTGGAATTAGCAGTCTATTTCTATTAATCAAGAATATTGAAAAATTATTTACGTGAATTTTTAAATATTTGCTTGGAGCCAGTACCGGCTCTAAGCTAAAAATGTGTACACGAACATTAAAAATGAGAATAAACTTGAAAAACTTAAATTTAAGGTTATGTTAGGTACATGATGCAGATGCAGACTAGTTTACAAGTTCAAGGCCGTGTTAATGCTTAATGAAGCTCGTAAAAATATTAGTGAGGGCTCATTGAATTAGGAATGACGTCTAGAAAAAGTGTAAAAGTTTCACACCCGCACATAAACAGTTGCAAAAGTTATAAACAAATGAAGATTGAAAATATAACGAGTTTCGTCTTTTGCAAATAACTCGAAAACTATTAATATTTCAGAAAATTGAAAGAATGATTCTTAAAGAGGAATGAATTTCCAATAAAAAAGCCGAACTCTCGAAACTCTGTCTCTCAGCGCTCTGCGCGGCGAACACTAAGCCGTTACGATGCTCTGAAATCGGCCGTAATAAGTAAAAATATTTTTTTATGTTATTAAATATTAATTTAAAAATTTTAAAAAATTATGGTATTATTTAGACACGTAACGGAACAATATCCCGCTGATAAAAAATTGTTTCACCGATTTTTCATAAAATGAGCCTATTGTTAATTAACAAATTTTTTTAGAGTTTACGTTTATATTTCAAGTCGGAAATTATTAAACAAAAGCCACTAAAATTATTTCGCTTCATGGAGGCCGTATAAAAATTTTCTTGCCATTTTATTTTAAAATATTGTGATTAAAAATTAAAAAAATTTCTTAAATTTTTTTTTAATTGTTTATAATAATGTTTTTCTTTTTTTCATTATTTAAGCAAATTATTAAGAAAAATGTATTCTTAAAATTTATTATTTGCAATTCTCTACAAGACGAAAAACAGAAAAATTTTTGTTGTTAATTTATTTGTTTATTTAATAAACAATTTGTTATCAACAATCGCCGAATGTTTTTAGATAGAAAAAAATACGAAAACAACCGTATACATAAACATGTAAAAAGAAAAATAAATTTAACATGTCTATGTATACGGTTGTTTTTGTTCTTTTTTTTTTCTATCTAAAACGAATATAAACACATTCGGCGATTGTTAATAACAAATTGTTTATTAAATAATCAGATAAATTAACAAACATTTTTTTATTTTTTCCATCTTGTAGAGAATTGCAAATAATAAAGTTTAAGAATAAATTTTTTTCTTAATAATTTGTTTAAATAATGAAACAATGGAACAAAATATTATAAACAATTAAAAACAATTTTTAAAGAATTTTTTTAAATTTTTAATCACAATATTTTTAGGCTAATGTCTATGTCCAAGAAAAGAGGGTTAAAAGGACCTAAAACGTTAAAGGGTTTTTATTGTTTCTTATGTTCAATTGACTCCAAAATATGAGAAAACCGCTACCATTTAGGGGGGTGAGTTATTGAGAACGAAGTAAAAAGGTCCACTTTTCACATTTTTGAGTTTTACCGGAAAACTATGCATTTTTCCTATAAACACGTCAATAGAAAAGTTGTAGAGAATTAAATTTCCAATCGAAATGATACCTTCAGAAGTCATTTTTTTTTACAAAAATACGCCTAGAAAACAAAACAAAAAAAAAACGGAAAAATGCATTTTTTTTTTAAATTTAAGCCTGTACCTATTTTTCGGGTACGCTTAGGCATAGATATTCTGCATAAAAAAAGCTGACGTTTTACCCGTTAATAATCATTTTAACGGTAAAACGCCAGCTTTTTTATGCAGAAATGTCTATGCCTAAATGTAGGTACCCGAAAAAAGTTACAGGCTAAAATTAAATAAAAAATTGCATTTTTTCGTTTTTTTTTGTTTTGTTTTCTGGGTGTATTTTTGTAAAAAAAATGACTTCTGAAGGTGCCATTTCGATTGGAAATTTAATTCTCAACAACTTTTCTATTGACGTGTTTATATGAAAAATGCATAGTTTTCGAGCAAAACTCAATACAACAATAGGCTCATTTTATGAAAAATCGGTGAAACATTTTTTTCCAACGGGATATTGTTCTTTAAAGTGTCTAAATAATACCATAATTTTTTAAAATTTTTAAATTAATATTTAATAACATAAAAAATATTTTTACTTATTACGGTCGGTTTCAGAGCATCGTAACGGCTTAGTGTTCGCTGCGAAGAGCTCCATTTTCAACATTAAATTGAAATTATTAATAATAGACATAGAGTTTCGGGAGTTGGGACTTTTTTATTTGAAATTCATTCCTCTTTAAAAACCTTCCTTTAAATTTTTTTAAATGATAGTAGTTTTCGAGTTATTTGCAAAAAACGAAACTCGTTATTTTTTCAATCTTCATTTGTTTATAACTTTTGCAATTGTTTATATGCGCGTTTGAAACTTTTGCACATTTTTCTAGGTGTTATTCCGAATCCAATGGTGAACAAATGCTCCTAAAAATTGTTAACAAATTTGTTTTTAATAATTCTTATTTTAACTTTTCATAAGATTAATTTAATATAGAATAGATCATACATTTTGTTTTAAGAATGAATTATTTTTTTCTAATTGTTATTATCCATCCATCCAAAAAATGGTTCAATTATTTATTATTTAATTTATCCAATTTTATTTTTTAAACTGTTTATTTTTAGTTAGACTAGGAATAGAATAATATCAGTGATCTATTTTAATGGAAATGTATCGATCATTTTTTTAAATGTCATTTTTTTTCATTCAAAATTGAAATTAATGATCCAAAAAAAATTAATATATTTCTGTGTACATAATTACTTCCCATCCAGTGGAAGTATAGTAACGACAAAAAAATTTTTAAAAATTTTTATTGTTCAAATAGGCTTAGAATATCTGAAACGTCGAGATTTAAAGTTTGAGCGAAAAAAAAATTTCTGTCTGTCGGTCTCTCTGTCGGTCTGTCTGTCGGTCTATCTGTCGGTCTGTCTGTCGGTCTGTCTGTCGGTCTGTCTGTCGGTCTGTCTGTCTGTCTGTCTGTCTGTCGGTCTGTCTGTCGGTCTGTCTGTCGGTCTGTCTGTCGGTCTGTCTGTCGGTCTGTCTGTCTGTCTGTCGGTCTGTCGGTCTGTCGGTCTATCGGTCTGTCGGTCTGTCGGTCTGTCTGTCTGTCTGTAACTTTTTTTTGTGCGCACGTTTACTCAGGAACCGTTTGAGATATTGACTTGAAATTTGGTACACATATGTACTTTAACGAGATCTAGAACTAGATTGTATTTTCATCTGGTTCCGTCGAAGAGTTGGGGGTAAATTGGGGTAAATTTGGGGTAAATAGGTAAATCAAGCAGGTAAGAGTCCATAAAATTGGTATTTAGTATATATAAGAGAAGCTAAGGTCTCAAAAAAAATTTTGACATTAGCCACCCCCATTACTACCCCCACCCTATTATTAAAGGGGGTGAAAAAAAAATAAAATTGTAATTTTACGTGTATACAAGAACTTATGGCCTCAATTTTTTTTTTACTTAATCCACCCCCACCCCCAACCCTCTACCACCAACCCAACTCCCACTATCGATGTGACATATCGTTTTATAGGTTTTTGGGGTAGGTAATTTCAAATATCATGTTATAAAGTTACTTCGAGTAATATGGATGCGCAGTAGGTTTCCCAGAGTATTATGGATGCGCAGTAGCTTTTCTCGAGTAGCATCGATGCGCAGTAGGTTACCTCTAGTAGTATGGATGCGCAGTAGGTTTCTTCGAGTATTTAGGATGCGCAGAGGCTTTTCTAGAATACTATAGATGCGCAGTAGGTTACCTCAAGTAGTATGGATGCGCAGTAGGTTTCCCCGAGTATTATGGATGCGCAGGGGCTGCCCTTGAATACCATTGATGCGCAGTAGGTTACCTCAAGTGGTATGAATGCGCAGTGGATTTTCTCAAGTAAAATGGATGCGCAGTGGGTTTCTTCAAGAAGTATGGATGCACAGTGGGTTTCTTCAAGAAGTATGAATGCGTAGTGGCTTTCCTCTAGTAAATTGGATAAACAGTGGGTTACCTCGGGTAGTATGGATGCGTAGTAGGTTTTATTGAGGAAAACGCTTGACATAGAGGCTCTACTTCTATCCTGTAGTCCACGGCACAGAATGATTTTTTATATCTTTGTCATGCTATTTTCTGCGTATTACTTCTACATCCAGTTGAAGTACACTAACGCAAGAAAAATTTTTGAAAACTTTCATTGTACGAATAGGCTTAGAATGTAATGAAACCTCAATATTTTAAGTTTGAATAAAATAAATTTGTCTATCGCGTCGGTCTGTCTGTTAGTCTTGTATCTTTTTGGTGCTCACGATTACTCTGGAACCGTTTAAGATATTAACTTAAAAATATGGCACACATATGTATTTTAACGAGATCTGAAACTAGATTATATATCGATCTTATTCCGTTGCAGAGTTGAAGGTAAATGGGAGTATTTACTCCCATTTACCCCTTTAAATAGGCAAATAGGTAAATCAAGCAATTAGGAGTGCATGAAATTGGTATTTAGTAAATATAAGAGGAGCTAAGGTCTCAAAAATATTTTTGGCAATGGCGACCTCTATTACAACCCCCACTCCATTATTGAAGGGGGCGAAAAAATATTGTCATTTAGTGTGTATACAGGAACCAGTCATCAAGAATCACCACCACCTACTACTGATGGTGCATTTCATTTTATGGGTTTTTGGGGTACACGATTCCAAATATTATACTATTAAAGTTCCATAAACAATTATTTCCACTTAGTGGAGTACAAATATAGTATTTTCGTTGTAAGAGACTTAGATAGGAAGTCTTGATGTGGAAATAGTGATTCCTTAGGCAGCGGTTTTTTTAAAATATGTATACAATTATAATAATTTTTATAATAATTTCTTATGGTCTTAAAAAATAATGAATTAAAATAATTCAAATTTTGTAATTTAAAAAAATAAGTACTGTAAATATTTGTAATTGTCAATTTCTTTGAAATTAAGAAGAAAAATTATTTCAATTGTTAATGTGGAAAAAAAAATAATTTTCACTATTGCAAATATTTTTTTTTTTTTTTTTGTGGCACTGTGGAGCTAGTCCAATCAGCCAGTTTGCAAATATTCATTTTTGCAAATAATTTTTTACTTCTACATTACGGATTAGTTTATTAAATTAATCGAAAATGCATAAAAAACCATTTTTTTGCAACCTTGGTTAAAATACGCGAATTTCGACTAATTTAAAACGATGTTTCAAACAATTATTTCCAATACTCCAATAATTCGTCTGCAAAATTTTCTTCTCGCAAAAAAAAAAATATATTGTGTACTTTATTTTTAATTTATATCAATAATGTCAAACAAATAATTCTAAATTTAGTAGAAATCAGCAAGTATTGACAGTAATAATAATTTCTTTCATTACAATTCAAAGATTAATTTTAAAAATATTTAGATCACGTAAACAAAATTCCACGTGTCTAATACCTATAACCAAAATGTACATAAACGAAGCGTGTATAAGTATGTAGATTTTGCAAAACAATCTTATTATACTTGACCACAATTAAATATTTTGTTAACAATTTGTAGGAGCATTTATTCATCAAAACATTCACAACCGCTGCATTGAGATATCGGGCCTCTGCATCATGTAACCAATATAACCTTAAATTTTAAGTTTTTCAACCTGCTAATTACAGGTTAGATTTCCAACCTACAAAAAGAGTCCTATTTTATTGGGACAAAGTATTTAGATCTTCATAAACATTACACTGAACTAGATTTTAGTTGAAAATACGAGAACCAGGCAGAAATTTTAATAATAGTTGCGTAATACTCTTAAATCTTAAGAAACACATATTTTTGAGGTTAGTTGTGACATCACGCGCGGATGCCCTTACTGTCGTCATAAGGTGAAAAGCCGCATCTAGATATTTGTCATAAATGAGATTCCAATGATATATGATCACCCAAGAGTTCTGCAGTTAAAAATATTATTAAAAAATTATAAAGTACAAAAACATAAGAGGATAAAAAGCAGCTACATGATTTTCTTAATTAATATTTACTAGTTGGGAAAAAAACAAACGCCTTTGTTACTTTCCTCGCCAACCGACAATTTACAGATGGGCTATTCTCCTTGTGACTTATGACGGCAGTAGATGTGACGTATACGCGTCTTGTAGGCAACGCAGCAGCTACGAAACAATTTTATCTTTGTCGTACGCATTCTTTATTTCTTTTCAGTAATCGTGACGTCACACGAGCAGTGTCTTACGTTTGGAAAAAAATTAAACAGGTAAATAAATTCATACCTGCTCGAAAATGATGGGTAAAAAAAAATTCAAAAGCAAATGTTCAATATATTGAATGATGAACAGAATGGTGTAAAAAAAATTCGTTTCACCGTTCAAAGTGGTTTTAATTGAAAATAAAAAAATTAAAATTTTTATAACTTTTTTATTAACAATTTAAAAAAAATCCATTTCTCTGAAACGAATGTTTATATTTTTCTGAGTAAATAGAAAAAAAAAATTAAATTCATTAACTTTTCAGCACGCTATGATTTTTTAAAGTTGTACATATCATCCCTTAATTTCTAACCAGCCTAACTCCGTTTATTTTAGTAATACCAAAAAAAGTCTAGAGATCACTTTTATATAAAATTCCATGCTTTACAATTTTTGTTTGAAACTTTTTTACTAGCTTTTACACATTTTGAGTAATTTTGAAAAAACACTTTATTTTATTTTTTTTCACCCCTTCCCGGGGGTTCAGAAAAAAAATTCTTTCATTAATCGTGTTCTAATATATCAAAGTAACTTATATCAAAAATTCAAGTATTTACCTCAAAATTTTGATTTGTCGACTTATTTAATTGGACTATACATGCATTTTGTGTCATGAAAAAATTTAGATACATTTTGATAGTGAAAAACTGTTGAAAACTCGGAAAATATGTACGTTACAAAAAAATTAGAAGAGAGCAAAATTTTAAAGAATGTATTAACCTATACGTTTGAATTTTTCCAGATTTTTAAATTTCATAGTTTACGATATTTTCCGTTTTCCGATAAGGGCCTTTTTTTTCGGTTTTTTCCAGGAAACTTGGACAGAGTGCACTTTAGGAAAAAGTTATAAAGGAAAAAAAGTCTTGTAGTTTAATAATATATTCACTCGAATTTATGGATTTTTCTCGTCACTTTTTATTCCACCTTCAACCTTTTTTGGAAAAATTCAACCGCTATATCTCGGAAAATATGCATTTTTCGAAAATTTTAGAGTAAAAAGTTATTTTTCATAAAATTATCTAAAAAGACATTTTGTTTTTTTTAATTTACCTCAATTTTACTAGTTAACAAATTAGCAACAAGATCATAGTTTATAAAAATTGCGAAGCAATATTAGCGGCCTTTTTTTTTTGGAGTTTGATCTAGACTTCAAAACGAACAGAATCCACAAAGTTTCGTGAAAATCCATTTATTCGATAAACTATTTAGTCAGAATGCTAATTTGCCTACACTATAATGTGTTAGAACTACAAAGTACACATAACATAATCCTGGGATTATATAGACAGAGAAAATAAATTTCCTTTTAAGAGTTGATGTTCGGTTTTTGTTTCATTTTACCATTATTGTATTATTTTGGTTTGAAATACGTATGTTTACATTTTCATAAATGCTAAATATTTGTGTTGTATTCATTTTTTTAAAAGCTTTTATTTAACTTGCAATGTGTTATGTATGAATGTATGTTTGTTCGGTGAAATCTTGCAAGCTGAATTTCGACTAGTTCTTATTATACTAGAGCTTTGAAATTTGGCACACGTGTATAAGTCCGGTGACAATGTAACATAGTATAGCCATTATCGGTCTAAATCCAATATGGCGGACGTCCCAAGATGGCGGATCGGCTTTTTAGTCACAACCCTATTGATATGGGTATAAAATGAAGGGGTTTTACGAGTAAAATACGATAGACAATGTGACGTCATTCTAAATTCAATATGGCGGACGTCCCAAGCTGGCAGATCGCCTTTTTCTTCACAACCCCCTTGATATGGAATCAAATGAAAGGGTTTGACGAGTAAAATACGATAAACTATGTAACGCCATTATAAATCCAATATGGCGGACGCCCTAGGATGGCAAATTATCTTTCTTCACAACTCCCTTGCCATTTGTATCAAATGAAAGGGTTTTGTCTGTCTGTCTGTAAAATAAGTAGACTAAAAAGTAAAAAATAAAATTATATAAAAAAAATATTTTTAAGAAAAAGCCTTCATTTGAAAAAACTGTACTAAAAAGTTTAAATAATTTTTTAAAATTCATACACCTGGAAACCAAAAGCTTTGGGGGCGGTCAATTGAGCAAAGTAACTATGCAATAGTGCTATATGACCGTCCGCAAAGTTTTTGGTTTCCAGGTGTATGAATGTATGTAGCTTTTTCTTAAAAATATTTTTTTATATATAATTTTATTTTCAATAAAAACGTTTTCAAGTAAAGCTTGTCCTGTTACTTCCTTTTTAGATTTTAAAACTTAGTCATTTATATTTTTTTAAATTGGAATGTGGTTTAGGTTTTTGAGTTTTTAAAAGTTTTTATGTAGAAATGAAACACCGTGGTCTCTTTGCCGATTTTCATTTTTTTTACGATGTTGTTACTGGTCTATAAAATTGGGAGGTCTAGTTATATAGCAGGCAATATGGGCGTATGAGTTTCGAATACATTTCGGACGCAGTTTATTTGTTGGAATCAGTTCTGGAGACACTACTGATTATGAGCATCCATGTTACCAGACGGTCTGATATTGTTTAAAACAATTTTGTTTACAACAAAAGGAAATATTACATTTTTTCAATGAAACAATGTTTTTAAATAATTTTTTATCGATTTCCAACAATGTTCGATAATTTTTTTCATAAAGTTATTTTCAATGTTATTATATTTTAAAAATTAAAAAATCTCCAATTTCTCGTTTCAGTAAGAGCCTTACATTTTCTAAGAAAGCATATACAGTGTGCCAGGGAGCGACGCATGATTAAATGAGCAATTCATATGTCTTGGAAATTTACCAAGAAAAAGTAATTTCTCTCATTTATAAAGTACTTTTTCTGAAATCGATCGGCAATGTCTACATTTTCGGCGCGATTTCAGATCGAAAAATGCACAATTCCAACATTTTAGTCCGTTGCTAAGAAACTATCAGAAAACAGACCAGAAAAGATCCGTTGCCTAGCAACGATCAACAAAACCATACGGGAATGTTACTTTCAGTAGTAGTAACGTACAGTAAGTAACATTCCCGTATGGTTTTTTATGTATATTTTTGACAGTAAATAAATAAACGCAGACAAACAATGGAACTTACATTTACACTTACACATACATCAAAATTACATTTATTAGTAAGCAGTTAGATTGTAATGAAGAAATGTAATGAAGAAATGTTAGATTATAATGAAGAAATGTTATTCATTAATGAAGAAATTTTATGCATTAATACAAATTCCTTAATTTATAATAATATTGATTGTGATTTCAGAAAAAATAGTATGCGTATTTCGGTGTGAAAGCACATTCCCGAACTTCGATGCATCGTCGTCCGGGAATGTACTGCTTTCACACCTAAATACACAATATACTATTTTCTGTAAGAGATAGGACAAAATCTTAGAAAGAATTATTCAGAATGAGTATTGTTTATTTGAGATTTTTTTTATAGAAATAGTTTTGAATTAGTCAGATTTCAGTTTGTCTTAAAATTTTAAGGTTTTTCAAATTGTTTAAACAATTTTAATTTACTTAAATAATTATAATTTATTTAAGCAATTACGTTTTGTTACAAATTTGTAGCATTTCCATCTTTTTTTAGTTTCACAATGTTATTTATTAAGAGTTTGCTAATGAAACCTGCAAATTATTTAAGTAACTTATTCCTGTTTATTGCCAACTTTCTTCAGAATAGAGCTAGAGTTGTGCAGGTTTTAAGAAATTTTGAACTTTTCATCGACTTTCTGGTCATATTTAAAATAAAGAACATTTTTGAGACTAATTAAAAATAATTTCTGCAAAAAGAGTCGCAAATAAATAACAATAAATGCTAGAAATACATGATACTCTACTTTTGTCCTTATGGGGTCATTTTGAGGCCCAATAGTTCTCATGGGGGGTGTAATTGAAAAAATAATTATTAATTCGTATTCTTTGAACTATTGTGAAATTTAAAAAAGTTGGAAATGTTACAAATTTATAGCAAAATATAGTTTTTTGAATAAATTATAATTGTCTAATACATTTGAAAAGCATTAAAATATTAACACAATCTTTAGAAGGTGATTAAATAATAATAATTTGTGCAAAAGAGAACTCAAATAAATAATAATGAACGTTAAAAATACGTGATACTCCAACTTTACCCTTATAGGGTCACTTTGCAAGTGAGCAAAATTTTAACAAATTCAGTTTTATTTTTCTGAATATTATTTCTTTACAGCACCCTGTCCTATGTCGTACAGAAAATTTGATAAATTGACAAATAGCAGAAAAAAACTATCTGTGAGAACTAAAAAGAAAAACTATCTACAAAATTAATTTCCAATCTTTGCAGATAGATTTTCTTTTTAGTTCATACAGATTGTTTTTTCTACTGTTTGCCAAATCCCATAAAGAATATGTTTTATAACAACTATAAGCAAATAAAAAGTAATTCACTTTTACGCGAACTTCATGTTTCGAAACTTAAATTGTGACATAAATTAGTATTCTCACAGGATGAGATTTCCCTATTTACTTATACGTCGACAGACTGCAGATTGTAATAATATTCTTCTAGGCAAATACGATAAAGCAGCATAGCATACATCTGACAACGCCGCCGGAAGTCAGTTAAACCTGTAATTTTTATATTCGGGAGTCATTTTACGCATCGATTAAAATAAGGACACCAATTAAACCGTAAAATAGGTAGGATGCTAACTTAGCCTTTAAATACATTTTGTGTATATCAGCGTGTATATTAGTGGATGCCAAGTGAGAACGTTATTAGGTAGGATGCCAACGGATACCTTATATAAATATATATATATATATATATATATATATATATATATATATATATATATATATATTATATATTATAAAAAAGTAATTATTATACTTACACGTGAGCACCTGTAGCTCGAAAACTCCAACAGATAAAAATATGCCCTCGCGGACATGTTTGTAGAAAATGCGATGTACAAAAAAAGTGTAAGCTCTGAAAAAAGTGAAAAATACTATTCTCGGCATTTATATATTCTTTTTTATAATCGTTTAAACACAATTGGGAGATCTTAAAAGTACTCATAAATAGGTACTATTCCTGGAGCTGAATCGATTGACGCAATAATATATTTTTTTCGCGCATCGAAACATAAATGTAAGTGGTTACATCAGAGACTGTCTAACTGCACTGGTCTACAACCTGCGTAGAGAATTAGAACATTTAATAAATATATAGTAATAATAATAAATTGTCTTTATTTCAAGTATTATACATATATTAATACAATACCTAGGGCGAAGTCCAGCCGAAGCTACTCTACTTAAACCTCATTCGGTCGACATCAACGTTCAGTGTTTATATTCGCGAGTTTATGACTGCTTCTGCTAAATGACGACGATGGCACCACAATTCAACAAACAATATGTGAATAGAGAAGTGCAGGGTCAGAGATGAGAGAGATGGAAATATGGAACGGATTTATCCATGTAGGTAGCACCTCTTATATGACTTTTTACTCAACGCCATAATCAAAATTTAATCATTCCGCGGAGGAAATACATAAAATTTGTCACCCTCCCTCTCCTTGTAGGTGCTTGATTTATGAGAGCCCCTTCGCCTCTCTATTAATTAAAGTAAGTTCTCAAAATGGTGGCCTTCAACTTCAATGCATTTATTAAACCGCATTTGAAATGACTGTACACAACTGAGAAGTGTGTCTCCTTGAATTTCGGCACAAGCATTCCTGATTCGCTCAATCATATTTTTGTTGGTACTTATTTGTAAACTTTGTCTTTGAGATAGCCCCACAAAAAGAAATCTGGCCAAGTAAGATCTGGTGATCTAGCTGGCCAATTTACCGGACCAACTCTACCAATCCAGCGACCATTGAAATCACGATCAAGTACGTGCTACTGTAGAAGAACGCACTACCGGGCGTCAAAATGACGCGACACCAATTTATTTCTCAGGGGGCGCCAGTCGCGTATTACCCCGTTCTTCTACCTCCCAGGCGGGTTCGAGATAAGATACACTTCGATAGCCGGATAATGGACCAAGGCTGCACTACCACAGATCGGTAATGACGCTCTCTCTGGACATGAATTCCCTCGCTAGGGGTTTAGGTACCTTTTAATTTTCTGGATTTTTGCATAAAAAAATCCCAACCGAAGAATTTCTCTGCGGAGGGATTAATTTTTGTACGCGGTATCCACGTTTTTATCTGTTAATAACGGACTCTACCCCTTAGGGATTTCTCAAAAAACGTATAAAAAATCCCTATCGAACCTCCGCAAGGCAACCAGAAGGTCGAGTGTTAATGTGAGTTAACTCGACACATCCGGCTTTCGATACTAAAGTTCCAGGGATTATAGACCGTCAACAGGCCTCAAGATCAATTCAGAAACAATAGTTCAAAGAATCCGTTTATTTAACAGAAATGGTTATACAAAATTCTCAAGATAAGAATCGTGCCTTCCCCAATCGAGGTAATGGCTTTCAGACCATACAAGCGAGAGCGCTTACGCTAACGATCGATTAGGTAGAAAAGATTCATGCATACCTTCTCAGAATCAAAATGCGAGCTTTTTAGAGAAGTCTGAGACTATTTGTAATTGATAATTACGGCTGATTGATTTTAACTTAAAAAAGTTTTACTAAATGAATTTAGTTTCACTAGAGACTACTTAGCTTTAAAGTTCTTGTATCGTGGCGGTTCACGTACTCAAACACGTTCGTGAGGACTTATAACTGCATAAGTTTAATGGCGTTCGATCAGTCCACGATTTACTTGCTCCTGTGCAGTTGTTCAATATTATCGATATGGCAGCAACCCACCTTCGAGCGACTTTTAGGCAAAATTGAATTTTTGGTTTTTTATGCACAAGGCGTTTTCCTCTATAACTTTGTCATTTGGAAAGTCCCGCTATTGGCTTTCCTACCATCGCTTTGTCGAGACCACTCAACGCGCTCGACCAAATTGCGAGCCGCTGAGTTAATCCAAACTCTTTCTATGCGAGAAACCGGCCTTGTGCATGTGCATTGATTTTTATCAATTTTTGCTTATCGGCACTACGCCGGCTTTGTCAAAATCGTCTATTTTTCCTTTTAGATGCAATGCATCGCTAAAATTTTATGCTCATACTTTAGAACTGGGCATTCAATGACCGTACCTCAAAGGTCAATGTCTTTGGTGGAGGAATAAAAATGAAAAATATTTTCGTGGTACTTTTTAAACTGGCTTTGAAAAATTAATTTTCAGGCCAAATTTCGACGCAGATTTGAAAAATTTCGGCGTACTTTCGATAAATTAATTTTCAAGCCAAATTTCGACACACTTTTTAAAAGTATTATTTTTCTAAGTCCAATTTGTGGTACTTTTGAAAAAGTATATTATTCATAAATCTTTGTCATTATATACTTTTGCTCTCATATCCTGAACCAAAACATATTTTCCTAAGTGAAAATTCGGTGTTTCTTCGAATTTTCACCTGGTCATTTCTAACGCCTTATAGAACCCAAAACGGTCCTTATGGACTGATCTGTGCCTCTGCAGACTCTTAAAAATGTCCTTAAATTAAATTTTTGCCTAAGTCGAATTTTGATTGTCTTCAACTTAGGACGATTTTGGAGAGTTCTACAACACTACCACTGAATAGTGTGCTGGACCAACCATCATGTTGAAACCACATATTCTGTCGCACTTCTAAGTTCAAGTCTTCAAATAATGTTGGCAGTTCATTTTTCAAAATGCCTCGGTATATTTGATCATTCAAGTAGCCTTCAATAATGAGTTTGTTGCCAATTATTCCACACCACGTTGACAGTCCAAGGACGCTGATATTCAACTTGGCGAAACCAGCGCGGATTTTCAACACTCCACCCTGCCAAAAATTCCACATAGAAACTTATGAAAAAAAAGTGATGCGGTTTTATCGTTCCTATAAATTATATTAGTATTATACAGACAGGATTTTATCTGTTTTATTAAGTTTTAAATCGGTTATGAAACAGTAATTCCGAATGAGCTATTTGGAATTATCATGTTGCCCTTTCATGAGTACTTATATGAAATATACATCAACAAATCTACAGTTTAGTGTCTGCAAATGCACCCTTGCCCTTATATCTGTAAACATATGGAATTACAGATACAACTTTAAAGAGATTCTAAACTTTTCTATAAGTAATATCATAAGAGTTCCAGTCCGTCTTTTCTCCAATATCTATCGTATGTAACACACCATTTATCAACATGTTTTTACTGTAAATTTCAACAATTTGTGTTTTTATTAGTATTAATGTGGATATACATGTCAACAAATGTACAGTTTCAATTGTATATTTTACAGATGTATTTTTATTGTAAACTTCCATTTTGCTTTTTTATTAGTATTAATTTGGATATGCATGCCGACAAATGTACAGTTTAAATTGCATATTTCAAATAGAAATACTAATATTGTGGTAAACACAAAATACTGCAAAGTCCTTATTTCCTCGGGTGTTCTTGTTCTAGCCTAGAAGCAATGAATGAGTTAGCAGTGAAAGAGACTGCTTTACTTTTAATTTAACAAACACACGTCAGTTCCTTAGGTCACATTAGATTAGATATGAATTAGCGACACGTATACAGCTCCCTCTACTGGAGCCTGGAGTTAAAGTTGCTGCTGAAATTTCTATCAGTTTCTACCAGAATGGAGCAGCAAACATTTACTTATACCACATCAATGAGAATTTATGAGAACAGTATCTAAGGTAAAACGTGCGGCTTTCCGTGGTTAAATAGCAAGTGTTTCTATAAGAAACGAGCTGCATTAGGTTAGGACAGTTTTGACTTGCAATTGAAGATTACTAATTATAATGTTTGAATAGGGATTTATGAGATCAGTTTCTATGAGTATTAATGTTTTTTTTCAGTAATATATTAAATGTGTTTTCATTTGTTTGAATGGGTAAAAAGAAAGGTCAGTTTTCAACTGCAATTACAAATACAAGTTTAATCACTTTGAATATATGCGATTAATTTCTAAAAGTATTTATGCTGTTTTCCGAATATAATTGTGATGAGGTTTAATCAGTAACAAATTGTTCACTACTTGTTATGATATGGTCGGAAATTCCAAGTACACATTTAGTATTCCTTCAAAAGGATTGATGAGAGCAGTTTCTACGAGTATCTATTTGTTGTTCCTCTAGTAAATTATATAAGTCTTTACATTTACTTATACTATCTCAATGAGAATTTATGAGAACAGTATCTAATGTAAAACGTACGGCTTTCCGTGGTTAAATGGCAAGTGTTTCTATAAGAAACGAGCTGCATTAGGTTAGAACAGTTTTGATTTGCAATTGAAGATTACAAATTATATGTTTGAATAGGGATTTATGAGATCAGTTTCTATGAGTATTAATGTTTTTTTTTCAGTAATATATTAAATGTGTTTTCATATGTTTGAATGGGTAAAAAGAAAGGTCAGTTTTCAACTGAAATTACAAATACAAATTTAATCAGTTCGAATGGGGTTATATGCGATCAATTTCTAACAGTATTTATGCTGTTTTCCGAATATAATTGTGATGAGGTTTGATCAGTAACAAATTATTCACTACATGTTACGATATGGTCGGAAATTCCAGGTACATATTTAGTATTACTTCGAAAAGATTGATGATAGCAGTTTCTACGAGTATGTATTTGTTGTGCCAATAGAAAATTATATAAGTCTTTATCAGTATGCATTCGGATCTAATTTAAATATGAAAATTATATCAGAATAAAGCAACCAAATATTTTAAACAGTATCTATTTGTAAATCCAGACATTTACTTATACTATCTCAATGAGAATTTATGAGGACAGTATCTAATGTAAAACGTGCGGCTTTCTGTGGTTAAATGGCAAGAGTTTCTATAAGAAACGAGCTGCATTAGGTTAGAACAGTTTTGATTTGCAATTGAAGATTACAAATTATAATGTTTGAATAGGGATTTATGAGATCAGTTTCTATGAGTATTAATGTTTTTTTTCAGTAATATATTAAATGTGTTTTCATTTGTTTGAATGGATAAAAAGAAAGGTCACTTTTCAACTGCAATTACAAATACAAGTTTAACCACTTCAAATGGGATTATATGCGATCAATTTCTAACACTATTTATGCTGTTTTCCGAATATAATTGTGATGAGGTTTGATCAGTAACAAATTGTTCACTACAGGTTACGTGTGGAAATTCCAGGTACATATTTAGTATTACTTCGAAAGGATTGATAATAGCAGTTTCTACGAGTATGTATTTGTTGTGCCAATAGTAAATTATATAAGTCTTTATCAGTATGCATTCGGATCTAATTTAAATATGAAAATTATATCAGAATAAAGCAACTAAATATTTTAAACAGTATCTATTTGTAAATCCAGACATTTACTTATACCACATCAATGAGAATTTATGAGGACAGTATCTAATGTAAAACGTGCGGCTTTCCGTGGTTAAATGGCAAGAGTTTCTATAAGAAACGAGCTGCATTAGGTTAGAACAGTTTTGATTTGCAATTAAAGATTACAAATTATAATGTTTGAATAGGGATTTATGAGATCAGTTTCTATGAGTATTAATGTTTTTTTTTTTTCAGTAATAAATATATTAAATGTGTTTTCATTTGTTTGAATGGGTAAAAAGAAAGGTCAGTTTTCAACTACAGTTACAAATACAAGTTTAATCACTTCGAATGGGGTTATATGCGATCAGTTTCTAACAGTATTTATGCTGTTTTCCGAATATAATTGTGATGAGGTTTGATCAGTAACAAATTGTTCACCACATGTTACGATATGGTTGGAAATTCCAGGTACATATTTAGTATTCCTTCGAAAGGATTGATGATAGCAGTTTCTATGAGTATGTATTTGTTGTTCCAATAGAAAATTTGTCTTTATCAGTATGCATTCGGATTTACTTTAAATACAAAAATTATATCAGAATGACACAACCAAATATTTTAAACAGTATCCACTTGTAAATCCAAACATTTAAAGATATATTTTAATGAGAACCAATCAGAACAGTATCTAATGTAACGCGTGCGGCTTTCCGTGGCTAAATTTTAAAAGTATTTTTAATAAATAGCTTTAACGGATTTGAACAGTTTTAATTTGCAATTCCAGATGAATAATTTTAATTGTTAAATAGGGATCTATGAGATCAGTGTCTTTGTGTAATGTTTTTTTCCAATAAAAACACATTTTATTGAAAAAAAAAACGTTACACTGACCTCATAGATCCCTAGCAATTAAAACTATTCATCTGGAAATGCAAATGAAAACTGTTCGAATCCGTTAAAGCTTATTTATTGCAAATAATTTTAAAATTTAGCCACGGAAAACCGCACACGTTACATTAGATACTGTTCTGATGGATTCTCATTATAATATTATCTTTGAATATTTGGATTTACAGGTGGACACTGTTTAAAATATTTGGGGTTTCATTCTGATATGATTTTTGTATTTTGTAAATTAGATCCGAATGCATACTAATAAAGACTTATATAATTTACTGTAGGAACAACAAATAAATACTCGTAGAAACTGCTCTCACCAATCCTCTTTAAGGAAAACTAAATATGTACCTGGAATTTCCGACCATATCGTAACATGTAGTGAACAATTTGTTACGGATTAAACCTCATCACAATTATATTAGGAAAACAGCATAAATACTGTTAGAAATTGATCGCATATAACCCCATTCGAAGTGATTAAACTTGTATTTGTAATTGCAGTTGAAAACTGACCTTCCTTTTTACCCATTCAAACAAATGCAAACACATTTAATATATTACTGAAAAAAAACATTAATACTCATAGAAACTGATCTCATAAATCCCTATTTAAACATTATAATTTGTAATCTGCAATTGCAAATCAAAACTGTTCTAACCTCGTCTCGTTTCTTATAGAAACACTTGCCCTTCAACCACGAAAAGCCGCACGGTTTACATTAGATACTGTTCTCATAAATTCTCATTGAGATAGTATAAGTAAATGTCTGGATTTACAAATAGATACTGTTTAAAATATTTGGTTGCTTTATTCTGATATAATTTTCATATTTAAATTAGATCTGAATCTTCACTGATAAAGACTTATATAATTTACTAGAGGAACAACAAATAGATACTCGTAGAAACTGCTCTCATCAATCCTCTTGAAGGAATACCAAATGTGTACTTGGAATTTCCAACCATATCATAACATGTAGTGAACAATTTGTTACTGATTAAACCTCATCACAATTATATCCGGAAAACAGCATAAATACTTTTAGAAATTGATCGCATATAACCCCATTCGAAGTGATTAAACTTGTATTTGTGATTGCAGTTGAAAACTCTTTTTACCCATTCAAACAAATGAAAACACATTTAATATATTACTGAAAAAAAAACATTAATACTCATAGAAACTGATCTCATAAATCCCTATTCAAACATTATAATTTGTAATCTTCAATTGCAAATCAAAACTGTTCTAACCTAATGCAGCTCATTTCTTATAGAAACTCTTTCCATTTAACCACGGAAAGGCGCACGTTTTACATTAGATACTGTTCTCATAAATTCTCATTGAGATAGTATAAGTAAATGTGTGGATTTACAAATAGATACTGTTTAAAATATTTGATTGCTTTATTCTGATATAATTTTCATATTTAAATTAGATCCGAATCTGTACTGATAAAGACTTATATAATTTACTATAGGAACAACAAATAGATACTCGTAGAAACTGCTCTCATCAATCCTCTTGAAGGAATACTAAATGTGCACTTTGAATTTCCGACCATATCATAACAAGTAGTTAACAATTTGTTACGGATTAAACCTCATCATAACTATATTCGGAAAACAGCATAAATACTTTTAGAAATCGATCGCATATAACCCCTTCGAAGCGATTAAACTTGTATTTGTAATTGCAGTTGAAAACTGACCTTTCTTTTTACCAATTCAAACAAATGAAAACACATTTAATATATTACTGAAAAAAAACATTAATACTCATAGAAACTGATATCATAAATCCCTATTCAAACATTATAATTTGTAATCTTCAATTGCAAATCAAAACTGTTCTAACCTAATGCAGCTCGTTTCTTAAAGAAACACTTGTCTTTTAATCACGGAAAGCCGCACGAATTACATTAGATACTGTGCTTATAAATTCTCATTGATGTGGTATAAGTAAATGTTTGGATTTACAAATGGATATGGCTTGACTCATTTTGCTGGTCAATTCGGATATAAACTGATAACAATTTCAACAGCAACTTTACCTAACTCTTATAGAAACTTATTGACCATATAGGTTCTCATAGATACTTATTAATTTTTGATAATTTTCAATACGGATTGATGAGATTTTTTTGACGGGGCAGTAATGTCGATTAACCCTTCCGTGGTTTGTAAAAGACGACTCATTGGAGAATAATACGTACCTAACGAAAAAAATTGGGGTTTTGTTGTATTTGTTCACGTGCCTACTGACAAAAAGTTACCCTATTTTGGAAATCAACGACATGAAGATCTTGGTGTAAAAGCACATGATAAGGATGATATTTATAACGTTTTAAAATTTTCCGTACACTGCACTGGGACAATCCGGAATCTCGAGCTATTTCTCGTGTACTAATATGAGGATTAACGTTGCAGCTAATCCTGCAATTTCATTATTTTCCCCAATGACTGTTGCTCGACGGGATTTTCTTTCTCGGTTGAACGGTTGAACATTTCCTTCAGTAGTAAATTGTTTGACACTACGATAAAATGAAGCACGTGACCTACTTCTACTGGAAAACGCTGAGCGTAGAGATCGACACCATCATCAAGACGTCTGCTAGCTTCTCCATAAATCAGAACCATTTCAATTTTCTCTTGTATTGCTACCCAGTAAACATTAATGTAACTTTACCTCTCTGAGAGGTAAGATTAATAGAACATCTTTATATAAAATATTTTACATAATTTGACATAGCATATACGTAAAATAATATCATATTTAAGTCAACATATTAACTTAATTACTTATACACAAGTTTACATATTTGCTACATAATTTTACTTAAAAATGTTTACTTACTTACTTCATTTTACGACATGGAAATTATGGAACGCGTCACACGCTCACGCAGCACGCCAGTGTAAAATGATGTAAAATCTAACGTTTGTGTTTTTTGATCATTTTTGTGAAAAATTGTGGATGATGTCTTTTAATAACTTTGATGCAGAACTGTGAACCATAAAGCGCTGTGACTTTTTTAAACATTATTTTATTTGGACGTTTTATTAGTGTAGAGGTTAGGTGCAAACAAAAACATGCCTCTTGTTTGCGAATTTGGTGTACATACCTTTGGAGGTGCACCATTTTCCAGTGAATGACCCAAAAGTAAGTTTGTGTTGTACCGTTTTTATAAAGATATTTATTTAAATGAAACGTAATCTTTTTATAGGTTAGAATTATTTCATGGGCAATCGTTATTCTCGACAGACAATTATATCATTACATGGATCTTGTTACCCAAAGGCTGTATGTTGGTGCTGTTCCCACATTATTAAGTTCAACTGAATCCAGCGTAAGAAGTTGTAATTCAAGGAAACCCAGATCTTAATAGTGACCAAAAGCTTTTGCGAAGTACTATGAATAGGTATGGTTATTGTTTACCGACATCTTATAGCACCTACTTTGTATTCGTTATTGTATTGTACATATATTTCAAGGTTTTGTATGTGTAAAGTAGGCTAATATTTTCCTACAATTTTTCTTTTGTCCAAAATTGGCTTCAGCACGTCAAAATATTTCAGAAAAATTAGATCAGAACCTTAGGACAAAATCATTGCCCCTTTTTAGGGGATAAAAGAGGTGGTAACCAAAAACTGATAATTTTTTTTTAATATCAGAATCGGTTTCAACATGTTAAAAAACAGGATTAGATGGTTCTGATCAAAAGCGCAGCCCTTTTTTTTTGTTGTCTTGTGATTAATGATATTGCTTGTATCGCCATTAAAAAAATTAATTTGATCATTATAAAACTACGAAGAAAACTAGAATTGTCTGAACCTTTATGGTTAATTTTGTTGCAATAAATTAAGACAATTAAGATTTGTCATTATTAAAAATATGCTTCTGGTAGAATTGAATCATCTTGGTAAAGGACCCCGCACATTTTCTTATATCAAATATCTCTCGGTGAATGCAATAGTATAATATAATTTAATATTTATACAAAAAAAGCTTAAGAAACAGTAACAAGTTCGAAAATTGAATCGTTGATTGATTACTTTTCAGTGGCGTTAATTAACAATTTGTTTATATGACTGTTAAAGAAACTACTTTTATCATGGGATTCTCACAAGATTGATGCACTCGTCTACAACTTATGCATGAAAAAGGTACTGCTTTACACACTTGTTGCATAAATAAGTAGGTATTTTAAAATTATTTAAAACAATTTTTTGGCAATTATTTAACAAATGCATTTTTTTCACGCTTCACGGCTCCCAATTGGCGTAGAAAACCCCGATTTTTAAAATTGTTTCTTTTTTTGTGATCTTTTGAAGCATTCTAATAATTTTTAATTGTTTAATTCTGAGAAAAAAAATTCTTTATAAAAAATTTAAAATGATTTTAAATAGTTTAAAAAAATTGTGTTAACATCACTGAAGAGTAGGAGAAAAATCTACATTCTAAAACAAATTTTTCCATGACTTGATGCATTTAAACAGTCAACGGTTCAATTTTCGACTTTGTTATTGTTTTTTTGGCGTTATAAACATTTCCACTTGAAATTTGGTGTGATGATTTAATGGGCTTATTTAGCATATTTTTGTATTACATTTTGCAAGAAAATCTCTTAATTTTAGAGCGAAATTCAAAAAACCAGGATATTCTAAGATCTCTAGAGGCTTTAAAATTAATCAAGAATATAGACGCTGCGTGAAGTCATTCACTCCTAGTTGCATTTTCATTTCCGGTTTTTCGGCAGTTATATGCTGCATACTCTTATGTTGAAATACTCCAATAGTCCCCAAATCACCATCTCTGGCAGATTAGACAAATCTGATTTTAAATAGCTGGGTTTTAACAGTGTAAACTCAACTTTGAGGCAGACTTTCGGATTGAATGACAGCACTTTGAGCACATCGGTTCATGTTTAAAGCAGTATACTTCTGAAACTCATCGGATCGACCTCAAATTTTCCATTCCATTGGAAGTGTGTTTTCGTAAAGTTTTGTTAAAATATATACATTATTATTTAAACTCTCATAAATTGTTTAATAACTTAATAAATTGATCAAAATAGTTTGCATCTAGTTTTCTTCACAATTTAGTAAAGGGATACAAGCTATATAACCAGATTTACTACACTATACAGGGTGCGCCACTTAAAACTCCCCAGACTTGTAACTTTTTTATTTTCGTAGCGATGACCATGTTGGGCACATCAACTTGTAGACATTTTTAAAGCCTTTAAATATCCATACAGAGTGATTAATTTTTTTTTTGAATGGTTAAGAAAGGAAACTTAATTTCTTTGAATATTTTTTTACCACACCCTGTACATGGACTGTGTTATTGTTTTTTATAAAGGTTTTATTTAGCTTCAATTTATGTTATTAAAATAAAAAAATTGCAATTTCCTACTTTTACTTTTACTTAGTACATTTTAATGTTAGTTGTTAAAAAAAAATTTTTTCATTTTTTGTTACTGTTTTATTACGCTGAATATTGTTTGTGATATGTCTTTTACAGATAAAGCATAAAATTATTATTTACATTCCTTTCAAAGTAATTTAAAAAAAAAAATAGTTTGGAGTGTTTTTAATTCCTTTCTCTAAAACCAAAAAGAATTTCGAATATGACGTAATAATATAAATTGGAGCTAATTAAAACCTTTAAGTATAAGAAAACATTAACGCAGTTCATGTACAAGGTGATGTAAAAAAATATTCAAGGAAATTAAGATTTCTTTCTTAACAATTTTTTCATTTTAAATACTTTTAAAGTATCTACAATTTGATGTGCCTTAAAAAATAAGAAAATTACAAGCCTGGGGAGTTTTAAATGGTGCACCCCGTATATGAAATAGACTAATATTTCAATTATTTTCACAGGTTGTGTAACTGATGTTCAAGTAGCAAATGTCAGAGTGACGAAGGCTGACCAAAGAACGAGTACAATCAGAAACGACCCGAGAAATGCTTAACACTTATTGTAGATACTTAGTTAACTTGAATATAGATTAGTTGCACAAAAGACACTAGTATTAATCTCTCCTAAATCAACAGTTAATAAAATAAATTAAATGAAATTTGAGCTTTACTAGGAATACAAGGCAAGGTAGGTAGGTGGGTATACATCATTGGAGAAGAAAAAATATCGTATAGCTGCTTTCTAAAGAACATATAGATGACAACGTCGAGGACAACGCCTAATGCCTGGTTTACCTACTGGGATATGCAGAGATTAAGATGGAATTGAAACTTTGTTGATACTAATTAACTTAGTTTAAACTGTCGTTCAGTTCCAGAATCTTTCCTAAGCTAATATATGTTGACAAATCAGACAACCATATGTTGCATTATATACTTTTTATCTCTTTTTGATGTAGCGTGTATTTGTTTTATATACCTACCATAATGTTCAAAATAGCACCCTATAGTACTTTTTAAATATTGATACTAGAGAACTGGATTCTTGGAGTTCAATATATGAATATAAATTCCTCATGAATTGTCCAGAAAAATTGATATTCTTTAGGAAATAACTGGAGGAGACATCAACTTTTATTTTTAAGTAGAATATCTCTGAACATTTTTAGAAAGTTAGATAGTTTTATATTTTAAATATAACCATTTTTTACAAAAATTCATTCAAAATATAAAACTACTCGGCTCTCTAAATAAGGTATCCGACTTAAAAATAAAACTTCGGTAATTTTCTAAAAAAATATATTTTTCTGTATAACTATTCATATATCTAACTTTAAAAATCCAATTGTGTAGTATCAATATTTAAAAAGTGCTGGGATATGCTATTTTGAACATACGGTAGGTAGATAAAGTATATACATGCTACATTATAAAGAGAAAAAGTATATAAGTTACGTAGCGTAAGGTCACTATTAAGTGGTTGAATATACATATATGCTACATCATAAAGAGATAAAATTAGTTACGTATGCTTTACATAGCAAGTGGTTGAATATACATATACGCTACGTCTTTTGTTCCATACCGTGAGGTCACAGTGTTACCTCTTCACTATGTAAAAATCATATGCACATGTTGCCGCATGACATTTCGCAGAGTATGCACATATGATTATGCGTCACATTTTACATAGCACGTTACTTCTGCGAAACTTAGTTTACGTAGCATTTACGTATATGCTATATATTTATGTTTGCTGGGTAAATACCCCATTCTGAAGTAGTATCAACAGCCTAACGGAAATAGGTCTTTTTGTTTGCGAAATAATCTTCGAACTGAGTAAAACGAGTTGTTTTTAAAACTTATTTCTTTATTTTCTAAGTTTATTTACAAAAAACAAAACAAACACATAAAAAACACGACGAAAAGAAATAATGCAAACGTTAAATGTAACCGTAATGTAAACGTTAAACGTTAAATGACATCGTACGGCCGTCCCAATGGTGTTTTTCGAAAAATGCATGTTTTTGCAATTTCTTCGCCTCCGAAATATAGCTGTTTTTGCTATTTTTCTCAGATGTCTCCGAAATGATAGGAGTTAGCTCGAAATAAAAAATAAGGTCAAACGAGTATTTTCCACTACGAATCTTTTTGCTACCATCAGAATTTTGATTTTTTTTTTTTTTCGTTTCGGAGATAACTATGAAATGTCAGCCATGTACGGCAAAAATTCTTCTCTTTTTTTTTATTTTTTGAATTTCGACAAAAATGAAGGAATTAGAGGGGGCTGGATTTGGGATTTTTTTTCTGTAAAATTTCTCCATTTTGTCACCGTAATTAATCGGTAGTTAACTGAAATCGATCTCATATACGATGTTCACTTAATATCATGTACTACTTTGACGCTTCGTTAATCTTGGCCCTTCGAAACAAAGCTTATGTAAAGAGAATTGATTGAGCTTTTCGACATTTTTTCTCTAACATAAAAAACAAAAGACTTATGACCGAATATGCGCTCCAGGCTATTGCAGTTCGCGGAGAGGTTTTGCATTTTCCGCCGCGGAACATTAATCTACAAAGCTGATTTTTTGTTTACAAGCAGTTTATGAACTATTTCGATTAAAAATCACATTCTACCTCCGCTGAAAGGTGGTTAAATCTTTGGTGGACGTTGCCAAAATGGCAATACATGTCAAATCATGACAATTATATTCTTCATTAATATTAAGAAACAGACATTTTTCTTATAGATGTGTTAATAATCACTTTTACTTACTCCATTAGAAAACGTTAATCCCTTTGACAGTAGGTTAGATAAGGATTTACTTTTTAATATTGCTAGTGGTCTAGCTACAGAAGAAAATATTCACTGAAAATGAGCTTGCTTTATCTCTCACATCCACAACATTTCTATACCATCTGAAATTTTTGTACATGCTTTTTACTATTGAAAATTGAATAAAAAGAAGGAATTGAAATGATGGGAACTGTACCCAGATAGCATTTATTATTCCACGAATGTACATTTTGCATTCCCAATGTTCTAATTGCATTCTGTACTTGCCATGTATGTTCCCTCAACATTCCCATATAAATAATATTTTCACATATACAATATGATTATACATACGATATGAATGGAACATACAGAAAAGTTTATGTTCACAGTCGCATATACTATGTACACGTATAAGGGAACATTCTTCGTATAAGTGTTTATGTACATCGTATAAACCTTCGTCAATGATTTTATCTGTATAATACAGGTATATTTTTTGCAGAAATTATTGGATCAATATCATCAAAAGTTCAGCACTTTTAACGCGAACGCTGATTGGTTCGATTTTTGAACTAATAAAAATAAACCTGCATCACAACTGATGAGACAGCAATGCTAGTATTATAGTACCTATCTACCTACCTACAAAAATAATTATGATATTTCTCTATCTATATAAATTTGGTTTAAGTACATTTATAATCATCCATGTGCGGTGTATGACGTTTTATAAATTTTAAATCGTTCTTCAAAATTGTATATATGAAATATGTTTTAAATTTTGAATCCAGAATTTGTGATCGAATATTAAATAATAATGAATATGAAATATTAAATAATAATGAATGAAATATTAAATAATAATGGATAATAACCCTTTTTTAATTTATGTACTGTGTTCAATTAATTAGTAACTATCTCGGTAACTATCGGCATTTCTTAAGCAGGTAGTGCAGACTTAGAATGGTTATTTAATTACATTTTATCTTTTATAATTAGATTTCCGTTTTCCATGTCATTACAATCCCCTTGTAGAATTTTTTAAATGCGCGCCACGGTCCTTAGGTTAGTGCGCATGCTCATCGTGCTGTGCTGTCAAATGTCGATTTCAATTTGTGTTTTGTTTTTGTTTTCCCGTGATTTATTAAATTATCCCAAGTATACATTAATTGCATTGCAGTAAGTATTTTACAATTGTATACAATATAACTACCACATAGTTTTGTTGTCATTTGCAGATATTTTATATTTAGACACTAAAGTTTAATGTGTATCCCTTTGTACATATTATACTAAGCATACTACCTATATTAGTTATAATAATTACGGCGTTTGTAGGTATCGATTTTTGGAAAAAAAACTGAGGTGGTCTTTGTAATGGTCTCGCTCCACGAAAAGGAAGCTTGGTAGTCATCATTCAAACGGAAACAATTTGACTGCTCATTGAAAAACAGAAGAAAATCCAATGAAACATGGACACTTTACGGGCCGTTTAAATCTTATTTTCAAGAAGGTAGGTTCGATCTATTTCACTATTAAGGAGCTTTTGTTTGTTTAAATCACAACCATTGGATTTGATTACAACATACGAGTTGTCATAGGTATTTATTTGTAGTAATTTGATTTATACCTATTTCAGAGGATTATAGAAGAGCTGCAATTAATTGAAAAGGGCAGAGATCACATCTGATGTACAGACTGAACAAAAACAAATCAAAGGACTATGTACAGAAAGCACGTTATTCCTCCCGTCAGATGAACATAATGATATCGAAGAACACATTGGAAGCCGTCGACTTCCCAAGAAATTTTGTCCTTACTAGAAGTTGAAAGAAGATATGTTGTTCTTTTAATAACTCTGGTACGCATTTAAAATCAAGTACCTGAAATTTCGAACGTTCACTCGAACGAATTTCATATGAAAAAGATAAATTAATAAAAGCCTCACTTCGATTTAGGTGTAAATCAGTTTGTTTAATTTATGTTTGATCAGTTTTATTTTTCCTGTAAGATCTTTGTAAGATGTTTTTATATTTTTCAACTTTATCATGGTCAGTTTTTAAAGAGAAATAAGTACCTATTCAAATATAATACAATGTATTTTCTTTTATAGTTGGATTAGCACGTGTGTATATCCTCCTCTAGACAGGAAGGAAATACCTTCTCCTAAAAATTGGAAAAGCCAAAAGAAAGTATTCAGCCAATAGGATCAATCACAGATGATGTGTTGAGAATGAAAAGTGGACTTTCGCAATTACAAGTATCACCATCGGCAACACCTGGACATTGGTTTTGAAAATGTAAGCCCTCCAATTTTTACTATTTTTTGCTTACTGACGAAAAATTCGTTATAGTAAAATATGATAGTTCATAAGTTGCAGAGAAAATTTTTTTTGTAAAAAAAATCTCAATTGAAATTTTTGTCACAATGTTTTTTATTATTATAATTCATTTTTGTAACAAAAATAAAAATATATTTAAAGTAACACAACTGTTTTATTTATACCTCTTCCTATTTTATAATTTAAGATGCATACTTAATTGTTACAACAATGTAAAGTAATTAATAAAATAAAATCGTGTTTTGTTCTTGGCAATTTAAAACACGATTTTAAACAGATAAAACTTTAAGGCAATGTAATATGATCATTAGATTTTTTCATAAGCAACACGTTAAATATGATTTTTAAGCTGAAGTTTTAGAGTGATAAGTGTTGCATTTTAAAATGGTTTTTAACAGACCTTATTAACGTAAAACTATTTTTTTTACATATTATTCTTGGACCTTTGTAAAGTATTGTTATAGCAAATACAGTTTTATTTAAATTTATTTAGCATTTGGTGTGCTCCATTCAATAAAATTTGATGAATAAAACATTTGACTTTAGTTGAAAACTAATGGTAAGAACAAATTTTCTGTGCATATATTCCACATTTACTTACATAATATTCTTCACAAGGAATGTGAAATGTGGAAAATTAGAATAAATACCTAATAATTGACTGTAACAATTAAACTTTAAAATTAGATATTGGATTTATTATATGCAAGTACTTCACTCATATCATGTATTCTCTTGAGTTTAATTATTATAATAATTTATTATTTGCTGTAATCATAGATGAGTCGCTGTGTCATACTGAACATATTCAGAATGAAGCAGCGACTCATCAATGATTACAATAAGTAATAAATTATTATAATAACTAAACTCTGAAGTACTTATAGCTGCCACTGACAGTGGCGGTCTGGTCAGGTCGGCGAGTCGGCAAATGCCGACTGGGCTCTTTGCCTTCTGAGAACGTAATGTGCTTATATACATGCCAAGCAAAAACATTCAAATCGCTGATGAACTGAGTTTGAATGTTTATTGTAAAATGCTGACCCAACCCTAGACACCCAGACCACCACGGGCCACTGATACATAATGTTCATTCCTACAATATACATGCATCATGGATTTATGATCTATGTGTAACATACCAGGCACCTACGGTTTAATTCCTACGAAGGTAGTACTCATATACCGTGAACATGCACTATACATTGTAAATGTAGGATGGACCTTCCTCCTATATACCTCATGTATCTATCAGTATGTCAATATACGTTTCTGGTTCATATCAAGTTCCGTTTTGGTCTATGGGTATGTTGTACTAATCTTACTCGTATATCGAGAGGCGGTCATCTGTACGTCTCTCTGACATTCAGATTATCTACATGGAATCCAAAATGAATATTCATTCTTAGTTCCATTGTACATAAAGTACATTCCGAGCACATGCTTTGAGTGTAAAAATGCTATCTGGGTGACATTTTTATGCACTCGGGAAAGAAATCGTCTAAAACGTCTATCAAAGATTTAGCCACCTTTCAGCGGAGGTAGAATGTGATTTTTAATAGAAATAGTACATGAACTGCTTGTAGACAAAAAAATCAACTTTGTAGATTAATATTCCGCGGCGGAAAAAGCAAAACTTCTCCGCGAACTGCAATAACCCTCATATTCGGTCATAAGCCTTTTGTTTTGCATGTTAGAGAAAAAATTAAAAAAGTGTCGGAAAGCTCAATCATATCTCTTTACATAAGCTGTCTACAAATTTTTCGAAAAAGAAAACGATAATTATCGAGATATTCGAGGAAATGTAGGAAATTACACCTTTTCCTATACAGTTAATATAAATCTTAAAAAAAATAATTTTTCTCAGAAACCTTTGTTTCGAAGGGCCAAAATTAACGGAGCGTCAAAGTAGTACATGCTATTAAGTGAACATCGTATATGAGATCGATTTCAGTTAATTACCGATTAATTACGGTGACAAAATGGAGAAATTTTACAGAAAAAAATTCCCAAATCCCGCCCTCTCTAATTCCTTCATTTTTGTCGGAATTAAAAAAATTAAAAAAAAATAATTTTAGCAAAGTTAATTCTATTTAAATTAGATAGAATAGTCTTTTGAAATAAGGAGCCAAGATTAAAAAGTTGCCAATTATAGAAGCTCAAAATTTGCGATTTTTTGCCTTACATGGTCGACATTTCAGTAGTTATCTTCGAAACTAAAATAAAATCAAAATTCTGATGGTAGCAAAAAGATTCATAGTAGAAAATACTCGTTGACCTTATTTTTTATTTCGAGCTAACTCCCACCATTTCGGAGATATCTGCGAAAAATAGTAAAAAACAGCTTACATTTCGGAGCCGAAAAAATTGCAAAAACATGCAATCTTGACACGTTCATATTTTTCGAAAAACACCATTGGGACGACCGTATGATGTCGCGACGTAAAGAGGAAGTCTTCCAGATAAACCTGATCGTAAATTGCACGGTGAAATTCGAAAATTCGGCTCGGCACGAACGAATCAAAAGTAGCATTTTGTGACATTTTCAGAAAATCGATAATCTCTTTTTACTAATTTTTGCAACACTAAGTTTAGTATACTTGCACTTTCATCATTGATACTGTCTATCATGGTAAAAAAATGTAGTTTTTAGAACAGCCGGGTGGTAAATAATCGTACAATTCAAGCAAAAAAAATGAAACTTGGCACACTTGTAGCTAATAGCGTATACTTCAATTTTAAGACTAGACCCACTCAAAAATCCAAAATGGCGGCCGTGACGGCGGTTTTTCAAAATGGCCGCCGTAATTGCAAAAAGTTTGATATCTTCGTCAGGTTTAGCTGTATTCATGCAGGATTTTCACAGAGTCCTACTAAATAAACATGAAGAACGCCGAATTTGCAATAAAAAGTGGAATTTTCTTTAAGAAAATATCACTTAGTCAGTATGTTGATTATTTATGGGGATAACTGCATTTTTAAATCAAATCACAATTCAGGTGTAAAATCAAGCTATATTTCAAATACTGCATTGCAGTTTATACTTAGTCTAATTAATTTATGAACTGTTCGGCTCGCATCCACCACAAAAGCAAAGCTCACTGCAGAGCAAATTAGCTTTTCTACATCTGCAGCTTCTTGATGAGCAGCCTTTCTTGCACCCGCACTTCAACACTTTTCTGCATGCCTCTGATGCTGGAGGCAGTGTCATTCATTTGATCTGATAAAAGACGAGACATATAAGGTAAATTAAATGTCAAGGGAATAAATTTTAACATTGCAATGTACATTAGATTGAAATTGGATGCGCCTTTACGAATAGCGTATACTCACTTCCCAGGTTCCGTCCAATGACTTTTCTCATCCAAAGTCCGCAGGTGAGGGTAAAACTGGACTTTGCAGTAAAGTTTGCCCCCCTATATGCCCAGCCTCATATGCCACACGTAGGGTATGTTGGCGCAATGCACCATGAGTAGGTGGTATGTTTTCAATCTGCCGGTTTTTGCGCACGAACGCACGAACATGGTGTGCGTGCGACGTTCACTGAATCTTCTGAACTTGTTCTGTCATACATGAGAACCAGAAATCGTTCTATAGTTGAGAAACAGGAACTTCCTGTTTCAATTCTGGGGTCTGGAAAAGTACTTTCAAAGCCGTTGTTACTGCGGGAAAGCTAGACCACGTCGTCCAGGCTGTTTGTTTTCCTTTGTCCAGAAAAGAGGACGTTGTGTCACAGCCTGATAGCGCATAAAATGCCATCAGGGCTACACATTTCTCAACTCCTAAATTATCAGCAATAACTGTTGCATTAATATACCTGGATAATAATAGTACCAAAATTATAAAGACATATTATTACTTCACAAGAAATAAAAACGACCGCACTCACCTGAATGATTTCCCTATCGAGAAAGCGATGTCAAGGTGATCGCAATTTAGTTTTTTCGCGAGACTGACTGCCAGTACCACAACATCTGAGTCTATGGACCTGATCAGCAAATTGTGGGCTCCGAGACTGACTCCATGATGGGCGTGCAGGAAGATGTGTTATCTCCGGTAGGGCTGATCATGTTCACAATGGCCGCTTCACCTAGCAAAACAAAATCGTAGCCATGAATAGAATCATCATCATTTTGCATTTCCTCCTCTTCTCTGGTGCGTTGTAATTTTGCAAAGCAATCCAGTATATCTGATTTTTGGCCTAATCTGATTCGATCGTAATCCGAAAGTGACATTGGATATGAATGATTCTCATGCCTAAAGAAGTCTTCAAGATCGCCTCCACGGACTTGTCATCCAATGGACAGTCGTAAGAAAAGGCTTCTGTCTTCTTTAAGAGAGTCATTTTCAAGTTTCTCCCGTTTCTTTGGTTTGGACGGAGGCGTTTTAAAAGGGGGGAGTTTATTTTTTTTAATTGCAACATCCATATTCACAGACCGTGATATGATTCTTTCCTCCAAAAACGACTTGCACTGACTTCTACCAATGTTCTCTAAATTACGAATGGACTCCGCAACACTTGGATTGACAATCTCCATCGTATTCAAAACAAGAAGATCGCTGCAGGGATCACAGAATGGATTTTCCATTTCCCTCATGGTGGCTAAGAAAGATTTGATGTCACGCGAAAATTTTTCTTGTTTGTCTATTTTTATTGCAAAAATTGGCAATCTTCATGTCAATTTACTTAGATTCTGTGAAAATCCTGCATTAATACGGCGAAAACTGCCAGGGATATAGTTTTTTTGCATTACGGCGGCCATTTTGAAAAATCGCCACTACGGCCGCCATTTTGGATTTTAAAGTGGGCTCTGATCTTAAAATTGAAGTATACACTATTATCTACAATTGTACCAAGTTTCATGATTTTTACTTCAAGTGCACGATTACCTCTGATATTGCAATATGCGGCCGGACTATTTCTAGGTATTAAGAGGAGACAACGCCAATCACAAAGCTGAAGTGCTAACAGCTAACCTCAAAAATATATGTTTCTTAAAGTTTAAGAGTATTACGCAGCTGTTATTAAAATTTCTTCCTGGTTCCCGTATTTTCAACTAAAATCTAGTTCAGTGTAATGTCTATGAAGTTCTAAATACTTTGTCCTAATAAAATAGGACTCTTTTTTGTAGGTTGGAAATCTAACCTGTAATTAGCAGTATATTTTTATTAATCAACAATATTGAAAAATCATTTACGTGAATTTTTAAATATTTGCTTAGAACCAGTACAGCTTCAAGCTAAAAATGCGAATGCAATCATTAAAAATGAGAATAAACTTGAAAAACTTAAAATTTAAGGTTATGTTGGTTACATTAAAAAGCACTGTACTAAAAATCTTGATTAGGAAAAAGCAGTTTTTAGCCAAACGGCTGGCGTTATTAAACTGAAAAAAAGATATTCTTGTAGTAAATGAATACTACACTTCTATTGAAGAACATTTTTAGCTAAAATTTGTTCATTAGGAAGATCTCTCTTCACATTGGAGTTTACAGGAAATATGGCCGCTAATTTATATAATAGTTGACAGTAAATTAGCTGATAAATGTAATTATAAATGCCCATCCCCAGCCACAAATGTATGGAAAATATAGTTTAGCCGCCAAATTGCATTTTTTTAGCTTTAAAGTATACAGTATAAACGAGAGTCACTACTAGTTGTTCCGGCTGCTATTAAGCTATTGCAAGAGCTCTAGAAGACATAGTGCAGCTGACCAGAAATTTAAATAGCAATTACAACGATTTGATTGTTTAATTATGGCACGGCAATGTTATAGCAGTAAAAATATTTGAAATAAAGAGCTTTGAGATTCCAAATCCAAATTACAGCTAAACGCCAGTTATCCCAACGTATCCGCAGACAAAATTTAGCTAAGAAAACTTCATAGTCCTCACTGTGCTACTTGGGATTCATTTACTTACAAGAATATGTTTTGATCAGCTTAATAACATGAGCCCAGTTCGCTAAAAAATGCTTTTTGCTGTAATTTTTTTTAATACAATGCTGTTAGTAGATGGAGTCACTTCGATATAATTAAAAATGATTGCAAAAATAATTACATTTATAACCGATGCGCACTCATTTCGTGTATTTGAAGCTTGGTCTCGATGTGTTCTTGACCTTTCAGGCGTGATTGCAAGTAGGCAGAGCAATAGTAAAGAAAGTACGAACGCCAAAACTAGATAACCAAGACAATATGTCTCTGTACTTTATTGGTCCATTTCCGCCCACTTCCCTCTGATTTGATCGCATTGCTCCATCTTAACGCGAAAAATCTGTTGCTACCTTCCTGGCTATAAAAATAATAAAACATTTTTATAAAAAATATTTTTAACGTAAGAAATGGTGTTTTTAAAACAAACTACAAAAAATAATTATTTATTATACAAGGGCAAACAGTATTAGATTTTAGCTCGAGGGTTAAAATCTAATATTTTTGCCAGTGTATAATACATTATTTTTTTGTGTGACGGGAAATAAGTTTACGAGGATTTCTCGGTAGAAGAAAACTGCAATATTGCACTAACTTCTTTATTAGAACAGCTTACAACACTTTCTGGTGGCTGCGAGTTTGGTACGGATATTTATATGTCCGGTTTATCAAACTAGTAGCCATTTGATAATTCGAAATAATATTTATAACTATATTTATTATGACGTTTACTAATCAAAATAAAATAATGGGTAAACAAGTGATAGCGTAAAACTATCAATATTATTTATAACTATATTTATTATGACATTTACTAGTATTGTTATCGAAATAAAAATAACGAGTAAACAAGTGATAACGTATAACTCCTCCCTTCTTAAAATGAATTCATATACTTTACATGAAGGTTTGAATCTTGGAGTTCAATAGGTTCATTGGGCGGTTTGCTTTTATTTATAATTTTTATGTTAAATGGCCTTGCCTTGAAACATTTAAAGAAAACGTGAATTAAAATTATAAAAATAATCAAAAAAATAAGAAAGTAGAGAATCCAAGTATGATAAGTAGGAGTCTTGAAGTCTTCAATTTCTAGTGGTTGGAGTTGCTTCAGTGATTCAGACATTTTGCTTAAGTCTGCGGGAAATTCTTCTAAGTGAAGGTCTGGTAGTTGGGACATAGTATATCTTTCAATTTTCTTTAGATAGAATGGACGTCCTTCAAGTCTAGTACTATCTATCGAGTAGGTAGTGTTTTTAATAATAATGCTACAGTTGTGTTCGAGTGTAACTTCGCTGAGAGTATTTAGTTGAATTATTTCTTGTTCTGGGCATGAGCTTTTAATAACAACTTCTTCTCGAGGGAAGCAAATAATTTTATCTTTGGAAATCCTTAATAGAAGATCGGTATTTACTTTGATCTTTTGTAGGACACAGTCGTTAGGTTGTTTTCCTTCTAACAAGTTAAGGAAGCAACTGGAAGTCCAAGGTAGAGGTTGTCCATCACAAATATGGTATTTGTTGATCGTTTGGCAGGCAGTGTCTTTCCATAAATGGGCAGAATGATCAATACTCAGTACTAGGTAGGGTTTTGGTGGTATGAGGATAGTGTTATTTAAGGGAATAGGAATTAACTGGACTAATTGAAAGTCTCTAATGTCAAAGAGTGGGATAGTTAATTGAACATAAATCAAATTCTTGTTAACTTTAGTCTAAATGTGAAATAATCTGTAATATTCATCAGTGTCTATTTTTAAGAGGTTTCTAGAGTTATAAAGAGTTACTAAAGTCTTCAAAATATGTATTAAGTCTGAGTGAGACATGAAGAAATGATGTATAATTCCTGAATAGGAGTTTACTAGTGCATTTTCTAAAGTTTCTAAGTGATTTAAAATGAGTAGAAAGTTCTGTGATATATATATATTTTTTAACTATTTAACGTCGGCCTATTTCCGCTACCAGGGCCTATCACCGACGCCAGGAGACGAGCTACCCCCAACCTGGAAATTTTGCCGAACCTCTTCCCTTAAGAAGAGTAGGGATCTTTCACTTGCCTAACATTTAATAGACAAGGGACCGCCTGCTTTACATCCCCTCCGAAGGATGGTATATCCACTACGTAATCCTCGTCTGAAATTACGTAACTTCCGAGTATACACTGATATACAAGCCTCTAGAAGGTGGGACGAGAACGCTGTATTTCCCAAGATGGGAGCCCATCCAAGTACTAACCGCGCTCGACGTTGCTTCAACGGAATATCGGCTGATATTCACATTGAACATTGAAGTCGCCTCTACGCTCGCCCCTCTGTGATATTTGGTTTGCTAAGCTTTGGCAATATACGTTTTTTCCTAAATTATTAAGTTGGTTTATTGTCGTGTTCAAGTGAAACATGATTGATTTTTCATTTGTTTCAATGACCCCCAAAGGTTTGTTTATTTTATCCATTAGTTGCGTATACAGAGAGGTTCTTAGGTTTAGTTGAGCCGTTAAAGAATGTTGATTCCTCATAAGAGTATTTAACTTTGAATTTATGTCTTCTAAGTCATCTGCGTCAGGAGTACCGTATAAGAATTTATTAATTTTTCCAATAGCATTAACTAGTCCTCGTTTTTTTCGATTCATGAGTTGAAAGTTTAGGAATTTATTCACATATATTCAGGAAATCTAACATATTTTCGGTAGTCTGTTGGATTTGATTTTCGACTATGTTTAAGTCGATGATGTAAGAGAATGAGTGATAGTTATTAATAAGTCGGGTTGGTTGGTAAGTCATTAGGTAGATGGGGTTATGAATGGACTTGATTTTTAGGCAATATGTCCTCAAAATCAACAGTAGTACTAATAGGAGTGGTGACATGTTTGTTGATCTTGTCCTGGATTAGTCTCTGTTTCACCTGAAACGAGGGTTCATCGTCAGAATCATTGTCTGGGGTTTGTTCGAGTGTATTGTCACGTACTTGATTTTTTGTAAATCGTCCTCTATTAGTAATGATAACGGGTCCTTCGTCTTTTATTACTGTTGCTGATATAAATTTAGGGAGATTCTTTGCGCGTGTAGCTTGGGAATTTCTAATATATACTTTATCGTTCGGATTATAAATTTTTGGTTCTTTGCGTTTTTTATTGATTTTTGCTATTATGTTTTCTTTGTCTAGAACTTGGTTTATTCTGAGCTGTTCGTATAGCTCTTGAGTAAGGTTTTTGTGTTCCTGTATATAGTCTGAGGTGATAATTTCGTCTGATATTTCAAACGGAGAGGGTTTGTCTAAATGTCCAAAAAGAACTTCGAAAGGGGTCTGTTTAGTAAGGGAGTGTATCGACTCGTTGTATCCGATAGTAGCCAATTTCATTAGGTAGTAGTTGGGAAAATTAGGATTTTCTGAGGTTAGGCATCGCATGCTATCTATTAATGAACTATGGAAGCGTTCAACAGGGCTGTTGGATGTATGAATGTCGGTACTGGTAAAATGTAAAGATATTTTATGCAGGTCACAGTAGTCAATGATCATGGTGTTATTGAATTCTTTTCCTTTGTCACAATTTATTTTGTAAGGTTTTCCGTAGTGTTGAATAAAGGTTAAGAGGTTTTGTTGTACTTCCATTCCTGTTTTAGACTTTAAGGGATAGCTTTGTCCGATATTCGAGAAAGGGTCGAAGATAGTAAGGTAACATTCATTTGAAAAGTGAAAAAGGTCTATGTGAATAACATCTAGAGGTTTCTTGGATATTGGTGTATTTTGGAATTTAATTTTCTGTGGGTGACTGTCGTATTTACAAGTGTTACACGTGTGACAATTTTTTATATATTGGGCAACTTGATAGCTGATATTAGGCCAATAGTATTTTCTCATTATTAAACCAGTTGTGACTTTGGTTCCGCGGTGTACAGTTTTTCCTTCATGCATATATTTTATTATTTGATTCTGTTTATCTTCTTGAGAAATATCTTCAAGAACTTTATTTGAAATTATACAACTCATTGAGTCGTTGGAGTTTAAGAACCTTTGAAATATTCTAATTATTTTGTGTTTGATAGATTCGTCGTTGAAATTAAAACAATTTTGAGTATTTTGAGTGGAACGTAAGAACTGTTTTACAAATTTAAATACCTCCTCATCGGATGTTCGTGATTTTAGTACAATTCTGTGTCTCTTGTATCTGGGGAAAGGCGTTTCTAAGATATGGGTGTTAGTGACTGCGTTGTCGCTTTCTTTTATAAAAATCTGGTTTTTATAAATATTGATGGCTGATTTTGAATAAGGCATTGTGAATGTGGAACTTGAAAGAGCTGTATGTACAGTGTTGTTGTCGAAAGTATGTTCGTCAATGTCTTCTATTAAATTGTCTGTGATTTCTGGGTCTACTTCGGGTAATTCATCTAGAATTGATTGTAGATCTGGGGAATTTACAATCATGGAATTAGTGTCATCATTGTTGATGGCATTTAGTTCTTGTATAGGGTCGTGAGAGACAATCTGCATTTACGTTGTGTTTTGCATGGTTAGCGAAAGAAGGTTTGTCGTCAGGAGAGTAGAGTATGTTGGGATGTTTCTCTAGGTTGGAATTTTTCTGAAACGAGTGCATTTTTCTTCGAAATTTAAATGATATGTGCGGATAGTTTTTATTTAGATCGATTTTTTGTTTAAAGTTTTCTAGGGGACGTATGAAAGTTTCGAAATCTGGGTTTGGTGGAACATTGAAAGGCTGGTCGAGGGTAGCTTGTGTAGAGAATTCCTTCATGTTATGAAGTTCTACTGTAGCTAACCCATTTTTTGCAGTAGTTAGGGTTTCAGGGATAGTAACTGTGCTGTTTGAGAATGATGGAACTAGAATTTCTTCACTGTAAATATCTACAGGTATCTGTTTTACAAGCACGTCATGTGAATTTAAATCATAGGTGCGTGATGTGTCGTTAGGAGTTCTCAATAATTGGGGTATGCAAACATGATGGTTAAAGAGGGCGTTATTCTTGAAATCTAACAGAAATTTAAATTTAGATAAGTCTTCAAATCCTATTAGACCGTCGTAAAATTCGTGAAAGTTATATACTAATATGTCAAGTGCGCCTTCTGAGTTAAATTCGTCAAAGGTGGGGATTTCGGCATGAAATTGTATGTCTGTCTCTCCGTGACACGTTTTAATTTTTGTAGAGCTAGGGTACATACAATCGGAATAGAAGTTTTCAATTATGTGGGGTTTAATGATACTTTTGGAGCAACCTGTATCTATAAGAAGTTTCATTGTTGGGTTTCGAATTTGTACCTATATATGGTAAGCTACGAGGGGCGAGTACTGAATTCAATTCGACGATTGATCGTTCCGAGGCTCTTTGAGAAAATTTACGTCCTAATTGTATTCTTCATTTTGATTTTGGAACTCGTCTGGCTCTTCTGGAGTGAGATCGGTGTTTTCGGAAATATTTAAGTCTGCAAATCGAGGGTTAGGAATCTCAGGATATTCTTCTGGATCATAGTAGTATCCTACTGTTGGATCAAGTTCAGCTGTGTGTAGTTCTTGGGCTACGAAGTTTTGGGGACTCGATTGTTTGAACCATGGGAATTGTCGTTTAATTTGGGAGTTCGTGTGTGGTCGAAATTGGGGCGAAAAATTCTGTTTGCTCATTGAAGGGTTGGCAAAATTTTGTCTAGGTTGGACAGAAACACCAGACATTGGAGTGGGCTTATATGACTGAGTGTTTTGTGGTCTTGGTTTAAAGACGTTTTGATTTTGATTTGTATTTTGTCTTCCGAATACTTGTTGGTTAGTAGTGAAATGTGTTTGAATAGTTTGACGTAGGGGTAAATTCATTGGTTGAGATGGAAATTGGGGTTTAAAGCTATGATTTTGGTTGATATGGAAGTTATTTTTTATGAAATTTTGCGACGTCTGTCTTGATGTTTTGTAGAATTGTTCTTCTCGGGCTACCAAATTTATAGCTTCCTCCAGTTTTGTGAAGGGGCTTAAACGTATCATGACCTGGTAGTTTTGTGGTAAGGAATGGGTGTACGTATCGAGTGTTAGTTTTTCGTAAATTTTGGTATAGGTAAGCTGTTTTTTCTGCAGCTCCGTCGTTTGACTGGGAAAGTTTTGCTAATAGTAAACTTTGTAAGTTTTGCAATCTTAACCCAAAGTCATGTAGTGATTCATTATTGTGTCGGGTCGTTTGTCTTAGGTCGTGTTCAAGATTTGCAATTGATCTTGGGTCTGAGAAATGGTCTATTAACGTTTTGCGGATGTCCGCCCAGGAATTTAGGTCAAAGCGGCAACCGACTATGGTGAGAGCTTGCCCGTGTAATTTTGATTTAATTGATTGAAGTAAAAAGTTGTTTAAATTGATATTATCAGGAGTATCGTTTGGTTTCGCGTAGTTAACTTCGAGTGCGTTACAGGCTGTGACAAAGTCATTGAGGGCGAAAATATTGCCGTCAAATGGTCTTATGGTATCAACATACATTCGTAATAATTGATAATTAACTTGGGCCATCTCTGTATTTTGAGTACCAACAGAAAGAATAGGATTTAATTTACTGGGTCTTAATCTTGCTTGGATAGGTGTATAAGTATTATTTTCTGGTTCGTTACTTGTGCCAGGAGATGCAATAGCTTCCTCTAGGCTTTCGAGTAAATCAGTGAATGACATATGAGTGGTTTACTTAATTAGAGGGTCGAGGATCTAACTCTTCCCATACAGCACACCAAATAACGATTACGAAGTGTTCGCATTGTGACGATGTATCTAGATGCAGACACAAGGTTACACAATTCTACGATGTAAATGTGCTACGTTTACACATTGTAGGCAAACACGTATGCACAAAGGTTAAACGTCCGCCTCACAATGTAGCCACAGTATACCATTTACATACACACAAATAATTTGATCCACAGTGTGTTATCGGATGCACAGTGATTGACTTCCTAATGTGTCAGACGAATGACGTCTTATGCTAGACGTTAATTTTTTCAGGTTATATTTGGTAATCCCCCCACAGGTTTTTAGCAATGGGAACATATAAAACTACATACTAGTTAGTAAGTCTACTTGATAAAAATAAAGTAATTAATGCATATACGTTTTGTCCTATGAATTTATTTGTTACCCATCCGTATATTTTATTTACATTAACTATCTAATATTGTTTACCATCACTCCAATTTCTTCTCACACGGGTTGCCTGTAAATTATAATGTTTATTAAGTTATTAAATTCATTTTTACTTACCTTTGCCAATTGCGGTGGGTAGGGATCGAACCTACACGTTTCTGTTGTCCGTATTACAGTACTGACGCTTCTACCAACTGAGCTATCGTGGTGATTGTTATTTCGGATGCTAAAAGCAGTATTTATGATGTGTATGAAGTCTTTATTATGTGTGAAATTGAATTTCTAGCCTTATTTAAAATATATGAAAATCTTTCAAGTTCTCTTTTTTTTTCTATTTTTTACGTGTTCCCAAACCTGAATTTTTCGAGTTACTAGTATTTTTATTTATTTATAATTATTAAGAACTTATTTAATTTATTTAAACTGTCACCAGTGGCACCTGAGTTAAGAATTAAAGTTTTAATACAAACCTGGGAAACGTGTTGGAGAAAAAACGGTCAGGTATAATATATCATTTACAACATAAATAGAATATTTAATGGTCTAAAACAGACCTAAAATTGAAAAGAAGTATATTCGTACATCGGTTTTATAAGCAATTATTACCTTGAAAAAAACAACTGAAAGTTTTTTCGCAACTATTTTAACAAAAAAAAAAAAAGACAGAGTGAGCACGGATCGAACCGCGTACCTCTTGCCTCGCCGCCTAATGTTTAACTCACTCAACCACTGACTTCTGTTTGAATACCTGCTTAAAGACTTTATAGTAGAACACGCAACGACTAGATTTTGCTTTTTAATGCATTTTAATCTAATTTTATTATTAAAAGAACTCGATATCTTTAAAACTGCCGAATCTTTACAAACTCTTTCGAATATAAATTGTTTTGGATATTGTTAAAAAACAAAAATGCCTGCTGTATGTGTGGCTATGACCACTCTTATAGAGGAAAGAGGACACATGAGATACACATGGCTGATATGCTCACGCTGACGCTTTGCGCGCGCACACTGTTCCATGCTCGAATAGTCGAATGTAGACACGACAAGACACAACTAAAAAGTGTATATATAGTTATTTGTATCATGTATATATATCGCACTTTTATGTGGTGTATGCAGTAGGCACAAGTATTATATAAAGCATCACACATGCATATGACTTAAACCTTGTAGGCATCTTCTACGGACGTCAAATTGCAACATTCTAATGATCCTTCTTTACGTTATATAAAAATGTTTAGAATCTTGAGTGCATACAGTATACAATTATTAAACGTTGTATCACATAAATCTGTCAATATAAACATAAGTGTATCTCATATGTGTACGTCAGTACTAGTTTAACAATTAGATCTACCTTAACATATTTTGTTTCTCATGTATATATCTTGTAGAGACGTAATTACAATTGGACGTGCTGTTTGGGTTCCCTGTCTGTAAATTACAGAATGTAATAAACAGCAACTTAATTCTATAGTTGTCTACGATAGACTGACTTAGCAACTAATATTTTTTCCAAATATCACACAAATTCTATTAAGAGATAGTAAGTGAATTTAGAAAAATTTAATTTCAAGGCCGAAAGGATCACAAGAGTTTGAAAATTAAACAATTAGGTGACTTTCAATTTGAATTTGAGAAAGGAGAGCGTTCTAAGGAGCTGAGTATTGACTTACGTTTTTCTTCTCCTCCACGTAGGTTGTTTGAATAGGCCTCAACAATAAAGATTGACTTCTGGCGTCGTACCTCTGGTACTTCTTGCTCGATACAGGATTTTTCTCAGGGGGTGACTCGATGCACTGAACAACTTGCCAAAAGGGCACTATCCTACCGACTGCGCCAAATAAGTTTACGAGGATTTCTCGGTAGAAGAAAACTGCAATATTGGACTAACTTCTTTATTAGAACAGCTTACAACACTTTCTGGTGGCTGCGAGTTTGGTACGGATATTTATATGTCCGGTTTATCAAACTCGTAGCCATTTGATAATTCAAAATAATATTTATAACTATATTTATTATGACGTTTACTAATAAAAATAAAATAATGGGTAAACAAGTGATAGCGTAAAACTATCAATATTATTTATAACTATATTTATTATGACATTTACTAGTATTGTTATCAAAATGAAAATAAAGAGTAAACAAGTGATAACGTATAACTCGGGAAAGACGACGATTTAATTTTGAAAAAACATTATTACAATATATTAAACTCAGAAAAACTTTGTAGTTTTAAACTGGTAGGCTGTACTTATAGCGACATTGGACCTGCGTTGTTAAGGAAACTTTTAAAGTAATCAAATATCTGTCGATTTAATTCTGTGATTGGGTTTAAAAAAATGCGAACTTAGAGCGAAGTTATTTATTAGATATTTTGAATATTCAAAGTTCAAAAATGGACATTTCTGATTCAGGATTTTCTCTTACACCACCGGAATTAGTAGAAGCAGCGAAAGTAGCATTACTAAAATTATTGCCAACTAAATCGCGGAAAATTTACGAAACCGCGTATTCAAGATTTATGGAATGGAAGCTGAAAAAGACATGCAGTTCTTTCCGGAGACGGTGTTATTGGCTTATTTTTTGGAACTGGCGCAACAACAAAAGCCATCAACAGTGTGGTCGAATTATTCAATGATTAAAAGTACGTTACAATTCAATAATAATGTAGACATTTCAAAATATTGCAAACTAATTACATTTTTGAAGCAAAATGCCCAATAAATCTTCGATTTTTACGAGTACACATATCAGTGATTTTTTAAATAATGCTCCTCCAATCCAATCCAAAACAATTTTATTCAACATTACGGGTACAAGAATGCGCCTAGACCGAGCCCCGATTCAGAGCCGACCACACCACCACGCAACGCCGTGGTAGATGAGTGGAAAGGGGTCGGCTTTCGGCTTGAACAACAGATCAAGTGATGGGGGGTTAGGCCTCCTGTTTAACAGTAAAAAACTTAAGCCTGACAATTGCAGATAACTAAGAACTAAAAACTAAGTTTAAAAATAGGTACTTAAAGCTACTTAAAGCTAGATTTAAAAACTTTGATTAAAGGGCGCGCGCACAACACACGCGCACAACACACGCGCACTAGTTTTAAAGTTTTGGCTGATAATACGGGAAAAACTCAATGAAAAAACCCGTTTGAGCAAATAATGCTCCTGGTGAAGTTTATTTAGCAAATAAAAAACAATTTTGAACAAAACACATACCTTCCTTTTCTGTTTAGTATGTGTGGCGAGTTTATTATGTTTATTTTCATCACAATTAAATATAAAACCCTAATGAGCTGCTAGCAATATAAAACATTTTTTTTGTCAGTAAAATAAACCATTTTTATATAATATTAAACAATACATAACAAAGAAAATTAAGGATTAATGGCAAAATACTGCCATGTACCGTGTGTATCACAAATGCGCACAACGTGATAAAGTGAATTTTATTACTTTCACATCCAGTGGAAGTATAGTAATGGAATTTTTTTTTTTTCAAAAAGTGTTATTATTCCAATAGGCTTAGAATGTCATGAGAAGTCGAGATTTTAAGTTTGAACAAAAAAAAAATTCTGTCTGCCTGTAACTTTCTTGTGCGCATGTTTACTCTGGAACCGTTAAAGATATTGACTTGAAATTTGGTACACCTATGTATTTTAACGAGATCTGGAACTAGATTATATTTTCATCTTATTCCGTAAATTGGGACAAATGGGGGTAAATAGGTAAATCAAGCAGGTAAGAGTCCATAAAATTGGTATTTAGTATATATTATAAGAGAAGCTAAGGTCTCAAAACATTACCACCTCCACCTCACTATTAAAGGGGGGTGGAAAGGCCTCAACATATTTTTTTACTTCATTCGCCCCCTCTATCACCCCCTTCCACCACCCCCCACTACCGATGTGACATATCGTTTTATAGGTTTTTGGGGTAGGCGATTTCAAAAAATATTATGTTATTAAAGTTTCATAAACAATAATTTTCACATAGTAGAGTGCAAATATAGTTTCAACATTTTTTACTTTGTGAGAGACATGGATAGAAAATGTGGATGTGGAATTTTAAGGTTTATAAACAGGTTGCTAAATTGATACCAATGTTTCAAGGATAGATGAGGATATAGAAACGCGTCCTTGAGTGTGTATCTAGCTTCTACGATTTCCAATTAAAATATCATGCAACCTGTTCGGTGTTTCTATTATTTTCTTTATTATTTAATAAGTAGTATATGGATGCGCAGTGGATTTCCTCGAGTACTATGGATGCGCGGTGGCTTTCCTCGAATACTGTAGATGCGCAGTAGGTTACTCCAAGTAATATGGATGCGCAGTAGATTTCCTCGACTAAAATGGATGCGCAAGGGGTTACCTCGAGTAGTATGGATGCGCAGTGGCTTTTCACGAATAAAATGGATGCGCAGTAGGTTACCTTAAGTAGTATGGATGCGCATTGGGTTTCCTCGAGTAACATGGATGCGCAGTGGGTTACCCCGAGTAGTTTGGATGCGAAGTTGGTTATCTCGGGTGGTATGGATGCGTAGTAGGTTTCCTCGAGTATAATGGATGCCCAGTGGCTTTCCTTAAGTACTATTGATGCGCAGTAGGTTACCTATACGGATACGCAGTGGACTTCCTCGAGTAAAATAGATGTGCAGTGGGTTACCTCGAGCAGTATAGATGCGTTTCCTCAAAGAAAGTGCTTGAAGTAGATTACTTCCACCGTGTAGGCCACGGCACATGACGATTTTTTATATTTTTGTCATGCCATTTTCTACGTATTACTCACTTCCAGTGTAAGTGTAGTAATGCAAAAAAAAAATTGAAAACTTTTATTGTTCAAATAGACTTAGAATGTTATGACATGTCGAGATTTTACGTTTAAGCAAAAAATTAATGTCTATCGCGTCGGTCTGACGTTTTGGGCGCACGATTACCCTGGAACCGTTTAAGATATTGACTTGAAATTTGGTACACATATGTATTTTAACGAGATCGGGAACTAGGTTACATTTTGATCTTATTCCGTTAAAGGGTTGAGTGGTAAATTGGGATAAATGGGGGTAAATAGGTAAATTAAGTAAATAAGAGTCCATAAAATTGGTATTTAGTTTATTTTTATATAAAAGATGTTAAGGTGTCAGAAGAATTTTTGGCATTAACCACCCCCATTATCACCCCCACGCGATTATTAAAGGGGGTAAAAAAATTTGTGATTTAGTGTGTACAAGAACCAAAAGCCTCAAAAAATGTTTTACTTCATCCACCCGCCTATCGGCCTATCGGTTTTTGGTTTTTGAGGTAGTCGATTTCAAATAGAAAATTCCATAAACAATTATTTCCACATGGTGGAGTGCAAATATAGTATTTTCGTTGTGAGAGACTTGGATAGGAAATCTGGATGTAAAACTAGTGATTCCTTGGGCTGCTGTTTTTATTTTAATATGTTAAAACCGCTGCCCAAGGAATCACTACTTCCACATCCTGATGTTCTATCCAAGTCTTTCAAAACGAAAAATATTTTGATATTATATTTGCACTCTACTATGTGGAAATAATTGTTAGTAGAACTTTAATAATTTAATATTTGAAATCGCATACCCCAAAAACTCCTAAAGTGATATGCCACATCGGTAGTGGGGGTGGGGGTGGATGAAGTAAAAAAAATGTTTGAAGCCTTTAGTTCTTGTACACACACTAACTCACAATTTTATTTTTCCCAATCCCTTTAATAATGGGAGTGGTAATAATGATTAATTTTTTTTGAGACCTTGACTTCTCTTATATATAGTAAATATCAATTTTATGGACTCTTACGCTGCGAACGCACTAAACGACCGCTACCGCGATAATGGTCTCTGCGTCCAGTGGTTTGTGTTGAATTAGATCTTTCAGCACCCATTGCGACGGCCGCGACCACTCTTGTGACTTGAAACCCGCACGCGACCACTGGCGTCGTCGATACCTACGACCGCAACGAGACCGTGGTCGCGGTCGCAGTCACTTAGTGCTTTCGCGGCGTTACTTGCTTGACTTTTACCCTCATTTACCCAAATTTAACCCCAACCCTTCAATGGAACAAGATCAAAATATAATCTAGTTCCAGATCTCGTTAAAATACATTCGTGTACCAAATTTCAAGTTAATATCTTAAACGGTTCCAGAGTAATCGTGCGCACAAAATAAAATTAGACAGACCGACAGACAGAAGTTTTTTTTGCTCAAACTTAAAATCTCGACGTTTCATGAATTTCTAAGCCTATTTGAACAAAAAAAAATTTCAATTTCTTTTTGTCGTTATATTTCCACTGGATAAAACTGTTATTTTTAAGATATCACAAAATTATCCATTTTGCCCCTTTCTTAAACGTCTTCACCCTGGTATATTTTGAATATGTTTTAGATGACATTTTCCACTACTAGTGCCGCAAAAATATTACTTGTTTCAATATTTTTCGGGTTTACACCATTCCTTTCTTTAATTCTGGTGAACTGTAATAACCAATGCGTACAAAAATATTTTCTTTTATCCTCTCCCAAATATACGCCACTGCAGTGATGGGTTCATTAAAACTTATCTATTTTTTTATAGGTTTATCTCTGTAATTGCATTTTTTTTTATAATTAAAACGAAAAAGCGATTTTATTGGGAAAAAGTAATAATTAGTAAACATAATAAAGTTTAATTAATTTAATTTGAATATCTGCGGAAAGACTGGTTAAATTTTTTTTTTTTAATTACAAAGTAGGTATTACTTTTCCGAGAGCAAAGTTTTCGAGGCGATAAAATATCGCACAAATGATACACTTCTGAAATCACTTGCATTTGTTTTCTGGTATTAGCAAAAAAAATATTTTAGTGCGATTTCATCGAGTTCGATGGTAACAGTATTTGTGAATATTTCAAGACTTCCCAATTTGGTTACACGATTATAAAAAAAAATATTGGAATTTCGAAGGTATTTTTTGACTTACGCAGCAATGACGGTAATAAGTATAACGAAAATGCACTTTTTATAAAGCATCGAATTTTGTACAAAAAAGTCCCTGAGAGCATATTTACTTCCACATCCAGTGGAAGTATAGTAACGACAAAAAATTTTTTAAAAAATTTTATTGTTCAAATAGGCTTAGAATGCCACGAAACGTCGAGATTTTAAGTTTGAGCGAAAAAAAAAATTTCTGTCTGTCGGTCTGTCGGTCTCTAACTTTTTTGTGCGCACGTTTACTCTGGAACCGTTTGAGATATTGACTTGAAATTTGGTACACGTATGTACTTTAACGGGATCTAGAACTAGATTGTCATCTTATTCCGTCGAAGGGTAAATTGGGGAAAATGTGAGGAAAATAGGTAAATCAAGCAGGTAAGAGTCCATAAAATTGGTATTTAGTATATACAAGAGAAGCTAAGGTCTCAAAAAAATTTTTGGCATTAGCCACCCCATTATTAAAGGGGATGAAAAAAAAATGTGATTTAGTGTGTGTACAAGAAGCAGAAACCTCAAAATGTTTTTTTTCTTCGTCCACCCCCACTACCATCCCCTATCACCACCCCCACCCCGCTACCGATGTGGGGTATCGTTTTATAGGTTTTTGGGGTAGAGGATTTCAAATATTATCCCTGTCAAAAAATCCTCTTTCAAACTTATAGATAATTATAATTTTTTTATGGGTAATCATAAGAGCCTATCTGGTTTATAAGGTTTTATACAGTACATTAATTTTACCATATAGAAATTATATTGGGATGAATAAGTATCTAAGGGAATCTTAATTGAGTTGGAATACCTATGTTGTTATTGGTATGTTTCCATAAGTGTTTATACTAAAAACAGTTTTTATATGGCATTACAATTTTTAATTTGATAAGTTCTCATGGGATTTGAATAGTGTTGAAACTGAAAAGGTTTCATCAGTAAAATCAAATACGAGTTCTGTAATCTTTCATAACAAACAATTAGTATATGGTTTTTGTAAGATCTGAGGGGTTGTTATCAGTTTAGTTTATATAATAATTTAATGAGGATTTATAAGGATACGTATTAAAAAGTGTTAATAAGGTATTACATCGAATATTTTTGTGGCTTTTTATGGCATCTGAAGAGTAAAATGAAATTGAAAAGACATACTAAGGAGTTCCTAGTAGACATTTTATACATTTCTATAAGGATATATTTGTACTTATTTTTATAAGACTTCATGGGTTTATATCAGTTTAGTTTATATAAGAATTTAATGGAAACGTGTAAGGATGCATGTTAAAAAGTGTGAATAAGGTATTATCGAATACTTTTGTGTTTTCTTGGAATCTGAAGAGTAATGAAATTGAAAAGATATACCAAGGAGTTCCTAGTAGGCATTTTATACATTTTTATAAGAATATATTTCTACTTATTTTTATAAGACTTCATGGGTCCATATCAGATTAATTTATATAAGAATTTAATAAGGATTTATAGGGACATCTATTAAAAAGTATTAATAATGATTTACAACTATTAACTTGATAAGTGTTCATGGGTTTCCAATAGTAGTAAAACTAATAATGTTTCATCAGGAAACCAGGGATGAATTTTATAACATTTAATAAGAAATAATTAGTATATATAAGATTTGAAGGGTTATCATTAGTTTAGTTTTATATAAGAATTTAATAAGGATTTCTCAGTGCACCCATTGAAAAGTATTATTTACAACTATTAATTTGAAAAGATTTCATGGGATTTCAATGGTAGTCAACCTAAAAAAGTTACAATACTTACTAAACTAAACTTACTAATACAATAAATTTCATATAATTTACATTAAAATCCATTGTAAGTATATACACATTGTATTTTAAAAAAGTTTTACAATACACCTCAAACGAAGAATATACATTAAAAACTCACAGAATCTATAAAATTTTCGTGTTTCAAACGGCATAAAAACTTATAAATACTTATAGGCCTCGAACTGAGAATTTACATTAATATCTTTCAAATTCATATAAAAACCAATAAAACTTCGCAGTTTAATTACCATAAATACTTATAAATATACTGATAGACTTCATTCAGAGAATTTATTTTAAATCCCCATTGCATATCCTCATAGAATTTTATAAAAACTTCGTGTTTATTATTAAAACGTGCAAGTGTTGATAGACTTTAGGCAAGGAATTTACATTCAAAACACATTTCAAATACTTCAAGAACTTAGACACATCTGAACCTTTAACATCTTCGTATTTCAAACACCATATAAGAACTTACAAATACTGCTAGGCCTCATATGGAGAATTTTCATTAAAAATACTTTTCAAATACATATAAAATATCCATAACACTTCATATTTCAATTACCGTGCAAACGTATAACTACTGATAGGCTCCATATATGGAATTTACATTAAAAACACATTGTACGCAGCAAATCTTATAAAAATTTCGTATTTCCTATTAATATATGCAAATGCTGAAAGACTTCAGGTAAGGAATTTGCATTAAAACACCTCAAATAGCCACATCAAACCATATTCAGAACTTATAAAAAACTTTGTATTTCAAATACTATAAAAACTTAAATATACTAATACATATAACTACTGATAGACTCCATATAGGTAATTTACATTAAAACCCCATTGTACGCAGCGAATATTATAAAAACTTCGTATTTCCTATTAATATATGCAAATGCTGATAGACTTCAGGCGAGGAATTCACATTAAAAACACATTTTAAATAGCCGCACATCAGACCACATTTTGAACTTATAAAAAAACTTTGTATTTCAAATACTATAAAAACTTATATACGTAGATTAATAGGTTTCATACGAGGAATGTACATTTAAAACACACACACACACAATTAAAAATTTACGTTTAGTGTTACATACTCCAGCCCCCAGTAGAGGGAGCTGTTATACATGTCGCTAATTCATATCTAATCTAATGTGACCTAAGAAACTAGCGTGGGCTTGTCAAATTGAAAAAACTATGTTATTAATCAATTCTAAAGCGACAGAGCAACCCCAATATAAATACAGCAATACCTCGCTAATCTGTTATCCTATGGGACCTAGAGACCACAATGTCATTTTGAAAACACTACAGACTAACCAAATTGAGCTTTATTCATATAACATTAACCAACTGAGGCCTGCCAAGGTAGTGGTAAAATATATACCTCTAGATGTCACCGACAATGAAATAAGAGAGGACCTAAATCAAAAAAACCTGCCCCTAATAGATATAGGAAGATTAATGCAACCCAAGGACGGACGTAGAGTCACTTCTAATATCCTAATACTTACAATACCTAAGCAGGCCGCCTTAGACAGCTACTACTCGCTGGGGGAACTCTGCTTCTACAGAGTTACGGTCAGCGAGTATATAAGATTAGACATCCCCCAATGTCATCGCTGTCAGAATTTCGGACACTCCTCTGCGGTGTGCAACCGCATCCCACGGTGCGTGAGATGCGGGGGACTGCACGCGGGGGAACCCTGCAAAGCGGAAGGCCTTAAATGCGCCAACTGCGGAGCAGGCCACCCCTCCAACTACAGGGGATGTCCGTCATATCTGGCGGCTAAACAAAGGTACGCACCCAAGCCCAGGGTAGACAACCCCACCAGAGACTTACCCACCCCTGCACAACGATCAAACAGTAGACCCGCACAAGACAAGCCGACAAAAACAAATGACCAACTGACAGACATACAGCTCCCTCCCCTATCGCCAGAGACTGCTGACGTAGTATCTACCCAAAACATCGAAGCGTGGAAGAATTTCAGAGCTAGGCAACAAAAAGCCAGGCAAACGCAACCCCAACCTAACGCACGCACCCAAAACGAGGAAGCGGGCACCGAGAGCTCAGAAAACCCACTACGCGAGATTTTAAACTGTCTAAAGGCATTTGACCTAAAAAGAATCTGGGACACACTAAAAAAACTACTAGCTACACTTAAACAGACTAAAGATCCTTTAGAAAAACTATTTGTCCTACTAGAATACGCTACTCAATTCTTCTAATGGATAGATACAAAAAACAACTTAACTTAATGCAGTTTAACTGCAACGGGATCTTGAGACAAAAAATTGAGCTCGAACATGTTATCGACCAAAATAAAATAGATGTCTGTTGTCTCTGCGAGACCAACCTCAAACCCCACAACCCTTTTACATTACCTGACTTTGATGTCTACCGGGCCGACCGCGTCGCGAGACGTGGCGGCACGGCGATACTTGTCAGGAAAAATATAAGACACACGCAAGTACTCTTGCCAGCTCTGACGACACTAGAAGCCAACGCCATAATTCTACACCTTCCACGCGGAGACGTTATGATTATCTCCGCATACAAAAAACCCCAAAACGTATTGGACCCTGCGGACCTAGACAAATTACAGACAATACACCCAACTTATATACTGCTTGGCGATTTAAACGCTAAACACCCCATTTGGAACACCACCTCCCCCACCCCCAACTCCTCGGGTAATATTCTATATAACTATATAGATATGTACCCCGTGCACACACTTATAGCCCCTTTACATCCTACCCGTCCCAAAATCCGTTCAGTAATAGACATGGGGGTCTTGAGGAACCTCAACTGCCCCTATGATTGCGAAACTCTCAACGCACTATTTAGCGATCATTACCCGGTGATAACCACCCTGTACTTGCAAGTCCACTGCATCCCTACAAGTAGATTCCCCCGGGAGGGCGACTACGACTGGACGGCTTTTTCCCACCACCTATCGCAAGTCATCCCCAACAACCCCCTATGCGACACAGTCGCAGAAATCGACCAAGCAGTAGATTACTTAACAACCCTAATACAATATGCATTACAAAGATGTATACGTTATATTCCCTCCAAATCACACAGACCAAAATTACCACAACAACTAGTGGATCTTATCCAAACAAAAAACCGATTGCGTAAAAAATACCACGAGACCAGAAACATCACTTTAAAGCCTAGAATAAATGCACTAAAAAGGCAAATAGCCATAGAGGCCAAGGAATTTAGGTTAAAATCGATAGAGAAGCTAGTTGCTACCCACCCCGACGATCCATATTTTGCCCCTCGAATATTTACACGAAAACCTGTCCAAATACCCCCACTTACCACCCAAGCTGGGGTGGCGACGACAGACTCGGAAAAAGCTGCCACCTTTTCCGATTACCTCACAACCGTATTTCAACCAAACCCCATCCCTCAAACAACCCTTAACCTAGTCCTACCATACACCGAATCCCTAAAACAAACCTCCCTCCCGATTGGTACGGAGCCGATATTTTTTAAGCCCTCCGAGATAAGGGCAGCCATTAACTCCATGCACCCTAGGAAAGCTCCTGGAATCGACAATATACCAACATTTGCTTTAAAACACCTGCCAATTGGTGCATATATGTATCTTACTAGGCTCTTCAATGCCTGTATGAGGATAACTTACTATCCGGCCAAATGGCGAATAGCAAAAATAATAAATATCCCAAAGCCAAATAAAGACAAAACACACCCCTCGGGGTATAGGCCAACAAACTTGCTACCATCGTTGGCCAAAACATTGGACTTACTTATTCTAAGTCGAGTCCAGGAGCACCTAGAAGCGGCAAATACAATAATCCAATACCAATTCGGCTTTCGTACTAGTCACTCAACAACCCAGCAGCTCTACCGAGTCGGAGAAATCGTCACGACCAACTTCAACCGAGGTCTACAAACAGGGTTTGTCGCCCTAGACCTCGAGAAAGCCTTTGACAAAGTCTGGCACCCCGGACTGCTCTATAAACTCCATATCGCGGGCTTTCCGACTCGCATTATTAAAATGATCGAGTCATATATTTCAGACCGCCAATTCCGAGTTGCAGTCAACCAGGAGTGCTCTCCTTTACAACCCATCCTGTCCGGCATCCCCCAAGGGTCATCCCTTGGTCCAATCCTGTATAACGTATACACTAACGACATACCACCCCCGAATGACCATAGAACTACCCTGTGCCTATTTGCGGACGACACCGCCATTGTGTCTACCTCTAAAAACACGGACATCATGACCAACCTACTGGAAACACAAACTAATATTAACATAGACTATTACAAAAGCTGGGGGTTGACCACAAACATGAATAAAACTCAACCCACATATTTCACTAAACGCCGAAATAAAATTAATACTAAAATCAACATACAAGGTCAACCATTAGAATGGCTCGACGAAATCAAATACCTAGGGGTTATTCTGGGTCGTAAATTAACCTTCAAACCACACATAAGAACCATCCTCGGGAAGTACTGGCAACGGACTTCCCGATTATTCCCCATTTTGAAAACCTCCCCCCCAATATAGCCAACATAATATACAAATCCTACCTCAGGCCAGTCCTCACCTATGCATCCCCAATTTGGTACCCTATCACCGCTCCCACTTACCAAAAACAACTCCAAACAGCACAAAACAAAATACTACGTATTGCAAACAACCTTCCTCTTTACACCCCTACACAACTTCTACATGACCTTTCCGGAACTCCCACCATCTCTAACTTCATTCTAAACAAACTTCTACCTAACTTTGCCAACACCCTTGTCACCACCCAAAATCCCGTTTTTATGAACGTACTCACAACCAAATTCGCCATAGCTCCCAAACACCCCTCCCTCAACTACATTTTCACCCCATAATACATTGTAATAACTTGATTTGAAAAAAAAACAAACAAAAAAATAGAAAAATAAGAAAAACCAAAAAAACAAAAAAAAAACAACCACAAAACAAAAAACCAAAAAAAACATAAAAAGATCAAAACAAAAAAAAAACATACTTACAATAATCCATTACTAAAAAAAAAAAAAAACAAAAGAAGATCAGAGCGTAAAAAGAGCCATACACGCCCAAATACCACAAACAAAAGAGCCACACAGGTGCATTGCACAACCTAGATTAAGTCATCCTACAAAATGTATCACCCCAAAACTAAATCATGTACACCCTATAACATTAACTAACACCCTAACACTAAATCAAAATTAAACCACAACTACGCTATTGCCTCAGAGCTAGTTATTCAAACCCAATTATAAGCCGAGATAAGCATCAAGAAGATGGACGTCTCAAGCATCTGCAACACTTACGAAGTCAAATTGAAAGCAAAGCAGTCCCAGCAAACAATGAATCTGCGGCCGACTGCCGGACTTTTAGTGTAAGTGTTGGCAGAATGCTGGACGGGCTATTACAGTACTGACAAATCAATTTAACTGCACTGGCTAAACTCAGCAAATAAAGAAGTGGCGGCCCATCACCGGCTTTTTGTTGGATTTTCAGCACGTCGGCACTAAAATGTTGGTTCGATGCCAATTTACCGTATGTCGGCCGATAAGATAATTATTAGTCTTCGGCCGATGATAGATTCACCAGACATAAGCCAATAAGACGTTATTTTTTATCAGTTAATGTTTATTTTGCGTTAAACATACTTCTTTGATGCATCCGTTAACAGTGAATATCATTTTTGATTTGAAGTATATACACAGAAGTATCAATTTATTAATTTTTAAATAAATCGGGTGTCAGTATTTAATTTATTTAATGTTGGTGCCAATCTACAAATTTGTATGGTTGAACTGTAATATTTCTGACAGTTGACGTACGATCGTGTTTACGTCCATTGCTCCGTTTGTTACAGTGGTTTGTCTTTTGTCGAGGTTTTGTTGGTTAGTAAAATATATAAAACTCTTATCTATAAATTTAAATCTAAAAATGTGTCATTAACGTGTTCATGTGTTTTAGATACTGAGGGCTAAAGAAACAATCATTTAATTAGATGGTAATTCATCACATCATCGTGATGGCGGAATATTCTCTTGAATCGAATAAGCAGCGTGCTGACAAGTAAGTAATTTATAAAATAAAATTTCATTGGTTTCAATTTACCATTTAATTATAATCAGGATCGTAAAATTTCCAAAATGATTTAACCACAACTAAATCATGCCTAACAAGTGTGTAAAATTATTTAAAAAAAGTGCACTTACGATCCTTAATGGCCATACAGCCACAGCCATATATTGCGAATATAGATAGATAGACAGATTTAGAGCTTTGTTTTATTTGCAGCTTTAGTGACTAAAGCTTTTACAAAGCTAGAAATAATGTCCACAGACATCAAATATCTGATGGAAACAGTTCGACGTTCCTCTTTGGTGGAAGAAGTTGATGATCCGTACATTGAGAAATTTCCATTTTCTACAGAAACTGAACTAACCGAATTTGATCTTAAACTGAAAGATGATGTCTTCTTCCAAAGTATTGTAAGTAATTTTTAACTTCTTGGTAGTAATATTATTTTTTTAAAGTAATGATGGTTTAACAAAACAATTCATATCAAATTTTGCTAATTTATTTGTGTAATAAATTTTATATTACATATTTCACAAGCTAATTTTATGTATACAATTATAGTGTAATGCGCTACAAGTTGTGGGAGGAAGCGATGTAAACGGTGCCACCAGAAGACTTCTGTCAAAACTTGTTCCTCATTCTTTATCATTGACTTTTAACTGGCCAGGGCGAGGAAAAAACTGTTTTAAAAACCTGAAGTATATACTGAAGCTAATATTAGGTACAATATTAACAAATATTTAAAATAGTTGTTATATATGTAGTTTTATTTTTTAGCTTGTTTAAGGAAGGGGCCCTTAACGAGGAATGCAACAGAGAAAGACGTAGAGGCGATAACCAAGGTATGGTTAAGAACTGCCCCTGATAGGCATGGGGGTAGAGGGAGAAGAAGGCAGGCAGTGAACGAAGAAGAAATTTAAAGTCAAAGTTGGATATAGACCCAGTGAACACACAATGCCACAACCACCTCGTTGCCACTCACATTCTAGTGGATTCTGTGAGTGGCATAGTAATATGTAACTAAGACGTGGTTGTTTAAACCCTTTTATGATACTCACATCACAGCCACTCACTTTTCAGTGGAGATTTGAAACGTCCACAAATAACACATCATTTTAATGTGACATTTTAAGATGTGGAAATGATCAACATAAAAACCACTCACATTGAAGTCATGGTCACATACTAAATGGTGACCCCCAATATTCTATTGTAAAATGAATCATTTCAAAGTCATCATCGACCACTAAGCAGTGAGTCTTCCACCGCGACTGTAAAACCATTCACTTTTTAATCTCGATCTCCTCCTAAGTAGTGAGTCTCATCATACGACCATAAAATGATTCACTTTCAAGCATCATTATGTGACTCTAAAGTGACTCCCTTTCTAATGGTTTTCTTCGGCTTGCTCGATGATAAATAGTGGACACATTTCGTCAAAATTATAGAAACTATATTATATATATTTAAAAAATATATACAAAATAGGTATACAATTTATCTCATAGGTTCGAATTTATCCATACAGCATGAAATATTTTATAAATATTCAAAAAGCAGTGCTTATATGTAAAAAATATTATCAATATTTTATTAACATTTTATACACCTTTACGGAAAAAATATTATTTTAGTAATATTTAGTAATCAGTTACTTATTAAGTAAACAGTTTTTAAATGTTTTGAAAATGATTTTTTTGAACATTTTATAAACACTATTTTCATATTATTAACATTGTTTTTAAATGTTCTTATTAACTTTTTTAAATAATTTAAAAAATGTCAAATAAACAGTTATAATAGTATTATTCCTGTGGTACTATTTAAAATTTCCCGCGTCAAACCTAGCTAGCAGTGGACCGCCAGTGGATCCACTTTTACCATCATGACACAAGACGTATGTTGAATGTCGGTCGTTTGGTGATTTTTTATAAAGTTTCAGTTCAATCTTTGCATAATTTATTATCTGGGTAAGTAGAATTTTAATAATTAATAATGCTCTAAATCTTAGGATTATTATTGTACCTCTGTATATTGATACCACGAACTTCATAAATTAAACTTCATGAAGTTCGTGATTGATACACAGCTTGAATATGGTGTGTTTTTTACAATACCGTGGATTTGATACCTACCTATATTAAACTAAAACATTGCACTAAGAGTGAGTTTATAAAAAAGTCCCAATCCTAACTTAGCCTATCTTAGTCTTAATTTTTTCCCTGAAATGTTAAATGTACAGGTTACCCGTATGCCGTTTATAAAATTCGGGATTTTTTTTATACTCACTCTAAAATTAATTCATATATGTATGATATTATATGAGCATCTTAACCTTATTTTTTAATAACGAGTACCTACATCGTAGTTTTTTGTTAGTTTTGATGATAAAATAATATTTACCTTGTTTAATAGGTGCTGTAAAATGTGCTCTATTTACCCTCAATTTAATTTCGCCGTAAAATAAAGTTTTGCTCATATTTCCATTTTATGTTGATACCATGGAGGTAGAATATAAATAAGGAGTAGCCATAAAGCTTATATCCTACAATGAGAAACGGCCGCAGAAGGCGTGGCTTGTGATCATACTGCCATGAACGGCTCGCCAGGGCCTGATTTAAAAAAAAGTTTATACAGCATTTGAGGAGATACACATGTTAGTTGACTTTACACATTGACACTACCATATATCAATCCAGTGGAGTAATGAATGAGATGACGGTTTCACATTTCAAGCAAATATAATATAATATAATCTAAAATAAATAGAAAATAGTTTCAACATATCTTTTGAGTACAGACCTGTTTTAACTTATGAAAAGTGATTCCAAAACATTTCTTCTTATCGATACTACTTTGATTTGTACAGCTACTTGGCGGACACGAAATCATATATGTTATGGAGAAAAACACTATTTTCTATCAAAAACATTTATTTTATAATAATATTAACCAAGATACACGTTGCGATTTGTTGACGTTTCGATCATACTAAAATGAGGAATGTGCTGCCACATTGTGCTTCTTATGGCGACTCCTTATTTATTTAACCTCCTTGGTTGATACTAATAGTAGTGAAGTAAAACTGAGAGTCTAAATCATCTAAAAAGGAATTGTCTTACAATAGCAATTTTTTTTGTTGGAACTTGCCAGAAACATTACAGTAAGGAGTGTAGCAAAAAGTTTTGGAATAAATCCTATTCCCGCAAGGCATTTGTTTAAACAAAAGAATGTTCAAAATTATGTACCTGAAGTTTCGAACGTTCACTTGAACAAATTTTAGATGAAAAAGAAAAGTTAATACAAACCACACATCGATTTAGGCGTAAACACTTCATTGCAATATTTTCTGACAATAATATCCACAATACAAAGTTTTTACGCCTAAATCGAAGTGTGGTTTTTATTAATTTTTCTTTTTCATATGAAATTCGTTCAAGTGAACGTTCGAAACTTCAGGTGCATTGTGTTTTTTTTTTACTGTTTTTCTTAAATACTTCTAGTTGTATAGCTCGTATCTCAATGAACAAATAATGAATTGTTCGTAATGAAATTGCGAAGAAAACTGGATTTGTCTGAACCCGCTTGAACATTTTCTTTAAATTGTAACAAATCAAAAGAATTGACAATTAAATAATTAATTATAACTTAACCCTTTCAGGGCAGATAAAAAATGACAAGAAATACGATTAGAGCCCTTATGAACCTTATTATTATCATCAATATACTTAAGGATGTCTATTTTTAGAAACTTTGAGACTTCTTATCTGAGTTGGAAAAAATGATCGTGGTAAAAGTATTGTCTACCAGTTCTACTAATACCATTATCAAATTTTTTTTCCAATGGACAGTTCGTGATTTAAATATGTCTTACTAGTGGATCTTCAGTACTGCCAGAGATACTGCGTTCCTCTACACGTGGGACCCTGAGACATCGTTGTTCTACCGAATACACAAAATCAAACAACTCTTGGCTCTTGGCAACGATTTTCAACATTATTTCAGATAATGGAAAAGAAGATAAATATTTTTGGTCACAAAATTCACATAATTTAATTAATTTATTATTTGTCAAAGTTCATTTTTGCGTACATGGTGGTTCCACAGGATGACCACTAAGCTTGAAAGGGGTAAACAATAATGCATTATTTTAACTAAACTTTAGGAGAGTATACCCCCGATGGAGGTAAATCGGTAAATCGTCATACCAAATTTCAAGTTGGTATGTTGAGAAAAACGCCTAAAAAATAAAAGTCGAAAATTGAATCGTCGATTGTTTAAGTGGATCAAGTCGTACAACAATTTTTTTTTCAGATTGTAGTTTTTTTGTTCTTTTCAGTGATATTAACAAAAAAAAAAATAAGAAATTTTTAAACCAAATTTTTCGAATTTGTTTAATTTTTATAAACAAATGCATTTTACTCATCAATATTTTACCCACAAATAAAAACTGTTAGCATGTATCAAAAGTATATAAAAGAAATAATGTGGAAAAAAAATGTTTTGTGTTCGCCAATTATTGGGAGCTGAGAGCTTTTCCGTTTTAGCCATTTAAAAACAAAACAAATGACATAGTCAGAAATCATTTTTTATTTCTTTCCAGGAGCAGTTCGTAATTGTTTTAAAGAAGCCACAGAGGCAGACATTGTTGGCTGTGTTAAGGAGTGGCTGGCCAGAGCAAAATTCATAAAAAAACTGAAGCATAATTACATATTACCCATTTATATAATTTTACTTATTTTTTTTCTATTGTTACAGCTGTTTTTATAGTTTTAAAATTGTATGTTTGTTTAACAAATAACTATATATCGAGTGCGTCTCAAATTGACGCTACATTTGTATTGCCATTTTATTAAAATGTAGAAAGTTTATTAAATGGAGATTTTAGATAATTTTTTGCACATTTAGTGTTGTTTATTAACAATAAAAAAAACTATAAAAAACTAACGAATTTCTTTTCAGTATGAATGTTTCGCTTGAATAGTAGGCCATAGTTCAAGGGTAGAATTCTATTGACCAAAATATGAGGATATAATTAAACATACTTTAGTAAATTGTTGCTGTGGAGAAATTGTAATTTTTGTTCTTTTTTTGCGATATCTCAACCACGTCTTGACCAATCTTCTCCCAATTTGGTAAGGAAACATTTTTTAAGTTAAGAAACAATGATTTATGTATTACATCACCCTATCCTGTGGAGCTATACCTGATGATGAAATATTTTTTCTCTTTTTTTACGAAACGTAGTGGCATTTTTGACTAGAAACTCTCATGCAGGAGTCATTTCTACGTAAAAAAGGTAAGTACACTTGATAGAACTTGATAAATCCAACCATTTTCGAGAAAACTACCGTCTCAAGAATTTTTTGAAAACAAACTCAATTTGAAAAGGACAAATTGTGTTTATTGAAAAGTATGCTTTGGTGACGTCTTAGTTCTGTCGTTTACGTACGACTTCATTAGTTTGACATTTTGACCGAACTAAGATGTCACCAAAGCACACTTTTCAATAAATACAATTTGCCCTTTTCAAATTGAGTTTGTTTTCAAAGAATTCGTGAAATCTTTGCGGCAGTTTTTTCGAAAACGGTGGTGAATTATCAAGTTCTATCAAGTGTACCTTTTTTACGTAGAAATTACCCCTGCATGAGATTTCCTAGTCAAAAGTGTTACGTTTCGTAAAAAAAAAGAGAAAAATATTCATCATCAGGTATAACTCATGGGGCAAACGTTTCCTTACCAAATTGGGAGAAGACCGGTCAGAGGTAGTTGAGATATTGCAAAAAAAAAACCGCTGCCCAAGGAATCACTACTTCCACATCCGGATTTTCTATCCAAGTCACACAACGAAAAAATTTTGTATCTGGAAATAATTGCTTATGGAACTTTAATAATATAATATTTGAAATCCTCTACCCCAAAAACCCATAAAACGATACCCCACATCGGTAGTGGGGTGGGGGTGGTGACAGGGGGTGAGAGTGGGGGGTGGATAAAAGTAAAAAAATATTTTGAGGTTTCTGGTTATTGTACACACACTAAATCACATTTTTTTTTCATCCCCTTTAATAATGGGGTGGGGGTGGTAATGGGAGTGGCTAATGCTAAAATTTTTTTTGAGACCTTAGCTTCTCTTATCTATACTAAATATCAATTTTATGGATTCTTACCTGCTTGATTTACCTTTTTACTCCAAATTTACCCCAATTTACCCCCCAACCCTTCGACTGAACAAGATGAAAATATAATCTAGTTCTAGATCTCGTTAAAGTACATATGTGTACCAAATTTCAAGTCAATATCTCAAACGGTTCCAGAGTAAACGTGCGCACAAAAAAAAGTTACAGACCGACAGACAGAAATTTTTTTTTCGCTCAAACTTGAAATTTCGACGTTTCATGACATTCTAAGCCTATTTGAAAAATAAAAATTTTTAAAATTTTTTTTGTACTATACTTCCACTGGATGTGGAAGTAATAATACAATTTTGACACCCTGTGTCTTTTCCCACAGAAACAATTTACTAAAGCATGTTTGGTTATATTCTCATATTTTGATCCAAAGAATCTACCCTTGAACTATGGCCTATTATTAATGGTCCACCCTGTACCCTGTATAAAATAAATATTTATTTAATATTTTAAAAACGTGAAAATGTTGTATGGGTACATTACTTATATTTCCAATTATTGATGAAACGTATACCATATACATATAATTACGCAAATAAATAAATTCAAGTAAAACAAATAATTTTGTTTCAAGAAATAGAAGATTGTCGTCAATAAATTTAATATGAACTTATTTCTTCTTGAAACAAACTATATTTGTTTTACTTGAATAATTTATTTATTTGTGTATATATGAATAAAATTTTCTTGATTCGAAACAGTATTTTTAAGCGTGTAGTCTATGAAAATGACAAGTATTCTGTTATCAAATCTGTCAGCGTTTCATATAATAACAGAATACTTGTCATTTTCATAGACTACTTTAATTAATTTTCATTCGTATAATAATAAACATAGATTTTCAATGTTCAATAATTCGAAAACGGTTAAAGATAGGACTATCATATTTGATATTTTTGAAATCAGAAAAAAAAAGAATAATTCAAAAATTCAACAATATATTATTGCTTCGTGTACCTCTCAATTTCTGCACGCCACTGTGCTTCTATCAAATTATAGTTATAGCCCTACATTTTTCGTCCGAAACTTTTTTTTCTATCTCCAATAATAATGGGTGGCCTAAATATAATGAATAACCCTGTATATGCAACTGATGTACAGGAATCGTTAATTTGCCTGATATAAAGGTTTGTTCCAAATGCAGTCACGAGCCGGTTCATAACTATCAGGAATATTCGTTCAGTCATCGTTTTCAATGCACTATACTCGCTGAAGTTTTTAAAAACTTGGCTGAACGAATATTTCTGACGGTTATCAACTGGTTCAAGACTGCATTTGGAACAAACCTGTATCAGTAGCTTTTAGAAGTCACAAAAACAGGTTATTAAAAATGATTTTTAAGTGGTTGAGAGGACAAAATACAGGCTATTAGAAGTGGCAAAAACAGATTATTAAAAATGATTTTTAAGTGGGAGGGAGGGAAAAATACTGGCTCTTAGAAGTGGCAAAAACAGGCTGTTAACATGGTTTTTAAGTGGCTGAGAGGACAAAATACTGTTTTTATTTTGTTTAATTTATGATGAGTATTCCATCACAATTATATGGTAATATACATTAAAAACTGGTTACAGAAAGTGTTTATATTTAATAAAATATCAGTTTGCTAATCTATCATTTGCCTGTCACAAAACTGTGTTTTAAGAGTGGTTATGAAGTGGCAAATAAGTGGGTCACTTTCGGGCTGCCTGCGGACATTAAGCGTCATTGTGACGTGATTGTGATGTGGCTGCAAATATAAAAGCGGACGTCACAGTCTCAAATGTGACGGCATTTTAACGTCATTAAGATGTTATTTGGTTCACTGGGGAAGTTACAAGAACAGAATAAATTTGAAATAAAATATGTTCTATATGGTTTATGTTAAGTATTTATTTTTTTATATGTAACAAAGTGTTAAGTATTTATTTTTTTTTATATGTAACAGAGTGATAAATATTTTATAATCAAGTTTTAATAAAATATATTTTTTAGTTAAAAAAAAAGTTCATTGAACAAAGAGTGCCAGCCGTAAATGACCAGATTGGCTCAGTATTAAATCTAAGGTCTGACCAATAACACAATAGCCATTTACATTCCTGAATACCCATGACTACTGATATACAGGGTGATTTATAAGCTCGATGACAAAACTTGGGCAGATCGAAGCTTATTCAATTTAAGAAAAAAATATATGAACATTCCATACAGCACATCAAATAACGATTACGATGTGTTCGCATTGTGACGATGTATCTAGATGCAGACACAAGGTTACACAATTCTACGATGTAAATGTGCTAACGTTTACACATTGTAGGCACACACGTATGCACAAAGGTTAAACGTCCGCCTCACAATGTAGCCACAGTATACCATTTACATATACACAAATAATTTGATCCACAGTGTGTTATCGGATGCACAGTGATTGACTTCCTAATGTTTCAGACGAATGACGTCTTATGCTAGACGTTAATTTGACGTCTTTTTCAGATTATATTTGGTAATCCCCCCACAGGTTTTTAGCAATGGGAACATATAAAACTACATACTAGTTAGTAAGTCTACTTGATAAAAATAAAGTAATTAATGCATAAATACATTTTGTCCTATGCATTTATTTGTTAGCCATCCGTATATTTTATTTACATTAACTATCTAATATTGTTTACCATCATTCCAATTTCGTCTCACAAGGGTTGTCTGCAAATTATAATGTTTATTAAGTTATTAAATTCATTTTTACTTACCTTTGCCAATTGCGGTGGGTAGGGATCGAACCTACATGTTTCTGTTGTCCGTATTACAGTACTGACGCAACAATAACAATAATATTTTATTTTAAGTTCGAGCACAATATATGTGCCTCACCGGATCCTAGCCCGGAGCCAGCCAGACAACCACGGCGAACATCGCCGAGGTGGGTGTGAGGCTGGGTGGGGTAGGTCCGATTCGGCTTAGAAATAAATTCGAGGGGGGGGGGGTGCTAGAAGCTCCTGTCTGCCACGGGCAGACTTAAAAACTAGATTAAAATTTTTGATGTGTCCACATAGACCTAAAAGTAACTTAAAAAATCGGCAGCTACTGGAAGCGGCTGGAACCTCCCCACCCGGTGAATCTTTGAAGCCGAAAAGAGCACTAAACAATATGAACGATCTCATTTAATTATATTTATTAAGTTGAAATATTTTTTTCGTATTAAATCAGAAAAAAAGTCTTGCGTTCGGTGGGATTTGGACCTAAGAACTTGAGTGTTAAATTTATAGTCTGCACAACATTAATATTTTATTCAATGTTTTTAATACAAATATATGCTTCATGGGATCCTAGCCCGGGGTCAGCCAGACAACCACGGTGAACACCGCCGTGGCGAGTGTGAGGCTGGACGGGGTAGGCCCGGTTTGGCTTGGAGAAAAATAGAAAAGTAGCTCCTGTCTTCTGTAGGCAGGCTTAAAGACTAGGTTAAAATTATAATGTGTCCACATGGACCTAAAATTAATATAAAAATAAACACAATTCTATAAAAACGTTCGTAGGCAAGAGCACTTAATAATTTTGATTATTGATACGGGAAACAACTAAACGAAAAAACTTGTTCGTTGGTAATGGGATGGATGGCAGGGATGGCACGGATGGATATCTTTGGAAAAAACCATATATCTCTTGGTGGACAGCTTCCCTGCCAGATGTAGCCAGGGTAGTGTTCATGGTGGATCGTTAAAGTTTGAGTTGGTATGTTTTGTTTTATCTTTTTGCCTCAACCAATTTTTCACTAAATCGGTCGGGGAAGTGATAGCTGTCAAATGTTTGCTTCCAATGTTTCTCTGGGAATTTGGTTTTTGAAAAATGTTTAGGTTGGTACCAATGTCTTAAATTGTTTTTAGGTTATGTAGTACTATTTTTAGGTTATGTTGCAGGAAGAATTTCCGGCGGGATGCCGGAAGTAGCGGAAATAGTTTTTAAAATATAATGTCACTGCCACTTTTAAAGTTTTATTGGAAAAAACTCACCGAAAGCATTCCGGTGGGATTGCTTACACTTGTAGGGCTTGTAAGCGGTTCAGGATGGCCTCTCACACCATCCGTGGGCTCTATAAACGTCGAAAAATCTTGTAATCTCTCGATGCACTTGACACGTCAAAAATACTCAGCATACAGTCTGCACGCTTTAACACACTAGCAGAGAACTTATACCACAAATGGACCCGCAGTATTTTTTGGGAATTTTCCTTCGAGTCCTTTTAATAAAATTTGAAATTTTTCTGAAAATTTGACATTTTTCTGAAAAGTGATATTTTTCCGAAAATTTGACATTTTTCTGAAGTGACATTTCTCCGAAACTTTGACATGTTTTCGAAAATTTGACATTTTTCTGAAGTGACATTACTCCGAAAATTTGACAATTTTCAAACATTTGACATTTTTCTGAAAGTTGACATTTCTTCGAAAATTTGACGTTTTTTCGAAAATTTGACATTTTTCTGAAAAGTGACATTTTTCCGAAAATTTGACATTTTCCTGAATTTTTGGCATTTTTCTGAAAAGTGACATTTCTCTGAAAATTTGACATTTTTTCGAAAATTTGACATTTTTCTGGTGACATTTTTCTGAAAATTTGACATATTTCTGAAAAGTGACATTTCCCTGAAAATTTAACATTTTTTCGAAAATTTGACATATTTCTGAAAAGTGATATTTCTCCGAAAATTTGACGTTTTCCTGAAAATTTGACATTTTTTAAAAATCTGACATTTTTCTGAAAAGTGGCATTTCTCCGAAAATTTGATATTTCTTGGAAATATCAAAAAAAAATTTCGTGACTCGTCTTGTAGAAATATTTTTTTGATATCATCATCAGTTCGCCTGTTATAAGAATTTCATGCTTTTACGACGTCATCAGAACGTGGGTGTATTTTTAATTCATTCGTATTCCATCCATCTACAATATTTCCACCTACGTTTCAAACTTTAATTGGATGTTTCCAATACTTCGATATCTGCACCAGTTTCTAAGAATTTTTCTTATTTGTGACGTCATGTGACGTAGGTGTATTATTAATTCACTCGTAATCCGTCCGTCTACAATATTTATACCTACGTTTCAAATTTCAGTTCGATATCTTCAACCGTTCCCGAGTTATCAGCCGAAATCACTGAACACCTCTGTCATTATTAGAATATCACCCTGTACATTGCACTGCTTTGAGGACAAAACAAGTGAAAGTTTCGTTTTTTAATTTTTTTCACGGAAACCAAATCGAAAAAGTGCAAGTGTGATATATCGTTGAAATCGGAATTTTTACTGCTTTTCAATGGTTCAATTACAAATTGTAAGTAATCATAAAATAAACAACTTGTTGTGCCAAAACGGCACTAAACGTAATCCGATCTCAACCAAAACCTTTTCAGATCTTCTGGAGCACTAAAGAAACCCTCATGCAAAGTTTCATCCAAATCCGTTTAGTAGCTTCGCCGCTATCGTGCTAACATACATACACACACACACACACACACACATACACACACACACACAGACATTTTTCAAAAACAACTTTTTTGGGTTCCTGGGACCTCAAAACGTAAAGATTTGATGTTATCTCAATTTTCGATTTTGGACTAATTGTAGTAACCTCCCACAATTTTATTGTGGGGAGGTTAAAATAAACACAACACTAAGAACACTAAAATCGTAGGTGAGCGCACTTCGTAATTTTGATTGTTGATACGGGGAACACAACTAAACGAAAAAAACCGTTCGAACAAATGACGACCTTGTGGTCTGGTCGCCGACAAGGAAGGTAGGGTGGAAATAAAATTGTGGTTTAAAAAATTAGGATTTACGTAAGTTTTCGGCCTAGAGGGGATTTAGAGAGACAAATAAGAAATGAAAATAACAAAAAAGATAAAAGAACAAAATTGTACAAACATAAATGGGAAGAAATAGGGATTGGAAAGATGTAAAGTTGAGGGAAGATGAGGGTAAGGGTATGGGTAAGTTATCGTAGAAGGAAGTGTGGCTAGGGGAGCTGCCGAAAGATAGGCAACGCCTGGTATGGTAGGGGGTGTCTTATATCGAAAAGTATGGCATTATGCTGTCTGATTCGGGTAATGTTGCGGGTAAGCGGGCTACCACCGTCCAGTTTAAACTGGTAGAATTTTTGCGAAGTTTCTTGGACGTAGTCCGCTAGTGGGGTTATGTCGTGGCAACGTGCATAGAGATTTCTGAGGGAGGTGTACCTACCAGAGTCTGAAATAAGGCGCATAAATTTGTGTTCTAATACTCTTAACTTCCGCATTGTCGTGGCCGGGATGCTGCACCACACCGGCGCCGCGTATGTGATGGCCGGCCTGATTACCATCGTGTACAACAACTTTTTATTAGTCCTGTTGAGTCCGCTACCCCGTGCCAGAAGCGGATACAGACTCCTGGACATGGAGTAGACCTTGCGTATCGTCTCATTAATGTGTGTATTAAACGTCAGTCTTTTGTCTAGGTTCACCCCCAAATACTTCACGCACCGCTTAATTGGAATTTCTCTACCCCCGATCGAAAGTGGCGTTAGAATGCGATTTTCTGTGAAGCGGCGCGTGAACAGAATCGACTCTGACTTCTCGGCGTTGATCCGAATTTTCCACTTGTTGTAATACGCCGTGGCACGGGCCATGTGCTCTTTCAGCAGCATATTAGCCGCCTGTGCGTTATGCGAATGCACGTACATGGCTGTGTCGTCGGCGTACTTGGCAAGGTTCGAATTCGGAAACTCTGGGAAGTCGGAGACGTACAAGTTGAACAACTTTGGAGACAGGCACGACCCTTGGGGGACGCCCGCGCGAATGTCCCGCCGAGTTGATAGTTTATTATTCACCCTGACCTCCAACGATCTACCAGACAGGAAGGAGTGAATAAGTTTCATGATGTGTGTTGGGAAGTCCAATGAGTTTAGTTTGTAGAGTAACCCCGAGATCCATACGGTATCGAAGGCTTTCTCAATATCGAGGAGCACCATGACGGTGCTCTTCCCGAGGTTGCATTGCACCTTGACGTCGTTCACGATCCTAACGACCTGCTGCACGGTGCTCCTGCCCCTCCTGAAGCCGAACTGGCACTCGTCGTCGATGTGAAGTTCATCCTGAGCAGCGTCTAGTCTGATCAGGATGACCTTCTCCACCAACTTGGAGATCGCCGACAGCAACGAGATCGGTCGATAGCTGCCGACGAGCTTCGCGTTCTTATTCGGCTTTAGGATTGGCACGACCACGGCGCATTTCCACTGACTGGGCCAGTGTTGCAGTCGCAGGATCGCGTTGACAACGTACGTCAATTGTACAATGCCTTTTCTCGGGAGATATCTGAGTAGCCTATACTCGATACCGTCTGAACCCGGGGCCTTGTTGTTTGGTAGAGTCCGTACAATGCCCGCAACTTCCGAAGGCTTGGCCATAACTTTTAGAAATTCTCGTCTCGTCAATTGGATGTCATGGCCAATCAGTTCGTTTACGTCATTTTCGATGCGGTCGTGTTCCGGATTGTTTGGTATTTGTATGTTATGTATATTTTGGAATTGGTCGGCTAAGTCGTTTGCTTTTCGTGAGTCTGTCATCGACGTCTGTCCGTTTGGTGTTGTTAAGGCAGGTATGACCTCCCGCGTATTTTTCATGGCTCTCGACAGCTTCCACAGCGAGTTGTCTTGGGGATTCAACGCTTCCAGTCTATCCCGCCATTTCCGGTTTTTTGCGGTATTGATGGAGGTCCTGATCTGCCGTTGCAGCCTACTGATCTCGACCTTAGCGTCGACATCGCGATTTCGCTGCCAAAGCCGTCTCAGTCGATTTTTCTCGCGTATGTCTTGTATGACCGCTGCGTCGAGTCGGTCCTTGTACGGATTAATCGTTATTGTTGTGGCAACACTCTGCTTGGCGTCTTGCAGCATCCTTGTGAACTCGTCCACTACATTTTCCAGTTCGGCGACTGTAGTGATGTTGTTTGCAAGTGTTAGGTGAGTGTTTATGTGTGTCTTATAGAGACGCCAGTCGGCGTTTCTATAAGATGTGATCTTGCGTGTTATGTCTTCCCTCGACATGTTATCCAATTCTAAAAGAATTGGATTGTGGTCGGATGCAAGTTCCTCCAGCGTCACGGGCGGCGTGGAGTTCTTCACACCCTTATTGACCACTATGTCGAGGGTGGAAGGTGTTGTACCGTTATCCGGAAAATGTGTGGGATCGTCCGGATACTGCAACACTACGTTATGATTACTCACGTAATCGTACGGGGTGTTGCCGTTTGCATTATTGCGATTGCAGTTCCATGCGTGATGTCGCGCGTTAAGGTCGCCTATAAGCAAGCAGCGTGGGCTTGCGTTCAGCAAATTCTCAAGACAACCCGCCGTGAACCCGTTCAAGGGCCGGTTATACGCGGTAACGATACTCATGCCGCCTTTCAGCGTCACACACACGTTCTCTACGGAAGTATTCCGTAGAGTACGGTGCGTGTGCGCAATGTCTGACTTTATGAGTACGGCCACGCCGCCTCCCCTATTGATGTCGGCCCTATCTTTGCGGATTGTCGTATACCCTCGGACGCGTAGATTGTCGCGTCTGTCGAGTTTTGTTTCGTTCAGCAGCATAATGTCTATTTTATGCCTCATTAAATAATTGATCAAAAAAGGAATTTTGTTACCTATACCATTGGCGTTCCAGGAAGATAGCTTGAGCCTAGAAGGCATCGGCGGGCAGACCTTGGAAGAAGGCCGTCATCACCTGAAATTTATCAAAAGCGTCGGTGCAGCTCTTGAGTTGTTCGTTCAGTTCTGTCATCCGCATCAGCAGTTGATCAATATTGATAAGGGAGGCCATCATGTCAGTTTGCTGCTTAAGCAGCCGCAGTTTCGACATGTCGTTTTGTGAGCTTGGGATGGAAGGCATCGACGGTCTCTCCGAGGTTCTAGCTGTAGCAGGAGGGGGAACAGATCTTACTTGGGGTTGTTGTTGTTGCGATTGTTGGGCTAGCCTTTGAGTCCACACGTTCGCTTTGGGTGGGGGAGCTGCCACGTACCTGGTTTGCTGAGGGGGTGGGGTTCTCATATTTCTCATGTCTATTTGCTCCATTTTTTTTATGTAGATTCGACATCGGACACTATTTGCGGGGTGAGCTTCCCCGCAATTAGCGCACTTGGCGGGCTCTTCCCGGCTTTTCAGACAGTCCTTTGTGTAGTGTCCGTTGGCACACTTAAGGCATTTTGGGAGCGCTCTACAATTTGATGTGGCGTGCCCCCACAACTGGCACCGGTGGCACTGTATTATACCTTTATTATTGACGTGTCTCTCCCATTGGATCGATGTGTAATCGATATGCCTTATTTTTGTTTGTAGCTCCCTAAGGGTAACCCCGCTGTCGGTCACTAGCATATATAGAGGTGGGTGCCTTTTAGGGTATACAGTTGTTTTACTTCGATTTTGTGAACGGATTCTAGTTCATCTTTGATGTCACTGATTTCTACAGCATGGTATAATCCGCGAATAATGAAGGCATGCGTCTTCTCGTCGCGTGGAGTGTAGGTGTGATACTCAACACGTCCTTCATTCAGATATTCGTTGACCAAGTTCCAGTCCCCTCTGTTAGCTAGTTGAAGCGTGGTGGAGTTAGTTGCGTGCTTCCATAGGTGTTCATCCCGTAGCTTACCTTTGAAAAAGGTATTTAGCTCACGCTGTTTTGTGAACCTCCCATGTATGATTATGGGAGGCGGTTTCTTGCTTTTGGCTGGCTGGGGTTCGGGTTCTGGCAGCGGCTGGGGGGGTATTACTTGCATATCTTCGTCGACATTTACGGGCCCCTCGTGTCTGTTTTTAATTAATGTTGGTGCTGAAGGTGGCAGCATCGACTTTTTAGAAGTTACGGGGTGGGTAAAATTCGCATTACCATCTTCGTATACTTTTTGATTTTTGGTTGGACATGAAACAGCTTGATCATGTCGGTGTTTAAATTACCTGGGGCGTTGTCGGTTGTGGTGATGACTTTCGCCCTTGTTGGCGCCGTCTTAATGCTCGTTTGACTTCCGTCTGAGTTGTTGTCTATATCATTGTCGATTTGCATTTTTGTAGTTGGCCTCTCGCTTTTACGTTTTAATGCCCTTCTCATGATGATCGCTCTATCAAGGCTGACGCATGAGACATCACTCTCGTTACCGGACTTCCTCGGTAGGGCTGGCCATCCATTAGAGGAGCCTCTTAGTTCTTGGATTACCGCTTCCCTGCCTGGGCTAGTTTGGGTAACGTCCATTTTCAGTTTTAGTTTATATATGTTATCTTAATTGGAAAGAACCTCAACCGGTTTGGTTTGAACCGGCCGGGGAAAGAGGTTTTGCGAAATTGTCTTTTTTATGCCTCAGATGGTTGTTGGGGGAAAATCTTAGTTCCAAAAAGTTTTTTTGGTGATTTTTGTTTTTAACAGTTGTAAAAAGTTTTTGGGGTTGGTACTAATGTTTTTATTTTAAGGTTAGGCGCACTTTTAATTTTGAGGTTGGATTTACCGGAAATGTTTCGGGTGAAATACCGGAAACTCGTTCAAAGTTTTTGGATTTTTAAATGTCACTGTCACTTATGGGAATTTGTGTAAAAACTCACGGTTGGCCCCGCCGGGGGCTGTCTTCGGCCTCGCGGGCTCCTTAGAGGTTATGGAATGTCTCGCGCACTGCCACACACTCGGTTTGTTACTTTTCAACGAGAAAATCAATTATATAGGGACGTTCAGAAAAAACGCGTGATTGCAAGGCAAATGCTTTAGTACTGACGCTTCTACCAACTGAGCTATCATGGTGACTGTTATTTCGGATGCTAAAAGCAGTATTTATGATGTGTATGAAGTCTTTATTATGTGTGAAATTGAATTTCTAGCCTTATTTAAAATATATAAAAATCTTTCAAGTTCTCTTTTTTTTTCTATTTTTTTACGTGTTCCCAAACCTGAATTTTTCGAGTTACTAGTATTTTTATTTATTTATAATTATTAAGAAGAACTTATTTAATTTAATTAAACTGTCACAAGTGTCACCTGAGTTAAGAATTAAAGTTTTAAGTTGAAGTACTTATACAAACCTGGGAAACGTGTTGGAGAAAAAACGGTTAGGTATAATATATCATCTACAACAAAAATAGAACATTTAATGGTCTAAAACAGACCTAAAATTGAAAATAAGTATATTCGTACATCGGTTTTATAAGCAATTATTACCTTGAAAAAAACAACTAAAAGTTTTTTTGCAATTATTTTAACAAAAAAAAAAGACAGAGTGGGCACGGATCGAACCGTGTACCTCTTCACTCGCCGCTTAATGTATAATTCACTCAACCACTGACTTCTGTTTGAATATCTGCTTAAAGACTTTATAGTAGAACACGCAACGGCTAGATTTTGCTTTTTAATGCATTTTAATCTAATTTTATTATTAAAAGAACTCGATATCTTTAAAACTGCCGAATCTTTGCAAACTCTTTCGAATATAAATTATTTTGGAAATTGTTAAAAAACAAAAATGCCTGCTATATGTGTGGCTATGACCACTCTTATAGAGGAAAGAGGACACATGAGATACACATGGCCGGTATGCTCACGCTGACGCTTTGCGCGCGCACACTGTTCCATGCTCGAATAGTCGAATGTAGACACAAGACACAACTAAAAAGTGTATATATAGTTATTTGTATCATGTGTATATATCGCACTTTTATGTGGTGTATGCAGTAGGCACAAGTATTATATAAAGCATCACACATACATATGACTTAAACCTCGTAGGCATCTTCTACGGACGTCAAATTTCAACATTCTAATGATCCTTCTTTACGTTATATAAAAATGTTTAGAATCTTGAGTGCATACGGTATACAATTATTAAACATTGTATCACATAATTCTGTCAACATAAACATAAGTGTATCTCATATGTGTACTTCAATACTAGTTTAACAATTAGATCCACCTTATCATATTTTGTTTCTCATGTGTATATCTTGTAGAGACGTAATTACAATTGGACGTGCTGTTTGGGATGGTTCCAGAAATGCTTCCCTGGAGAGTTATGGCCCTACAAAGTAAAAGAGAAATAAAATATTTTGTTGCATATTTTTAAAATGGCTAGAAAATTTAAAAGGTTGTTAAACCGCTACTAAGAAAAACGAAAGAGACCAAAAACACTTTCTTTGTAAATTTCCTATCATGTAAGTCGAGCTATTTTAAAAGTATGCAAAAAAAACTTTTATTTCTCTTTAACTTTATACGACCAGAACTCTGCAGGGAAGCATTTCCAGAACCCTGTTCATGTAACATTTTTTTCTTAAAATCGCATCAGCTTTGATCTGCCCAAGTTTTCTCATCGAGTTTGTAAATCGCCCTGTATATCAGTGGTCGTGGGTATTCTGGAATGTAAATGGCTATCATGCTGTTGGCCAGAACTTGAATTTAATACTGGGCCCTCACTGGACCCTCAAAAATAACTTAGGTTAATTTTGGTGGCCCAAGGTATGTAGGCCAATAAGTGGCCCATTACTGGACCATTGAATGTAGGTAAGGCTAAGTAACTTGTGGCCATAAGTATGTCGGCCGATAAATGATGGATCTTCATCAAGCCGTCACATAAAATGATGGCAAACTATGACTGGATCTACTGGAGGCCAGAGTGTCCTATAGGTACCGTACCAATGCCAGTAGCCGCCAATATGCCATACCGGCTAGTGCTGGCTGCTAGGTACCGTATTGGTGAAGAACCGACCAAAATTGTTTGTTGGGGTCTCTTTTACTGCTAACTTATTAACTGCGTTTAGGCTAGAACGCTAGAGGAAACAAGAGCAGTATTTAGTGTTTACCACTATATTACTATTGATATTTGAAATATTAATAGTAAGTAAATAATATTTATTTACCTATGTAAGTTTATGGGATTTGGCATTAAAAATATATTTCAAATACACAACCAAAATTGGTAAAAAAAACCTATTAATACTAATAGAATTTCTATGGGAAATTTACATTCAGAACGCTATACAAACCTATAGAAACTTTTAATTACTAATAGATATCATATGGGAATTTATATTCAAAACACTATAAAAACCTATAAAAACTTTTAATTAAATACACTATAACAACTCATCAATACTGGTAGATACCCTATGAGAATTTACAATTAAAACACATTTCAAATACACACATCAAAAATTATAAAAACTTATACATTTTTTTTTATAAGTTTTTATAAGGATTTTTTGACAGGGATATTATTAAAGTTCCATAAACTATTATTTCCACATACAAATTTTTTTCGTCGAGTGACTTGAATAAAAATCTGAATGTGGAAGTAGTGATTCCTTGGGCAGCGGTTTTTTATCTATTATAGCTCACATGCTAAAGGCGTCCGCGCACAAACCTCAAAGTAACCGTTTTTCGCGCTGTTCTCCAAGCAGACCGTTATAGTTATTAAGGTACCAAGGGTGTTATAAGGATAATAACGCACCGAGGTCGGCAGTGTACAATCCCGAGGGCCTCTGGCCCGAGGGAGTGTACGTCGACCGAGGGCGTCATTATCCTATAACACCCGTGGTGCCTTCAACGTTTAATGTCCTGCAAGTCTGTTATTTAATTCGAATTTTTTTTTTTTGACATTTACGATTTATTAATTTGACATCTATTATGTTCAGAACGATTTGATTTAAAAGAGGGTAAAAATCAAAATTGTTTGTAAACGCCGCCGTTGCATAGCAACGCATTTTGTTTGTCAATAACGCTATCATAATTTGCTTGTTTTGGGTTGTATTATAATTTTATAATGCCCTAGGGCGTTATAGATATTCATAACGCCCTAGGGCGTTATTTTTCATTTAATGTATCTCAAAATAGGGTGGTTATTGTAAAATAACAGACTTGTAGGACATTAAAGCAGTTAAATATTAACTGTGCAATGAGAATTTGTGGTTGATTTTTTTCCTTATGAATTTCTGATCGCTCTACACGATGGCGTCCTTCATTTTTCTTAAATATGCATTTTTTAATGCAAAAAACATTAAAAAAGTCGTAAATTTGGACTTTTCTACCACTTGTAGGGTGTAATCGATTGATTTTAAAAAATGCTCTTTTTAATGTGTGGCGAGGAAATCGATTTAAAAAATAATATTCAAATATTATTATAAACAGTTTATAAAAAAAGCATTTCAGCAGTCGATGAGGCTTAAAGATACAAAATCAAGCTCAATTTTCTTTCTTAAAAAAATGTATTTATTGTTGACATATCATTTTGTTTTTATTTATCGCATATAAACAATTAATATTAGGTACCGAAAAGCGTAATTTTTCATTTTCATCGATTTTTATATAACTGGAACTTGCCGCATATTTTTATTAATTAGCGTTTTTTTTTCTGTACAATTGTACATACATTTCGATAACACAAAGAATGTGTAACTTATTTTTTTCATTTTATTGCAACATTTTTTAATCTTGTAACTCCATTATTAATATTATGCATCGTATAAAAAACATTTTTTTCTTCAAGCATATTAAAATGTTTAAATTATGTCACCAAAAACAGAAGTAGAAGTAGGACATTGTTTTACTAGTAACAAAATGTTAGTACCGAACGCCACCGTAGTGGACATTGTTTTACTAGTAACATAATGTTAGTTCCGAAAGCGCCACCGCAGTGGGTATTGTTTTACTAGTAACATAATGTTAATACCGAAAGCCACCGGTGGCGCGCTATCCACTAGCCACTTGTCATATTGTGTCAACATGTAAGACTGTAGTTTGAATATTTGTACATTTATGATAAATAAATGAATTTTTGCATTTTAATACGCTTGAAGAAAAAATAGTATATATTACACGGAGTAGAACGCCTTTTTTTGTGTTTCGCCCAGTCGGCGCCGCCTCAGCCGCAAATCCTGGGCTCAACACAAAAAAAGAGTGCGTTCTACTCCTAGTAATATAATATACTATTTTCTGAAATCGATCGGCAATCTCTACATTTTCGGCGCGATTTCAGATCGAAAAATGCACAATTCCAGTATTTTAGTCCGTTGCTAACTATTAGAAAACATACTGGAAAAAATCCGTTGCCAAGCAACGGGAATGTTACTTTCCCGGCCTAGGCCGGGAAAGTAACATTCCCGTACGGTTTTTTATGTATATTTTAGACAGTAAATAAATACGCGCAGACAAACCAACTCACATAAGAAATTGAATTTATTAGTAAGCAGTTAGATTGTAATGAAGAAATGTTATACATTAATACAAATTCCTTAATTTATGATAATATTGATTGTGATTTCAGAAAAAGTAGTATGTGTACTTCGGTGCGAAAGCACATTCCCGGACTTCGATGCTTGTTGGCCTCGGCTAGCGCCTCGGCCAACAATTTGCATCGTCGCCCGGGAATGTATTGCTTTCACACCTAAATACACAATATACTAATTAAACAGAAGTTACTCATTATATTTTGTGTAATTTAAATTTGGGTGACCAGATTTTTGTTAAGTGAATGCTGGACACTTCTGCTGGGAAAAAAAATTTTTAACGGGGGGGCAGAAAATCGAAAAATCATTTCTTGATCCCAACATTTTTTGATGACCGGGGCGAAAAATTTTTTTGATCACAAAATTTTTTGATGAGCGGGGGAAGTAGATATCCGAAGAAAATTTTGTTTCAAAACGTAATGCTATAACTTCACTATAATCTGAATGCTGGACTTTTGCTGGACACTTGTAAGACTTTCCAGCGAAATTCCGGACGTATGGTCTGAATTCTGGACTTTTGCTGGACACTTGTAAATGCTGGACAGTACTCCGAAATGCTGGACTTTCCAGCCAAATTCCGGACGTATGGTCACCCTAGACTATTAGCATCGCCGTTTTGTTAATTTTTTGTTTGTTAATTAAGTCGGCGCACGCCCGTGCCACTTGCAGAGTAGAGTAAAAAACAGTCATTTTCATGCTTACACGTGAGCACCTGTAGCTTGAAAACTATAATAGATAAGAATATGCCCTCGCGGACTTGTTTGTAGAAAATTCCATGTTGTACAAAAAAAAGTGCGGTGCATTTTCGTATTTATTACCGTTCTCGCTACGTAAGCACTGAAAGATCAAAAACGCCATTCTAGACATTTGCATATTCTTTTTTCTAATTATTTAAAAAAATTGGGAGGTCTTTTAAACGTACTAATACATACTATTCCATGGAGCTGAACCGAGTGGCAAAATAAAATATTTTTAACTACGTCTAATTGCGCTCAGGACCAGCGGAAGGGGTGAAACAGCGAAGCATTTTAAGACGATTATTACCTTTTTATAAATTTCAGAAATTCAAAATTGCACAAAAATCTCAAAAAAACATTTTTTGAACCCCGAATGGGTGTTTTATTGTGGAGCGTTACATATTTTAATCCGTACTCAGTACTTATTCGTTTACTCGTACTAAACATGTCAACGCCGCGCTGGCCGTCGGCCGCTTTTGTCTCGAGGATAAGGAACAATTGCATAATTGCAATTTCGAGCAAAACACGATTGCTACAGCGTACAACGTGGCGACTTAAAAGATGAAATGCGACAATTGGTAGTTAAAGGTTTCTTTTGTTTTTGAATTTTAAGTGAAAGAATTATTTATCTGAGATTTTTGTTTGTAAGTTTTTATGAATAAATTTGTCCTAACAGTAGTAACTTGTAAATGTTTTTCTTAGCGCGGCAAGCAAATATTTGCTTCAGGTGCTAAATACCCTGGCGCCGGCACTGATTGCGCTGGTCTACAACCTGCGTCGAGAATTTCAACTTTTAATAAATATACTATGTACCCTCGTTCGCTGGATATCAACGTCTAGTGTTTGCATTCGCGGTTCGTGAGTTTATGACTGCTTATGCAAAATAACAACGGTGGCACCACAACAAGGGCGGATCCCCCCCCCCCCCCGAGAAAAGTATTTGTTACGTGTTCAAGGCGATAAATTTTTTTTCCGCATGAGGTGGGGGGAAAAATTTTTGGAGTTTCATTTGTACCCCCCCCCCCCATGAGGCGATAAACTTTTTTTACATTTTTAATAGTATTCTCTGTATGTTTTTTTTTTGGATTTTCATTTGCACCCCCCCCCCCCCATGAAGCGATAAATTTTTTTTCTGATTTCTAAAATTTTTTGTAGATGTTAGTGCCCCCCCCCACTAACCTTTCTGGATCCGCCCTTGCACCACAAGTCAACGAACAATATGTGGATAGGGACGTGCGGGAATCATTATGAGTGATAAAAATATAGGATTCTGTCCGTATAGTTGCACATATTATAGACTCTTCAATCAACGGTAAGTCTATTTAATTAATTTATTAATACATAGTATTTAGATCGGTATTTTTATTCTAGATGATTTTGGTGCGACTGCTGCATTGCAGGATAGCCTATACTAAATGTACTACCATCCTCTGTTAAAAACTTATGCGAGATCACCTGTGAACAGGGCCGGATTGAGGATCGACGCGCCCCTAGGCTAATCATGTACTTGCGCCCTCTTATTCATAATGGAAACAAAAATGATAAGCGAGAGGGTTGTCCCGGTTTCAAAATTGATGAGGTGAGGGGGAGGAATCTAAAAAACATTTTTTATCCAGATTCAAAACTGAGGAGCGGGGGCAAAATTTTTTAATCCAGATTCACAATTGACGTGGTAAGGGGGGAGGGGGGGGGTAGAAATATGAAAAAATGATGAGCGGAGGGGAGAAATCTGGAAAAATATTTTTTGTCCAAATTCGAAATTTACGAGCGGGGGAGGGAAGAAATATTGCATTGTTTGTCTCCCTTAGGCTGTAGCCTAGTTAGCCATATGGATACTCCGGCCCTGAGGGGCCAGCGGCTACAATAAATAGCAGAGGCATTACTATAGGAGCGGAAGCATATAATATCTATCTCTTTCCGTTTCTATTTTCCTATAAATAATCCTGTAAAATGTTGATATAGTTGGAAAGGAACATATAAGAGAAGTAGACAATTCCATAATTGGCACAAAAAATTGAGCTGGCACATGCCGGTCAAAGCGTCTTTCGCTTTCCACTTTCGGACGAACAATGAGGCCGGCGCGGAAGGTATAAAGAGGTGTACAGACGATCCAACCACCCAACCAACCAACCTTCTCGGTACACTTTGCAAATTGCCATGACAACTCGTAAAAGTGAGCTGGTCTGCTGGAATTCCAGCGTCTTCAAAGCGTCTCAGCTCACTTTTACGAGTTTGCATAGCAATATTCAGTGTACCGAGAAGGTCGGTTGGTTGGTTGGTTGGTTGGATCGTCTGTAGACCTCTATATAAAGTGCAGTGCAGGTCGGGTTTTTTTTGTAGTATCCACGGGTTTAGGTAAATATCTCTTCGCTGAACTATACAATACAGAGGTAATAAATTCGATAATTTTATCAAAATAAAATAATCAAATAACAAATAAATAATTTTCTTGTATAAAAAAAGTACCCACGCGACGTAGATATAAAGGAGTCTACAGACGACCCGACGAACCAACCAGCCAATCTTCTCGGTACACTTTGAAAATTGCCATGATAACTCGTAAAAGTTAGCTGGTCTGCTGGAATTCCAACGTCTTCAAAGCGTCGACAATGTTGGCTCCAGCAATTTTACTAGTTCGCATGGCAATCTTCAAAGTATACCGCGAAGGGTTGGTTGGTTGGATCATCTGTAAACCTCTCAAAGAAGGTCTCAGGCTATACCCGGAAGGATTACGGCAATAAAAACTTCAGACATCGATAATTACTTTACACGTATGAACATTTTCTATTTCATATTATTTACTTCTCTCTCAGATTCTGATATCTCTAAAAATTAAATATAAGTAAATTAATAGTTAGGTATTTTGGTATTTATAATTTTTAATATGGATATAATTATAAAATGCAACCAAAATAGTTACATAAAATATACATAGGCTTATAAATTTATTAATTTCGGCCCAGATAAGACGGCGGCGGGTACAAAAGCTTTTTATGCTTGCCTTTGCTTAAACAAACAATTTTTTACGCTCATTATCCCAAGAATATTTGTGGCTGTTTTTTTCGCCAGCCTTTATTATGCATTGTACGACTCTACAATACATTTTATTTTCAAAGGTTAATGGTAAATAGTAAATGTCATCCGTCGGCCATCGGGAGATAAAATTAGGCTAAATAGGCTATAGCCTATTTAGCCTTATGGATAATCCGGCCCTGCCTGTGAACTTGGGTATATGTAGTTGTTAGTTGTTTATCATGGAGCGAACTTATTCACTTAAAAGAAAATTATTGGATGGCAAGAGAAAGCGAGAAGATGTCAAAAAAATTTGGAGAGAATATTAACGAATAATATAAACTAGGATTATCAGAAAAAGGCGAAGTGTGTAATAAAACGTTAGACAAAGAGAAATTGATATTTTACCTTCTTTCATGCATATACAATCAAACGAAGACTTCAGACACACCCATAAATATGTTGATATACATACGTAAGAGTAATTTCTGAAAGGCAAGTAAATCATAAAGTCACAGGTTCCCTACAGTTCTGTGACTTAAGGTTTGCGAAAATTTCACTAATTTTTATTTTAAGTAGAAAATACTAGAAGCAGAGATTTCCAGTTCAAGTTTTTCAAGTTTTTTAACTAATTAATGATTCAGGTGTTTAGAAAATGCCATGAAAAGTGTTAAATTTTCAGTCGCAAATTAGTTTTAATTGTTTTAAATTTATACTTACAATTTTAATCCAATGCTGTGAATAGTATAGCTATCAAAACACTCAATAATTACTCTCTTTGTCTGAAGATGTAAGACGTAGTGCGCTCCTGTGGTTTTAAAGGTGGGCCTAAGTAAATTTTCTTTCACTGCATATGTGTGGAAGAAAGTAAGATATACATTTATATTCGTCTTACGTTTTATTGCACACTTCGCCTTCTTATGATGTAATGTACAATATAACTTATAATGTATAAAATTATATTATACACTGTACGACTTATAATATATAACTTTTAAATTCCATAAGAATTTTATTTTTGACACTTGACATTTAAATTTGTATAGTAAGAAGTTAGTTTATAATAAAAAGTGCAAATGCCATAACTTAGAAATAAAATTTTCGCATATATTTGTCATTTGGTGTTGATAAAAAAAATACCAATTATTAAAAAGCAATCTATTTGATTAATTTGTCTAGACGTTATATTAATTGTGTCATTCCTTTTTATCTTTTTGAGTTTTTTAACCACATTTATTCCCTTCGAAATAGAATCCAATCATTGCGGGTTCCATTTCGAAAGAAATGCATGTGGTTATAGAAAACCCAAAAAGAAAGATATAACTCCCTCTGCTATGAGCACACCATAGAAATAGTGGAGGGGGGAGGTACCTATATGTTTTCCATAGTATGTCCTAACAAAATTTTTAGGGCGTCCTTTCTAGACCTGTATTCGTCCTATATAAGTCCTGGATTGGATGTCCTCGGATGTCCTGTTCCGTTTTGCTGACACGGAACGTCCCTCAAACGTCCTCCCTACGTTTTAGGTCGGTAAAGTACATTCTCGGTACGTTATTTCCATTCTTGGGGCATTTTTGGAACGACCATGTGCTATTAGGGTACTTTTGGCATTAAGGAAATGTAAGTTTTGTATAATAAAATATTCTAAAATTAAATATCTCCGTGTTCTTATGTGTACATATCCGGGAAAAAAGTATTTATTTTTTTCCCGGGGAAAAAGTAATTTAATAAAAAGTGACATTTTGTTACCTGTAAAGAGAGATAAAAATCTTTCTTCCTGTCACAGAAAAAATACATTAATTTAAAAGCATATTTAATCAAGCACTCCAATAAGTCATATGCGAAGGAAATCGCGTTGACCAAGTATCCCAAAAAGGACGCCTGTTTCTGAGTTACGATTGATAATTTGAGAAAGAAAAACGTGGTATTTTTTTTATTGCAAACGTATTGCAGAATAGTATGCATAGGTTCTCAGTAGGAGAAATGGAGAAATGGAAAACAGTTGAATTTCGTCGATTACAGCACCATCTATCATGAATTGAAAAAAATTTCTCAGACAAATACTACGTATTTTTATACCTAGAATCCAAATCTGCAATAAAAAAACAGATATTTAAGATTTCATAGTTACACGCGCCCGACCTACAAGGAGAGGGGGAGGGTGACTAATTTTAGTACTAATTTTCCTCCGCGGCATGATTAAATTCTGATTATGGACATTTTTTTTGTAGAGTGTTATTATTCGAGATATTTGAAAGTTTCAGGTTAAAGAAATCACCCGGTATATTTATTCGATATTTGAATTTAGCTTGTTGTGGAAAGGATTTCTGCCCTAAAAAACATTTCGTGATAATTATTATATTTTTATATACATATACAGTGTGTTCCACTTGAAATGGTAACTTCCCAATAACTTTTTTATTTTTTTTTCTATTTGAATCAAATTTTACTTAAATAGTGAGCAAATTAGGATCTACTTATGACCAAAAAAACATTCGCCTCCTACAAATGAAAATCCATCTGAAGTACAAAAATATGCGGAGAAAATCAAAAAATCATATTAGGCATTTTTTTATCGGAAAATTTTGTTGATGGAACTTGTTCAGAATTGTCCAAAAACCCTATTTCCAAAATTTAATTAGAATTAAAAAATTGAAAAATTATAATTTTAAAAATTTTGAAAACAATTATTTAAAAAAAATTATAAATTGTTTGACAACTTCCTGGCAGCTTGGGTTTAATTTCAAACAAAATCGTCATAGTACAATTTTCTAAACAAAAAGACCCATTAATATGATATTTTCGAACTTGGACATTATTTTAATAAAAATAGTTATATATATTTTTTTATTTTGATTAAATTTTGAACAAAATTTTCCGATAAAAATATTCCTAATATGATTTTCTCCGCACATTTTGGTACCGCGGGTGGCTTTGCATTTGTAGGAGGTGAATGTTTTTTTGGTCATAAGATCCTAAATTGTTCCATACTTAAGTAAAATCTGATTCAAATCTGAAAAATTTAAAAAGTTATTGGGATGTTAATATTAATATTTTATTTTACAATTTTTATTAAATTTTTTTTTATACTAGAATTTTTTTTTCTACACTACATTTTTTTTTCTGATTGCCGCCTCCCCGCTCATCATTTTTCCTCATCGAGGAAAAACACGGCTGTTACCTCCCCCCAAGCTCAAGATCCAGATCCGCCCTTGGGAATGCGTTGTACATGTATTCCTAAATAAAGCCATGTTATTATTTATTTTTATTATCATTATATTTGATTAAACCAAATAGCTTATAATAAGAGGAATATTTACCTAGAAAATCATTTTTCATTATGAAATGAATCAAAATCAAAATGATTTGAAAACTGAAAATATTTAAACCTACTTAGAAAAAGTTGCAGACAATGAAGAACTGAATTTAAATTTTATCACATTCGATATGAACAAATATGCTCATCAATCAACGTTCAAGTACTTTTTAAATTATAAATTACCTATCTTTTATTTTTTAGAGTAGAAAATTTTAATAGTACCTATTTATCTCAAGCAACTGAAATTACTATCAAAAATTAAAATCTATCGTTTGATATATTACTTAATAAGTTTTAACGTTTGCTTTTCTAATATTCCAAATATATGAATGAATAAGAGTAAAAATTATTAAATGATAATAGACAAATTTGCAATTTTACAAAATATTATAAGAAACTCTGCTGCAAATGGTCAAATAATTAAAAATATAACAAGTACATGCTACGTGTACCTTCTTAGATCATATTTAAGGATTTAAAAAGACGCAGTTGTGCAAATATTAACCAAAAAATATTTTATTAAAATATATAGAATATAAAAAGCACGGGATCGGGAAATATACAATTGGATTTTGATTATTTACATCAATTTAAGAAAAACATATATTTTTCGTTAATGCTTATTTTAAAGAATCTAACCTAATATAACTTAATAAAAACAATCTTAAAACGCAATAAAAAAACAACAAAACATCAGTCTTCGTTCATCCAGAAATGATGGTGGTAATCGGTAACTTTGTGGCAGTGCGTTGTCATTTTTTGGGTGGATCATCATCTGCAACAAAAAGTTTAAAATTACAAAAAATGACAACAATAAAAGAGATTGTTATGACCTTGATAATAGTTACCTTGCAATACAATCACAGCATACAAAAATAAAATATAAAAAATGTCCTTGTTTAATTTAATTTTTAAATGAATTTTGCTATAGACGTGTAATAACGCCTAAGATGCATTCCTTTAAGAAGGTAGAAAATAATTAACTTTCAGTTTCAAAGAAATTATATGTAGTTATTGTCAGTTGTTAACAAAAAATATCTAAAATTATGATGGTTTATTTCTACATAGCCTTAAGCTTTAGAATGGCGACCTTGGCAAATTGCAATCCGGAAATATAGACATGATATTGCGTATGCTTCTGTCTTTGTCTCTCTTACAGAAACATATGCAATATTTTAGTGGCACAAACTTAACTAAAAGAATACAAACCCCGTCTATACAAGTGCCATGATTAACCTGAGAGTTTTACAAAGACTTGACCTTTGTTTTAAATGTCACTTGCCGACATTAGAATTGCATCTTACGACTGCATCTTCATTATTAATTATTTAATGTTCATCTCGGAATTTAAATAGATGAATGACAATCATTATTCATCATTTTATTTTAAAATAGGTAGGACTATGTAGTACCTAATTTTATATACACATTTGTTTTAATCAATAATTTTATAAATTAGTTATCATCGAATTAAAAATATGTTTCATATTCCATTTACAAATACGTAGTTTTGTCTATTTTTTATATCCTTTTTACTATAAGTAAAAACTGGACCTAGTCGCGCAACGAGCATAAGGTCACTGTACCGAAATAAGCAAGATCAACAAACCCAACAGCAGATAAAAAATAAATAAAGGAATCCCTAAAGAATCTTTCGGGAGATATTAAAAGTGTAGTATAAAAGTAATAACTTTAAGATTATCCACTCCTAATGGAGTTTAAATCCAGAGTGATCGGTCAATGTACTCGTTTTTAAGCTTTGTCATTCATTATTAAAACATAGGGGGTTCAAATCACAATTTGTAGGTTAAGTAAGGTTCTATTAAGATGCACCAGGTCGGCAGACTAGTAAGCGATGCTAAGAGTATTTATATTATGTAAGTAATTACTACTTCTCATACATTAAATCCCACCTTCTTTCCAAGGTGTCAATGATCTCAGGTCAATCAGCTGGTAGATTATTTTGGTAACTATGTGATCTGCATTAATCGCTCATGAACAAAAACAGGAGAATGCACTGTGACTAAGTCTCGTGAATTATTGAACTTAAATTTAAAAAACATCAGGAGGCTAATAAGAGTCGGAAAATACTAATTTTAATTACCTAAATCAGTGTTTGGTAATTACTCCGTTTGTAATCGAAATCATAAATATAACAGACCAAAATATCAAATAAGCAATTTTAAAAAGATAACATGTGAAATACTCTTGGTAAAAATTAAAAAGTAGGTATATTTCCAAAACGCTTTTCGTGTTTTTTCTAAAGAGAAACCATATTCATATGCGTGTGCAATATGCGAGTAATAAGATTTGCGGAGGTGGTCCAAAGGTAGGCGAATGAATTACAAAAGTCCGGTCAATAACCGAACAAACTAAATATGCGGAAGTGAACTTACCGGAGTCTTTTGCGTCGGCAGCTTGAAGTTTCCGGACGGCCGCCGTCACCTCTTTGACGGTGCCACATTCCTCCACATTTTAGTATAATCCTGTTGGGTCCAGACCTTTACTTCTAGTCATCGACATCTTATGGTATTTATTTGTTATTTAATGATACTTAGTTAATTAAATATAATTAGTCACGCACTAGTATTGTCCAGTAGGATCTAATTTTCCTCCGTCCATAGCGATTATTAAGTTATTTTAATAAAAAATTCAACTCATGCAGAAAGTGCCACTTTTTACTAATATAAATTATATCTAATAGAGCCCAGTGGGGTCGAGACCGAACATGCTGTTGCTAGAACTTATAAAGATATTAACGTTGCACCTCTCACGGACTTATTGCTTGAAATGATTCGTAGTGGGTCGATTCTGGGCTTAAATGTAATGGGTCGCTGCGCTGTCTGTTTAATAGGAGTGGGGGAGGAAAACGCCGGGACGCCAATCCAGCCCTGACCCACTCACATTGACTTGCCAGTGAACCCTTTGCGATTTAGTAAATATTTGATATAGGTTGGTACCTACATTAATTCTTATCTCACTCTGCCAGTTGCATAATGTTAACAATAGATTTTACAAAATTAACAAATATATATTTTAAAACTTGTAACTGGTAGGTAACATAAAGACATTAAAATGAAAAATAAAAGTATTTTTCAGTCATGGATAACAATATCGAAAATAATAAAACTAATCCCACCAACTCACTAGTGTTCCGTCACGGTTTTTTACAAATATCTTGAAAACTACGAATTTTCTCAAAAAATGTTAAATGTGCCTACAACAGACAACTTGAAAGTTATGAAAAATAATTTGAAATATTTTGTAGCTTTGGAAATAATAAATCTAATGACAATAATTTGTGATATAAAAAATCCAAATTTTTTGGAAAAAAAACGTATTTTTATTCGAATTTGTATAAACAATCGTCTTATTTCAAATTTCTGTTGTGCAATATAAAGTTTATTCAATTATCTTACAAAGGGAATCAACCGCGCTCATTTATTTTATTTAAGATGTCTTTCTATAGCCACTCGATTTTGATAAAAATAATGGAAAAAAAAACAAAATGAAAAATTCTCACTTTTCGGAAAATATCTTGAAAAATATGAACTTTAAGAATAGAGCTCACTAACTTTAATTGAAGCTGGCAAAATTATATTTTTGCTTCTAGTAACATTTTAACATTTTCAGATTAACTATCAAGAAAATGGAGGTGTGTGTGTTAGATATATGTCAAAACCACTTCCTGTTTCTTGTGAAAAATACTGAACACACTTTCAAGCGTGATAATCCACGACTCTAGAAAAACTCATACGAGCGTTTAGCAGAGTGTTCTTTATAAACGAGGACTCTGAAGAAAAGGAAGACGAAGAATTTTTTTCTTAATTTTATCGAATAATTGCATGATTTTAGTCTTAAATTTCACCTTTTTGGATCCGAAAAGCATTTTTTATCCTAAATTTGTTCATTTTTCAGATGCCATTTTATATATTAATTTTTTAAACACCAGATTGGTAATCAGTGACATCGCGTAAACCTCTAAGTAAATATTTTCAGTACAAAATAACCGAAATTTTTCGAGTCTAACATTTTCAAAATAATTTTTCATAAGAAAATGAGTTTTATAGAGTTCTAAAGATACGAAAAGAAAATCGGCAAAAAAGTGGTAGAAAACTTCAGTTAACATTATAGAAAGCCGTTAAAAACGTTTTTAGGAAAATCCATTTTGGTCCAATTGATTTCCTAATGATTTACATTTTATTTCCACATTCAGTGGAAGTATAGTAACGACAAAAAAATTTTTAAAAATTTTTATTGTCCAAATAGGCTTAAAATGTCATGAAACGTCGAGATTTTAAGTTTGAGCGAAAAAAAAATTTCTATCTGTCTGTCTGTAGGTCTGTCTGTCGGTCTATCTGTCGGTCTGTCTGTCGGTCTGTCTGTCGGTCTGTCTGTCGGTCTGTCTGTCGGCCTGTCTGTCGGTCTGTCTGTCGGTCTGTCTGTCTGTCTGTCTGTAACTTTTTTTTGTGCGCACGTTTACTCTGGAAACGTTTAAGATATTGACTTGAAATTTGGTACTTTAATGAGATCTAGAACTAGATTATATTTTCATCTTGTTCCGTCGAAGGGTTGGGGGGTAAATTGGGATAAATTTGGGGTAAATAGGTCAATCAAGCAGGTAAGAGTCCATAAAATTGGTATTTAGTATATACAAGAGAAGCTGAGGTCTCAAAAAAATTTTTGGCATTAGCCACCCCCATTACCACCCTCACCCCCTTATTAAAGGGGATGAAAAAAGATTGTGATTTAGTGTATGTACAGGAACCAGAAACCTCAAAATATTTTTTTACTTCATCCACCCCCCACCCCACTACCGATGTGGGGTATCGTTTTATGGGTTTTTGAGGTAGAGGATTTCAAATATTATATTATTAAAGTTCCATAAACAATTATTTTCACATTAAAAGTTTTTTCGTTGTGAGTGACTTGGATAGAGAATCTGGATGTGGAAGTAGTGATTCCTTGGGCAGCGGTTTTTCGCATATAGGAGCACTATTTCAGTAAATGAGAAATATTGTATTAAGTATAAAATAAACAGTTGTTTTCAGTTCTCTTATACTGATTTGATACAATAAACTAAAGTTTTACCACAGTATAAACAAAATATTAAACATCGACAAAAAAGCTTTTACATTGAAGCCAACGTTTTTTGCATGTGTTCCCTACATGACTTCATAGTTAGATATATACGGTGTGTGCTATTTAATACCGCAGCACCCCATTATTTTGGAACACGTTAGCCGTTATTATTATTTTTTTTTTTTTGAGATATGCTCGATGAGCCTTATTTGACTGTTTTGAAATATTTTCAAGGCTAAGCTCCTCTAAATGGGTCGAAATTTCGAGATCGACTATTAGGCAATTTTCTATCGGCAAATTGGATAGTGTATTCGATTCTCAGTTGTCTCAAATATCCTCTATACAAAATTTTAGCTCGATATCTCATATAGGCTGTTTGTTATTCAATAGCCAAATTTAAAATTTCACCCTTCTCCACTGGCCCTGTATAAAAGTCAGCTAGGTTTTTTAAAAAGGTAGTCATTCGACTTAAGGAACACCATATACTAAATGAGGAAGAGAAAACCGCTGCCCAAGAAATCACTACTTCCACATCCAGATTTTTCATCCAAGTCTCTCACAACGAAAAAACTTTGTATGCGGAAATAATTTTTTATGGAACTTTCATAATGTAATATTTGAAATCGTCTACCCATAGAACGAGATCCCACATCGGTAGTGGGGTGGGGGTTGTGATAGGGAGGTGGATTAAGTAAAAAAATATTTTGAGGTTCTTGAGTTTGAAGTTTTTGGTTCTTGTACACACAGTAAATCACATTTTTTTTTAGTAATGGGGGTGGTATAGCTTCTCTTGTATATACCAAATAACAACTTTATGGACTCTTACCTGCTTTTATCTATTTACCCCCATTTATCCCAATTTGCCGCCAACCCTTCAACGGAATAAGATGAAAATATAATCTAGTTCCAGATCACGTTAAAATACATACGTGTACCCAATTTCAAGTCAATATCTTAAACGGTTCCACAGTAATCGTGCGCACAAAGAAAGCTAGGCAGACCGACAGACAGATTTTTTTTTGCTCAAATTTAAAATCTCGACGTTTCATGACATTCTAAGCCTATTTGAACAATAAAAATTTTCAAAATTTTTTTTGTCGTTACTATACCACTGGATGTGGAAGTAAAAGAAAAGATATTCTTTAAATAAATAGTGTTTCTATACATTATTCAGTTGCTGTACAGAGTTGACCCAAATTAGATGGGATTTGAGGTTTTCTCTAAAACTATGGAAGATAGACAAAAACCAATATAGATATCCTGAGCTCCATTTCCGAGAAACAAACAATGGCGCAAACCGCGATCGTCTGTCTTTTTCGCCTACCGAGCTATAGAGCGTTTTTGGAATCGAAAATGTCAAACATATTCTTAAGGCACTTTTTTGGGTAGAATCCTTTGCTGATGAGAAGAAAATAATGCCTCAGTTTTCGAGTTTTTTTAAATGGAATACCCTGCAAATTATTTCATCATTCGATCACAACTTAAACTAGCTATCAAACGATATATCATATGTCACATTTATCTACAGAAAAAGTGGTTAATTTTCGAAAAATTTAACGTATTTTTGAGGAGTCCATGGTAACAACAACAACACTTCTTATAATATACAATAATTTTGCCAACAATAGGAAAAACTAAACTACAATAAATGTTCAAATTGTCTTCCATTGACATCTATGCATTTTTGACACCTTCTCCTTACAGCATTTGTTGCATTTCCAATCATGACAGGAGTTATTGTCCGAGAAGCAGCTAATTACCACTAATAATGACATTTGATTGGTGCAATGTTGGGATTCCTAAATTACTTCCACATCCAGTGGAAGTATGGTAACGACATTTTTTTTTTATTATTCTAATAGGCTTAGAATGTCATGTCATGTCGAGATTTTACGTTTAAGCAAAAAAAAATCTGTTGGTGTGTCTGTAACTTTATTTGTACGCACGATTACTTTGGAACCGTTTAAGATATTGACATGGCACACTTACGTACTTTAACGAGATCTGCAACTTGATTATACTTTGATCTTATTCCGTTGAAGGGTTGGGGGTAAATTGGGGTAGTTGGGGGGAAAAGGTAGTCCATAAAATTGGTATTTAGTATATATAAAAGAAGTTAAGGGGGTGAAAAAAATAAAATGGCAATTTAGCGTGTATAAAATTATTTTGTATTATAAGAAGTGTTGGTGTTATTAATAGTTTGCCATGGCCTCCTCACAAATATATTAAATTTTTCGAAAATTAACCAGTCTTTCTAGAGATAAATATGACACAGCTAATTTAAGTTGTAATCGAATAACGAAATAATTTACAGGGTGTTCTATTTAGAAAAACACAAGTTATGTCTATATTTCGAAAACTGAGGCATGCTTAATTTTCTAGATTTTCGAAATCTACCCAAAATACCCACTAAACAATACATTATTACTTTAATAAAACCTCAATATTACAAAGTTACATGTAATGTTATGTAATACAGATCATGAACAGTGTCGTAATGCTACTACAAAGTAATTTGTCATACTATTAAATGTTACTCTGTTACATTGTTAAAAAGGTAACATTGTGAAAATATTACTTAATGTTCATAACACATTGACGTAATAATTTATCAATATAACTTGTCACATTACATACTTATTTAACGTGTTACATTACATACTTATTTATATCTCACTATGAATATCATTGCTGCAATGTATGCTTAATATTCGAATACTAGTAAGATAATGTAGTATCAAGTTAAATGTAAATATTAAGGCAACATTAATTTAGTTCTGAATTAATATTGCCCCAAAGTAACAACCTTGGTTGAATACTATAGTTGTCCCAGTGCCAGAGTTAGTATTAGAGGATTACGGACAGAAATATTATGTCAAATTATGTGTTTCTACTCATAGGAAATTGTAAGATGTACTGTACAAATTTATGAGTGGGGGACACATTATTCGACAGGCACCTGTCCATCAGCACTAACTTGCATCAGTTGAGGCATCTATAGTATTTAATAAATAATCACCTAAACGTAAAATAAAAAGAAAACATTTAATCAAAAATATATTTTGTTAAAAATATACATAAAAATATATATGTATAAAAATAAATAAAAATAAAAATGCAAATTTTCAACAATAAAAAAAACTAGTGTTATAAAAAAATCCATATTATTCATTGCCTCTCTCGCTGTTTCCTTTGTTTGGCGAAACGCAGCCATTCAGCTACCACATCTTCGAATTATTTTGCTGTGGTGTCTGCGAAGGTAATTTTAACAGCCTCTGTTAAAAAATGGAGTATATTAATATCTAATCGAGAATACAGTATAGAAGTATCGTAGTTACTGGCATAACATAGTTAATCATTATCTTTATTATGGTACAAAAACACGAGACCATAGGTCGAGTGTCTTTCAGTTATCGAGTTATATTATCAAAATGACAACCAAGCTTAAGTGCAAATAAAAAGACAGTCCAATCAGTCGGGAATTTTGCCCTGCAAAATATGGAGTAGTAATGATTTTGATATATGTTGTTTAAGTCGAGGCCATGATAAAAAACACAAGTTTTCAACCTTAGAGGTGGGGAGGCGGCGCGAACCGCCATCTTAAATTAAAGGTGCGAAAAATTGTTCTTTCAAAATAATTCGGCAACGCTCAATCCTACGAGGAAAATGTTGAAGATAAAGTTGAAGAGGACAAAATTTCCTACATTTTTTGTGTATACATTTTTATTGTAAGTCTAATGTTTAAAGAGATACAGCGTCAGACAAATGGATTTAAGAAGAAAAAATTTTTTTTATTATGTAATGCATGTTTACAACATAACATATTTTATATTGTTTTAATAAAGATATACTATAATAATACTTGTATTGAAACTAAAAAAAATATTAAATTGACGGGATAGTATTACAGTAGCTTATATCATTTCTCGAAAATAGGAAACAAAAGTTTAATGACAGGTATTCAGAAGAATTGGCATCAAAACATGAAATACCTCAAGAGTCGGTACTTGTTCTTATACTCTTTTTATAATTATTAGATAATCCAACATTTTTTAAAGAAATTTCAAATAATTATAAAATTTTATGTCCCGACTATTGGCTACAAAATTTTAAATCCCTTACAAAATCCTTACACACGCTTTATCCTTACACAATTTCTTAGAAACATTCAATATACCAAAAATGTAAGTAATTATTATCAAATCAAAAACACTGCTCTCTAAGCCTGTACGTATTAAAGGCAGGACCGTCCGCGCAACAATGGAGTTTGAGCATTTTTTGAACAAAAAAAACGTTAAACATTTTCCCACCGCTGTATCTCGTTACGTGTTAGACTTACAATATATATATATATATATATATATATATATATATATATATATATATATATATATATATATATATATATATATATATATATATATATATATATATATATATATATATATATATATATATATATATATATATATATATATATATATATATATATATATATATATATATACATATATATATATATATATATATATATATATATAAAAAATGTAGGAAATTTTATCCTATTCAACTTTGTCTTGAACATTCTTCTCGTAGGATCGAGCGTTGCCAAATTATTTTGAAAAAACATGTTTCCCTTCACTTTTCAATTATTAATAAGAAACGTCAGCCAATGAGAAATGAGCATTGTAGATTTCAGTCATTATTTTTTTTTATGTTCTTTACAAACAAACAAAGCTTCCTGCAAAGTGGCTGAAATAATAAAATAATATAGAAGCGTTTTTTTTTCGCATTTTTGAAAATTTACCCCCTTTAAACGCAGCAGTACACAGGTGACTGAAGTTTGTTTTATTTTTTCTTACCGCTTTGTGAAACTTTTGATATATGGTACAGTGTCAATAAAATCACTTAATTTTTAGTATATCATAAATTAATAACAAAAATTAAATTACAAGAAAACGCAGACACATAGATTTCAGCCGACTGCTTTATATCAATGACATATTGACAGGCGACGTTTAAAACAAATGACTGACACAATAAAATCATATAGGAGCGTTTGTTTTCCATTTCTAATTACCTCTTAATTAAAAAATCAGCAACGGCTGTAATGACTGAAATGTTTTTTCCGGCTTGTCATTATGACGTCTTTACACTTTTCAACTTCAGTCACACAATAAAATGATATAAAAAATTCTGCCACCAGCTCCCTAGCTATTACGTTGGTCGAGCAGCCAACTTAAAACAAGTGATTTACTTATCAGAGGCCTAATATCAAATTTTTATTTTTTTTATCTCCGTGATTAGGACCACATATGCAACGGATCTGGGGTTAAGCCCCTAGCCTCCGATGAGTAAAGCAATAAATAACTGACCTAAAATAAGCAAATTGAAACAAGAATAATATTTTAATAGGTCCTTTCCTTTGTATACGAAGTGTAGCACTGAACTACACAGTCGTTTCTTAGTCGTTTCACAGTCGTTTTTTACACCCAAAGTCGTTTCTTCGCAAGGATATGGTGTAACATGCACTACATTTTACCATTCCTTCGTCCAGTATAAGGTCCACTGGTCAGCACTGGTATAGCTCTTATCTCCACCTGGTCAAAGGCAGGTGTGAATTGCACTGGACATGCGCAATAAAAATATTTGAATTAATAGGGTAGTTTCTGGACTTTGAGGTGAATTATTTGTTGTGTATTGGTGTGGGAAAATTGAGGAAATTCAGTTTAAAATTGCAGGTTGGAAGATGACCCACAAGTAATTAATCTTCTAAGAATTGGTAACTATAAAAAATACCGTATAGGAATGTATTATTTACCTAATCTAACAATTTTTCTTAGATGATCAATTCACTGAGGAATTCTTGCAGAAAGCTTTCGAAAAAAATAAATTAGAAAAATTTCAATTTCAATTACACTTGTCCATTCCATTGCTTTTATCACACTCATATACAGTATACACTGAATTTCAGCTGACTTTGCGTGTAGTGTAAAACACACTACACTCAAAAACAAAGGAAAGGACCTATGTCCTATATTGTTATATGTTTATCAATAAAATTAGTGTGCTTCGACAAATAACACACTTGTAAAAAATACCGCAAATAACTAAATAAAATCTAAAGTTTATTTTTATTTTGTTGCTGAAAGTTTCCACGAATTTCTACGTTACTGTAATTATCTACTTACTTACCTACCTTATTCTCGCTTTTATCACCAATTTTTGAGATTAAGGCACGACACACTTACTCACAACATATCGAATGTTTTAAGGTTATGTTCATACTATTTTAGACGGGAAACGACGCGTCCTGTCAATAGGCGAGTTTTCACAAAAGTTCATGGTAGTTACATAGAATAAACGTTGCAGATAATGTTAATGTATGATCAAATGGATATTATTAATAATGTATGAGATTAATTCGTAACACATTTACAGTTATATATGTGAAATATTTTCGTGTAATATTACATGTTACGTTCTTGTAATATAATATGCTTATTTTACTGGTAATATTAAAGATACATTGACGATAATATGTGACATACATTTGCTAAATATATTTTTTTATATTACGTAAATATTTTCGAGCTAATATTAACTAAATGTTTGTTCAATATTTTGCAATTTAACATTTCTCAGCTATACCAAAGTTAGTTATTTTAATATAAATATCATATTGCAAGAAAACATTAAATATGTTACTTCAGTTTAACATTGCGTAATATTACGGATATATATTTTGTTTAGTGGGTAGTGCCTTAAGAATGTGTTACTCGATTTTTGATTGAATTGAGATATAGAGGTCATGAAAATTTTCCAAAAACGCTCTGTAACTCTATAGTTAAGAAGTTAAAAAGATAGACGATCGCGGTTTGCGCCATTGTTTGTTTCTAGAAAATCGAGCTCAGGACACCTATATTGTCTTTTGTTTATCTGCTATAATTTTAGAGAAAACTCCAAATCCCTTCTAATTTGTTTCACCCTGTACGTGCGCCTTAATGAAAATTTTCCAAACAAATGGATTATACGGAATAGCTTTTCTGTTTCTGTCTTATTTAGTGACATCAACATCACATACTAAATGAGGAAGAAAAAAGAAAAGCTATTCCGTATAATCCATTTGTTTGAAAAATTTTCATTAGGGCACCTACGTACAGCAACTGAATAATGTATAGAAGCACTATTTATTTAAAGAATAACTTTTCTGTTTTCTTCCTCATTTAGTATTTGATGTTCCATAAGCCGAATGAACTACTTTACCTTTTTAGTAACTTAACCGACTTTTATACAGGACCAGCCAAAAAGTGAGAAATTTTAAATTTGGCTATTGAATATTGATTTAACAAACACCAATGAGGTATCGAGCTAATATTTTGTATAGAGGTATTTGAGACAAGTGAGAATCAAAAACGTTGTCCATTTGCCGATAAAAAATTGCCTAATAGTCAATCTCGAAATTTCGACCCATTCAGAAGAGCTTAGTAGACCTTGAAAATATGAAAATTACAAATTTTTCAAAACAATCAAACAGACTGAGACGGTTTTGGCAGTGAAATCGTGATGTTGACGCCAAGGCCGAGATGGGCAGGGTGCAATGGCAGATTAGAACCGCCATCAATACTGCAAAAAAAACGGAATTGGCGGGATAAGCTGATGCCTGCAGTACACTCTCGCCGAGGCGTTGCGAGGGCAGGTGAGCGCGAGAGTGTACTTGCTGCGCTCGCATCGCCCCGTGCGCCCTCGCCTCGTCTCGTTAATGCACTCGCCTGCCCTCGCAACGCCTCGGCGAGAGTGTACTTGCCGCGCTCGCATCGCCCCGTGCGCTCTCGCTTCGCCTCGCTTCGCCTCGCTTCGCCTCGCTTCGCCTCGCTTCGCCTCGCTTCGCCTCGCTTCGCCTCGCCTCGCCTCGTTAACGCTCCGATCTGTGTCGGTTTTTTGGCCACGAGTCAAAGGGAACAGAAGCGAGGCCGAGGGCACCTAGTATATTCTCGCTTGCTCTCGTCTAGGAAGCTGAATTTTTGCAAAAAGGGGAAAAAATTTGAAAATTATCGACCATAAAGATCTTCCAGATGAATTCAGAAAAAAATATTACGTCGTATGAAATTTAAAAAAAATAAAGAAAAATCGTGCCCAAAAGTGCATTTTTTGAAAAGGTGCTATCATGATATTTTTCAGATAGACGCGCATTTGTGTTATTAATACCCTCAATTTTTTCAGATTTTTTTATTTGGTGGCACATGTTGAAAAAAAAAATAAAAACTTCAAAACAAATATTTATTACATTTCTTAATAACATAATTTTTAACTAAACATCAAAAAGATAATTAATCCTCGTTACTTTCCTCATCTATCACCAGCTGCATGCTTGCGATATCAAAAATAGGGGCCAGAATTTCAGCTGGATTAATAAATTCATGATAGACCTTCTTCTTCTTGTTATTCACGACGTCTTGGCAGACATTTTGAGATCCATTAATTGTTCTAGTTGTCTTCTCTTTGTAATAAGGCACGTATGACAGCATCACACCACCTGCCGCGGTTGCCACATTAGGTGCACAGCACCTAAGCTCTCTTCCAACAGCTCTTTGGTAATAACAGCCCAATGTTAAGAAGGGCGCTATATATATTGTCTTCTCACCGATTGATGTGACCAAAAAATTAGAGAATTCGGGAAAATACAATGCTAGAGAGTCGCTTTGTGGAACGTACTTCTTAGAGCATTGAGAATATTGAGATGGTATGATGGGCTGTTCACGGAATTCGTAACAAGCGCCTTCAGGCGTTTTCACCTCTTTTTTCTCACATGTTGAAAGAAAATAACAAAAAAAAACCGCTGCCCAAGGAATCACTACTTCCACATCCAAATTTTTTATCTGTCACTCACAACGAAAAAATTTTGTATGTGGAAATAATTGTTTATGGAACTTTAATAATATAATATTTGAAATCCTCTACCCCAAAAACCCCACATCGGTAGCGGGGTGATAGTGGGGGTGGATGAAGTAAAAAAACATTTTGAGGTTTCTGGTTCTGCTCTGTACACATCCTAAATCACAATATTTTTTCATCCCCTTTAATAATGGGGTGGGGGTGGCTATTGCCAAAATTTTTTTTGAGACCTCAGCTTCTCTAGTATATACTAAATACCAATTTTATGGACTCTTACCTGCTTGATTTACCTATTTTCTCCAAATTTACCCCCATTTACCCCCCAACCCTTCGACGGGACAAGATGAAAATATAATCTAGTTCTAGATCTCGTTAAAGTACATATGTGTACCAAATTTCAAGTCAATATCACAAACGGTTCCAGAGTAAACGTGCGCACAAAAAAGTTACAGACAGACCGACAGACAGAAATTTTTTTTTCTCAAACTTAAAATCTCGACGTTTCGTGACATTCTAAGCCTATTTGAACAATAAAAATTTTTAAAAATTTTTTTGTCGTTACTATACTTCCACTGGACGTGGAAGTAAAAACTATTTATTAGTTTCTACAATCACTGATTTCTTCTAAAATAATACAGTACGATCTGTGTTTTTTGGAGTTCATGTTTTCTTTCAGTTTCTCTCTATTGCATGGAAGTGACGAAAATATTGTCAAGATGCGGCTACTGCTGACTGAGTGATGCAAACGGGCATAAACATGTAACTGTAATAATAAATCTGGCATCACGAGAGTGGGGATGTAGTCTATGATATTACCATGACAACAAAGTTGTGCATTACTTCATGATACATACATAGACTACAGGCCAAATTATGATGGATATACTGGAATACGTCATTTTTGTAATTGTACCAAGAGACTACGAACAGATGTATGTTGCTCACACGTTGCGGTTGCTGATTATTATTTATCACACGGTAGATATCTATCTGGATCTGCAACAAGTTGGGCAAAATTTGGCGTGACAGAAATATCACGAAACGCACAAAGATCAGACTTACTGTCGAACTAGTTCTTTCCATCTTTCTGTACACCTCTGAGATGTGGACCGTTAGGGAGACAGACAGACGACGTATTGATTCTTTCGAGATGTACGCCTGAAGGCGCCTGTTACGAATTCCGTGGACAACCCATCGTACCATCTCAATGCTGTAAGAAGTACGTCCCACAAAGCGACTCTCCAGCATTGTATTTTCCCGAATTCTCTCATTTTTTGGTCACATCAACCGGTGAGAGGACAATATATAGCGCCCTTCTTAACATTAGGCTGGTATTACCAAAGAGCTGTTGGAAGAGAGCCTTGGCGGGGCTGTGCGCCTAATGTGACAACCGCTGCAGGTGGTGTGATGCTGTCAGACGTACCATATAACAAAGAGAAGACAACTAGAACAATTAATGAACCTCAAAATGTCTGCCAAGACGTTGTGAATAACAAGAGGAAGAAGATATATATCATGAATTTATTAATCCAGCTGAAGTTCTGGCCCCTATTTTTGATACCGCAAACATGTAACTGGTGATATATGAGGAAAGTAACGAGGATGAATTATCTTTTTGATGTTTAGTTAAAAATTGTTTTAAAAAATGTAATAAATATTTGTTTTGAAGTTTCTATTTTTTTTTTTCAACATGTGCCACCAAATAAAAAAATCTGAAAAAATTGAGGGTATTAATAACACAAATGCGCGTCTATCTGAAAAATATCATTATGGCACCTTTTCAAAAAATGCACTTTTGGGCACTTTGGATTTTATTTTTTTTTTAAATTTGAATTTAGCTCCAAATACGACGTAATATTTCATCTGGAAGATCTTTGTGATCGATAATTTTTTCAAATTTTTGGTCCATTAGGTAAGTCGCAACAGATTTTTAATTAACAATTGCCCTTTTTGCAAAAATTCAGCTCCCCTTGGATTTCTGAAATAATATTGTAATAAATATTTTTTTACAGTCAAGGGAATATTTTGATGCCAATTTCATGTAATTTTCTTTATGGGCATTTTTTATATGCTTAACCGGCTACACCCTTCATTAATTCAGGCATGTTTCATTGTTATACAGTGAGGTAAATAATAATTATTAAAATCACATTTAAATTTTCAATTGTTCTATTTCGATAAATTGTTTTCATCCACCATCTTCACTTAACTATAGTATATTAGCGTGCCCAGATTAGGGCAACAATATACAGAAAGTAGGTAATTTCGTAATAAATAAAAAAGTGTGTAAGTTGTGATTTGCTTAATACCTAAATAATATTTTCTAATCATGATAAAAGCAAATAAATCAAATTAATTAATTGTAAAAATATCCATGTCATTCATTCACATTACTAAAAACAGAGACATTCGCCGAGCGGTCTCGGCGAGAGTGTACTGCAGGCATGAAAGCTTTGAATCCCCAGGAGAACTCGCTGTGGAAGCTATCGTGGGCCATGAAAAGTACCTGCGCTGACAAACGCCAACGGGCAGACGGCTTTGACGGACTCGTAGAAAGCGGACAACTTTGCAAACTATTTTGCGGACAAACATAATATACAAATACCAAACAATGTTGAGCATGACCACATTGAAAATGACATTAATGAACTAATTGGCCATGACGCATGACGCCCAATTGACACAGCGAGAATTTTTAAAGGTCATGGCCATGCCCTCGGAAGAGGCCGGCATTGTCTGGACCTTACCGACCGACAAAAGTCCTGGGTTCGGACGATTACAATAAGATACTCAAATATCTCCTGAGGAAAGGTTTTATGCAATTGACGTACATTGTCATCGCAATTTTGCGACTGGAACACTGGCCTTGCCAGTGGAAATGCGCCGTGGTCCTGCCAAGTTGATAAAGAAGGTCATCCTGATGAGATTAGACCCTGCTCAGGATGAACTCCACATCAACGTCGAGTGCCAGTTCGGGGTACTGTGCAGCAGGTCGCCAGGATCGTGAATGACGTCAAGGTGCAATGCAACCTCGGGAAGAGCACCGTCATGGTGCACCTCAATATTGAGAAAGCCTTCCATACCGCATGGATCCCGGGGCTGCTTCAAAGACTAAACGCACTGGAGTTTCCCATGCAAATAACGAAACTTACTCACTCTTACCTGACAGTTAATCGCTGCAGGTCGGAGTGAATAACAAAGTATCTATTCGGCGGGACATTCGTGCAGGCGTCCCCCAGGCTTGTCGCCAAAGTTGTACAACGTGCAGCAAAAAGATTGTTACTGATCCGATTTGGGCCGAAATGATCATAATAGCTTCGGAGAAGCATATTCGTTCGTATTTCACATGTTCCATACATATTTTGTTCGTAATTTTCCGTTCTAGTGCTGTCAAAACTTCAAAAATTGAAAAAAATTCTAAATGGCCCCATTGCAGATAAATGAAGACTTGGAGGGGAAAACGTACCCGAATAAACATTTCTCTTCATACTTTGGGCTTTCCATTGGTATGTCTATCTTCTCTGTAGCGTCACCCGTTACAGAGCTACGCAACTTTGAGGGTCAGCGAGCGGCGGCCGCGCCCGCCATGTGCCCGGTGGAACTGCCCTGGCTGCGCTGATAAGACCAGTTGCGAATTCCTGTTTATATATTATTGGTGTTTTATAAGATTTATTGAATGAAATTTAACTTGTCAGACTCAGAAAATGACTTTATTCGGCTAGACAATTGACATTATTGATCTACTGGGAAGTAGGGTTGTCCGGACCATTATCCATATCCACGACTGGTTGTTTGTGCAGCTGGATTCTCTACAGATTCGGCACATGATGTTGCAGTTCAGACCAGAGTTTCTGCACTCGCACTGGGCACCGCAGTCCCTCTTGTAGGCACAAGAAAATAGCCGTAGCAGGCTATCGGGAGCTGGCAATAATGTCAATTGTCTAGCCGAATAAAGTGATTTTCTGAGTCTGACAAGTTAAATTTCATTCAATAAATCTTATAAAACACCAATAATATATAAACAGGAATTTGCAACTAGTCTCATCAGCGCAGCCAGGGCAGTTCCACCGGGCACATGGCGGGCGCGGCCGTCACTCGCTGACCCTCAAAGTTGCGAAGGCCCGTGACGGGTGACGCTACAGATAAGATAGACATACCAATGGAAAGCCCAAAGTATGAAGAGAAATGTTTATTCGGGTACGTTTTCCCCTCCGAGTCTTCATTTATCCGCAATGGAGCCATTCCGAATATTTTTTTTCAATTTTTGAAGTTTTGACAGCACTTGAACGGAAAATTATGAACGAAATATGCATGGAACATGTGAAATACGAACGGATATGCTTCTTCGAAGCTTTTATGATAATTTCGACCCAAATCGGACTAGTAACAACCTTCTTGCTGCACTTTATAGCCAGCTCTGCAATTTCTGCGACTTAGGTCCTTGTTGCTCCGCAAAAACAAGGAAGCTGACAGGGGAGAGTAGGGGACTTTTTGGTACGTGTTGTCCTGGACCAAAACTACAATCCTGAAAATTTCCAGCTTTACAATAATTAATTCCGGGTCAAAAACTAAAATTCCTGTGCTACATTGCTTAAATAAGATCACTCAATTTTGCCGCACTAATGAACCAATGCATACACTTAGAGTGTATGCATTGGTGGTAGTGTCAAAGTTAAAGAACTAAGGATATAGCTCGTCTTGAGCCTTCTTGATTATTTAGACTAGACGTGATAGACGCAACAATGAATGACTTAAATGTCCGAGTGTCGCCGCTGCGACACTCAGAGTGGCGTAACTCCGTAACGGGTGACGCTACAGAGAAGGTAGATATAGCAATGGAAAGCTCAAAGTGTGAAGAGGAATGTTTATTGGGGTACGTTTTCCCCTCCGAGTCTTCATTTCGGAATTTTTTAAATTTTTTAAAAATTTTTTAAAATTTTTGAAATGTTGACACATCTAGAACAGAAAATTATGAACAAAAATATGCATGGAACATCTTTAATATGAACGGATATGCTTCCCCTAATCTTTTATGATCATTTCGACCCAGATCGGACCAGTAACAACCTTCGTGTTGCACTTTATATCCGGCTCTGCAAATTTTTGCGACTTAGGCCCTTGTTGTTCCGAAAAAACAGGGAAGCCGACTGGGGAGAGTAGGGGACTTTTTGCTACGTGTTGTCGTGGACCAAAACTACAATCTTGGAAATTTTCAGCTTTACAATAATTAATTCCGGGTAGAAGCGATATTTTGACTAAAGTTCCTGCGCTATAACTATAATTTTGAAAATTATAAACAAATTTTAAACAAACAATTTAAATAAAGACACATTTTTTTTTCTTAATACCATAGTAAAATACAACTATATAAAACCGATGTGAACTTGGCAGCTAAAGATAGCAGCAAAAATGACGGAAACGGCCGAAGGTACAGACGTGCAATTAAAATAAAAAGGTTGCACATTTTTTTAAATTAAGTTCCTAATCTAAGAAATTAACAATTACTAGTGGGAAAGAGTTTCAATAATTACTGACCATAATTATTGACCAAGCCCCACCCATTGAAATATAAAATTCTTAAATTAAATGAAGGATATAAGTAGTTATACAGTACCAATACTAGCGCAATTCAAGGTCAAGCTGGAGCTGCGGCTGTAGCTGTGACGTCACGCCCGAAGCCCCGCGGGGGGGCGCGCAGGTGATAGATGATAGATCCTATGATCTAGGTTCTAGTGTGAGGTGAGATCATGCTAGATGATAGATCCTATGATCTAGGTTGTAGTGTGAGGTGGGATCTTCTTAGATGATAGGTCCTAGGACCTAATGGGAGGGGGGAGATGGGAGATCCAATCCCCAAGCTTAGATGAGAGATTATATCTAAAAGGGAGTGGATAAGAGTATACAGGGTGTGTCTAAAATAAGATGGCTGCCGTTTATTGACTAATAGTATTGTATGTTTACGTTAGTGGGCGTTAAGAAAATGGCTACTGACGTCCATCATTGAGATTAAATAGACAAGTCTTATATTTATGAGATAAATATTCGTTCGCTTCTCTACGTTTAGATTTCAATGTACTAAGAACATAATGCAGAGGCGTTATCAGATTCCAGGAAATTGTTAATGTAAATAAATGTCAACCATCTACAGCTATGTGTATATTTAGAACGTGATAACTACAGCGGCTAGATCAAAGGAAATATCGAGACCCAATATAAAAGCTTTTCAGACAAGTCTAGACTTGTTAGCCTGAGTTTTATATAAGATAAATATTCGTTCGGTTCTCTACGTTTAGATTTCAATGTAATAAGAATATAATGCAGAGCCGTTATCAGATTCCAGGAAATTGTTAATGTAAATAAATGAAATCATTTCTGATAGCCTACTAACATAAGATAGGTATATGGTAAAGATGCAGAATTTTGTGTCTTACAATACATGGTTTCTTATGGGAATATGTAGCCACCCCGCAGCGATATAGAAATTTAACATTGTTTTATATGTAAAAGACGAACAGATTATGAAAATTTGGGGGCCTTTTAGAAATCGTCTATTGCAAAGTCACGTGACCCTCGACCGTCGAGTATAAAAGCAGCGTCATCTCCCCACCTCGATCACAGTTCACCGAGACTCCGAGACAAGCAGACCACCTTGTGTAGTAGTGCAGTTTCCAGTGCAAGTGAACAGCGAAGTGGCAGCCCCACAGTGCAAGCTGAGCGTAGCGTTCCCGAACGTTACATAGGCTAGCAGATTGAAGAGGAGAAGCACTAGTTGTCTTTTTCAAGACACTAGTGTACAAAAGATAAATAAAGTCCCCCGCCTGGGGACACTTTGTTTTTCCTTTCTTATCCTCTCCCAATATTCCCAAATTTCACAATTAATAACACAGATTTTTATTACAGGAAAAGCGACGAGATGGCAAGTGACGTGGAAATGGACGGCGAATCGTCCAGAGAGGCCTCCCCCACTCTATACACAGAGAACGAGATGAGACTCATGGAGGAAAATAATAAACTAAGGGCCCAAATACAAAGACTGGAGGCCCAATTACAGGACCTAAACAAGCAACTAAGCCAGCAGCAAGTACAACTAAGCCAGCAGCAAGAACTTAGCCGTGCCCAACATGCCGAAATGATGACGACCATGAAAGCCCTCCACGCCCAACCCCCGGGGCAGCCCCAGGCCCATACCCAGGCCCAAGCCCAAAACCAGGCCCAGCCCCAGGCCCAAACCCAGCCAAAGGAACCGGTAAAACGGAGAGCCACAATGGACGAGGACTCCACCCCCGTGGCAAAAAAGACCACCCAGGCAGCAGAGGCGAAACCATCCACCAGCCAAACACCCGCCCAAAACAAACCTGGGGCTGAAGAGCAGCCACCCAAACAGACAAAAATCCCCCCAGTAATCCTAAGGAAAAAAGAGACCTGGTCCGCAGTCAAGCAGAGAATGGACGAAAACAGGATAAAATTCGAAAAAGCCAGAGTAGTAGCCGAGGGCATCGCTATAGAAACAAGCACCCCGGACGACTTCCGCAAGCTGACAAGAATGCTAGCAAACGAGAGCAGGGAATACCATACCTACGCCCTGCCGGAAGAACGACTACTCAGAGTAGTAATCAGGGGCATCCCAAGCGGTGTCACACCCGACGAAGTCAAGGAAGATCTCATAGAAAAAGGTTTCTCTCCAGCATCCGTACAGAGAATGACGTCCAGACGAACCAAGCAAGAAATACCCCTAATGCTGGTCCAGGTCCCCCTCGCCGAGGAAAGGATCCTGGATGTAAACAGATGCTGTTCGCTAGTAGTGAGGACAGAACGTCAAAAGGCAGCCCTGGCCATAGCACAGTGCCACCGATGCCAAAGATTCGGACACGCCCAGGGACGCTGCACGGCGCAAGCGAAATGTGTCAAGTGTGCAGAGCCACATCATTCGGGTGACTGTAGGAAACCGAAGGAAACTCCAGCAAGATGTGCCAACTGCCAGGGGGCCCACCCGGCTAGCTACAGAGGATGCCCAAAATTCCCTAAAAAGACGGCCCAGACCCCCCAGAGACAGGCGCCACCAAAAGCACAGCAGCAACCAGCAAGGAGACAAACCACCAGCGGGATGAGCTACGCCAGAGTAGCGCAAGGCACGGCAGGGCAGACCACCACCCCCGCCAGACAACAACAGGCACCCGTAGAGGCTAAAAACCTCACGGCAGTCCTAGCTCAGATGCAACAAATGTGCTCAGCGATGAGCGCATTTTTTGCAAACATGCCAGTCTTAACTAATCTATAATGTCTTTTCAGGTCAAACCCGGCTTCTTGCAGATCGCCTCATGGAATGTCAATGGACTGCTAGGACGCAAACTCGAGGTAGAGGAGCTCCTAGCCAGGGGCGACATAGACATTATGGCACTGCAGGAAACGAAGCTGCGACCAGACCAGGCTGTCAACTTCCCAGGCTACCACATATACAGGAAGGACTGGCTGAGGCCCCACAGAAGAGTGATGAGAGGAGTAGCCCTGCTAGTCAAGACGAGCATCGCACACCATCCGATCCTGCTCCCGGAGATGGAGAACCTGGAGGCCACAGCCGTAGTAGTGTCCACGGCACGAAATGGCAACATCAGAGTGGTCTCCTGCTACCAGCCACCCCACAACATGCTGCGAGATGCAGACCTGGACTCGGTCCTCCCCCCAGGGACCCAGACGGTTGCTATCGGCGACTTCAACGCCAAGTCCCCGGAATGGCACAGTAGGATCACAAACACTCGAGGACGAGAGCTACTGCGATTCCTGGGACGACAGGATGGCAACCTGCTGGTCCTTGGGCCGGAGGCACCGACCCATGACAATGGTGTAACCAGGCCGGATGTGCTGGACATTGCGATGCTGAAGGAGATGACCCTCGAAGCCGAAATCACCGCCATGATGGAAGGTTCCACCGAGCACAACCCTATTCTCCTAGAACTAGGAGAAAAGGACGGTGAGAACACGACAACTTTCGTCAAAAGGAGGACGGACTGGGAAGTGTTCCGTGCAGAACTGCAGAGGAACATCGCACACATTCCCAGACTCGAGACCGAGGCAGACGTGGAGAGGGCCATCGCCTCCCTGGAGGACCAGATCCAGGCGGCACTAAGGGTAAGTACCACCGAGATGGAAACGAGGCGAGCACCAGCTCCCCTGGCAAACCTCCCAGAGGAAACCAGGCAGCTGATTAGGGATAGACGAAGTGCCAAGAGACGAGCCCAGAGAACCCGACTCCCGGAGGACAGGAGACATTACAACACCCTGAGCCGGAGAGTCAAGGCCGCCCTTCAGGAACACCGACAAGAAGGGTGGCAACGCCACCTGGAATCCCTGGACACACAGGACAGGAGCATCTGGACCACCCAACGGGCCCTGCGGAACCGTCGGACTCCCATGCCCCCGATCCACGGAGAGAATGGTGTTGTCTACACTCGCCAGGAAAAAGCCGAGGCATTTGCCGACAGCTTGGAACTGCAGTGTAGGGAAAACCAACTCGATGATGAGGACGAGGACTGGGAGGACGACGTGAGACGCAGGGTACGTAGGATGAACCGTCTGCCAGATGAGGACCACATCCCCCCGACCACCCCCGAGGAGGTCAAGGAGATCCTAAGGAGTCTAAAACCCAGGAAAGCTCCAGGATGTGATGGCATTGGGAACATCGCCCTCAAGAAGCTGCCCCGGAAAGGAGTAGCGGCGATGGTCAACATCATCAACGCAATGTTGAGGTTGAGACACTTCCCATCCAGGTGGAAAAAGGCCGACGTCATAGTCATCCCAAAGCCAGGTAAGAACCTAACGTTTCCTTCCTCTTACAGGCCCATCAGTCTACTCCCAGCGATGAGTAAGGTAGCCGAACGAGTCATACTCAAGAGGATAGCCGAGAAGACAGAAGAGCTGGAAGTCCTCCCAGACGAGCAGTTCGCCTTCAGGACAGGGCACTCCACAGAACTCCAAGTGCTCCGCCTCACCGAGGAGGTCACGAAGGGGTTCAACCAAAGACAGGTCACGGCAGCGCTGTTCCTGGACGTTGCCAAAGCCTTCGACAGGGTCTGGCACGATGGTCTCCTAGCCAAAATGATGAGTATGGGTTACCCCATTGCACTCGTCAAACTAGTGAGATCGTACCTCCACAGGAGACAGATGAGGGTGAAGATCGTGGACAAGGTGTCCACGTACAGAACAATGGAGGCAGGAGTCCCCCAAGGCTCAGTGCTGTCCCCCCACTTGTTCTCCATCTTCACATCCGATCTACCCCGGACGGAGAGGACCTCCATGGCCCTCTACGCCGATGACACAGCCCTGACTGCCAGATCCTGGAGTGCCAGACTAGCCACCAGAAACCTTCAGGAGGCGGCCACCCTCCTAGAGGACTGGTGCAACAGATGGAAGGTAGCCGTCAACGCCGAGAAGAGCAAGGCGGTACTCTTCAAGAAGGTAAGAAAACAAAACCCCACAGGTCACGTTTCCATGTTTGGAGAGGACATCCAATGGCACGACTCCGCCAACTACCTTGGCGTGGTCATGGACAAAGGACTAACATGGAGACTGAACACGGAGGCCATCGTCAAGAAGGCCAGGAGGACGAGAGCCCTAATCTACCCGATGACGGGTAGACAGAGCAGACTCAACCTGAGGAATAAGCTCACGCTTATCAGGTCCCTCATCCGGCCTCAGCTGACGTACGCTTCGGTAGCTTGGGGCTACCAAGCAAAGAGCTACCTCCATCAGATCCAGAGAGTGGAGAACGTCGCCCTCAGATCGGCCGTCGACGCACCCTGGTTCATCCGCAACGAGGACATCTACAGGGACCTGGACTACACCCCGGTCACTGAGATCATCAAGCAGAGAGCCAGAAAGATGTACGCCCTTGCCGAGGAGCATGGGAACCCACTAGTCAGGGAGGCAACTGACTATGACCCAGCAGATGCTCCGAGGCACAAGCGGCCGAAGGTGCAGCTCCTGGATAACGGGTGAGTATGAGAAGTACCACCAACCGACGATCCACCCCCACGGAAGAGACATGACGATTACCCAACCACCCACCCAAGACCCTGCGGGTACCGGACAAACAACCGTCCAGTACCTGTAGTCCCCCTAGCTCCGGGCAGACCAAAAATGCTACCAAAGCAGTTAGGTCTGCCCTTCCTCGAGCTACACAGCTCATCCTTACCCTACCGATGATCCGGATGACAGGATGCCTCTTGGCATCTTGTGTACCGGCAGTCACTCCCGCCACAAACCCAAAAACACCCAACAGACCGATGACTACCCCCCGGGGGGCAAACAAGCTGGCGAAGAAAAGAAGACGAAGACAGAAGAACGCCAGAAGAGGCCTTAGCCAGCAAGGTCCAACGAGCCAGGACCCAGGGAGGTGGGCCGAAATCGTCTGCACCGCTCACATTTGTGAGTGGGGCCGACGTAAAGTAAGCTCGCCCGCCCTGCACGAGGCTGGTCCCCGGTCTACAGCGATGTATTGGGGTAAAGGGCAATAGTCCTGCCCGGCCCCAGTCATCCGAGACCGACATCTTTAGCCAAGAATATTGGCGCACCTCGATCACAGTTCAACCAGCAGCCGAAGAGAGAACATCAATAGTGCAGTGCAGTACAGTAGTGCAGTGGTGTAGTGTTGTGTCGACGCTTCGGAGCCAGGCGAACAGTGAAGTGGCAGCCCCACAGTGAGAGTAGAGAGAGGAGACAAGGAAGTATAAGAAGAGGAGAACTATTAGATGTCCTTTTTAGGACACTAATAGAAAAAGATAAATAAAGTCCCCCGCCTGGGGACACTTTGTTTTTACCTTTTCCCCTTCCCAACCATTTCAACTAATAACAATTTTTCTTTCAGGACTAATAATAACTTAGTGCCAGATATTAATATAAACTTTCTTTCAGATAGCCAGGAACATACCGTGGAGGACGGTATGGACCCCAGAGGGCCAACTCTAACAAACATGGAGTACGAGACCCAAGAGGGCCTGATCGCCAGCCTCAGGGCCGAAAACGCAGCCCTGCGAGCTCAGCTGACAGATGTCACGCAGAGGATGGCCCAGCTTAGAGCAGAAATGGCCAAGCAGCTGGAAGCTCAACGTACCCAGTACGAGGAGCAGAAAGCTAAAAACGAGGTCCAAGGTGCCCAGTTAACGGAACTGGTAATAGCCATGCGAGCCCTCCAGGCCTCGCAGCCCCAGGCCCAGGTCCCGTCCCAGGCCCAGGTCCAGCCCCAGGCCCAGCCCATGGTCCAGGACCAGCCCCCGACCCCGGTGGTGCAACCCGCACAAAAAGAGGCCCCCAAGCGAAAAGCTGACGCTGACACGGACAGCGACAGTGACTTCACCCTTGTCACCAGGACAAGGACGAAAAAGCAGGCCAACCAGGAGTCCCAGGTGCAAACCAGCACCCAGGAGGCCCCAAGCACCAGCCAGGCCAACCAAAGGGCCCCCAGGCCAGAAACTACCCTGGAAAACAAGACGCCAAAGATCCCACCGGTGATCCTCCGCAAGGCGGAGACATGGTCGGCTGTCCGGCAGAGGCTGGATGAGACAGGAATCAAATTCTCCAAGGCTAGGACCGTGCGAGAGGGGATCGCCATCGAGCCCCAAACGCCCGAGGACTACAGGAGGATGACTAGGATGTTCGCGCAGGAAAAGCGCGAATATCATACCTACGCCCTGCCCGAGGACAGACTACTCCGAGTAGTGATCCGAGGAGTCCCAACTGGAGTCACCGGGGAGGAGGTCAAGGAGGACCTCCAGACCCAGGGCTTCAACCCCGTGGCCGTCCATAGGATGACGTCAAGGAGGACCAAGAAAGAGATCCCCCTGATGCTCGTCCAGGTCCCCCTCAACGAGGAGAGCATACTATCGGTGAACCGCTGCTGTTCACTGGTAGTTAGGACCGAGAGGCAGAAAGCCGCCCTGGCAATTGCGCAGTGTCACCGCTGCCAAAGGTTCGGCCATGCCCAAGGACACTGCACCGCACAGGCCAAGTGCGTGAAGTGCGCAGAGCCACACCACTCCGGGGACTGCGAGAAGCCCCGAAATGTACCGGCGAAGTGTGCCAACTGCCAGGGGGCACACCCAGCCAGTTACAGAGGGTGCCCCAAGTACCCCAAGAAGACGGCGGCGACGAAACCAGCCCCCGCAGCCAAGCCAACCCAGACCGGTGCTGCCCCTAAAAAGGCAACACCCACAACTGGAGGCCTGAGCTACGCCAGGGTAGCTCAGGGCAAGGCAGGGAAGGGACAGAACCCAGGCCCAGCCCCCAGGCAGCAGGCACCCGCTGAGGCCCAAAACCTCACCGCGGTGCTTGCACAGATGCAACAAATGTGCTCAGCAATGAGCGCATTTTTTGCACAAATGCCAGCATTTACTAATGTATAATGTTGTTTCAGGTCAAACCAGGCTTCCTGCAGATCGCCTCATGGAATGTTAACAGACTGCGAGAGAGAAAACTCGAGGTAGAGGAACTCCTCGCCAGGGGTGACATAGACATCATGGAACTGCAGGAAACGAAGCTGCGACCAGACCAGGCTATCAACTTCCCAGGCTACCACGTATACAGGAAGGACTGGACCGGGCCATACAGACGAGTGATGAGAGGAGTAGCCCTGCTAGTGAAGACGAGCATCGCACACCACCCGATCCTACTCCCAGAGACGGAGAACCTGCAGGCCACAGCCATAGTAGTGTCCACGGCACGAAATGGCGACATCAGAGTGGTCTCCACTAAGGGTAAGTACCACCGAGACGGAAACAAGGCGAGCACCAGCTCCCCTGGCTAACCTCCCAGAGGAAACCAGGCAGCTGATAAGGGACAGGCGAAGTGCCAAGAGACGTGCCCGGAGAACCCGACTCCCGGAGGACAGGAGACACTACAACACCCTGAGCCGGAGAGTCAAGGCCGCCCTTCAGGAACACAGACAAGAAGGGTGGCAACGCCACCTGGAATCCCTGGACACACAGGACAGGAGCATCTGGACCACCCAACGGGCCCTGCGAAACCGGCGGACTCCCATGCCCCCGATCCACGGAGAGAATGGTGTTGTCTACACTCGCCAGGAAAAAGCCGAGGCTTTTGCCGACAGCTTGGAACTGCAGTGTAGGGAAAACCAACTCGATGATGAGGACGAGGACTGGGAGGACGACGTGAGACGCAGGGTACGCAGGATGAACCGTCTGCCAGATGAAGACCACATCCCCCCGACCACCCCAGAGGAGGTCAAGGAGATCCTAAGGAGTCTAAAACCCAGGAAAGCTCCAGGATGTGATGGCATTGGGAACATCGCCCTCAAGAAGCTGCCCCGGAAAGGAGTAGCGGCGATGGTCAACATCATCAACGCAATGTTGAGGTTGAGACACTTCCCATCCAGGTGGAAAAAGGCCGACGTCATAGTCATCCCAAAGCCAGGTAAGAACCTAACGTTTCCTTCCTCTTACAGGCCCATCAGTCTACTCCCAGCGATGAGTAAGGTAGCCGAACGAGTTATACTCAAGAGGATAGCCGAGAAGACAGAAGAGCTGGAAGTCCTCCCAGACGAGCAGTTCGCCTTCAGGACAGGGCACTCCACCGAACTCCAAGTGCTCCGCCTCACCGAGGAGGTCACGAAGGGGTTCAACCAAAGACAGGTCACGGCAGCGCTGTTCCTGGACGTTGCCAAAGCCTTCGACAGGGTCTGGCACGACGGTCTCCTAGCCAAAATGATGAGTATGGGTTACCCCATTGCACTCGTCAAGCTAGTGAGATCGTACCTCCACAGAAGACAGATGAGGGTGAAGATCGTGGACAAGGTGTCCACGTACAGAACAATGGAGGCAGGAGTCCCCCAAGGCTCAGTGCTGTCCCCCCACTTGTTCTCCATCTTCACATCCGATCTACCCCGGACGGAGAGGACCTCCATGGCCCTCTACGCCGATGACACAGCCCTGACTGCCAGATCCTGGAGTGCCAGGCTAGCCACCAGAAACCTCCAGGAGGCGGCCACCCTCCTAGAGGACTGGTGCAACAGATGGAAGGTAGCCGTCAACGCCGAGAAGAGCAAGGCGGTACTCTTCAAGAAGGTAAGAAAACAAAACCCCACAGGTCACGTTTCCATGTTTGGTGAGGACATCCAATGGCACGACTCCGCCAACTACCTTGGCGTGGTCATGGACAAAGGCCTAACATGGAGACTGAACACGGAGGCCATCGTCAAGAAGGCCAGGAGGACGAGAGCCCTAATCTACCCGATGACGGGTAGACAGAGCAGACTCAACCTGAGGAACAAGCTCACGCTTATCAGGTCCCTCATCCGGCCTCAGCTGACGTATGCTTCGGTAGCTTGGGGCTACCAAGCAAAGAGCTACCTCCATCAGATCCAGAGAGTGGAGAACGTCGCCCTCAGAACGGCAGTCGATGCACCCTGGTTCATCCGCAACGAGGACATCTACAGGGACCTGGAATACACCCCGGTCACTGAGATCATCAAGCAGAGAGCCAGAAAGATGTACGCCCTTGCCGAGGAGCATGGGAACCCACTAGTCAGGGAGGCAACTGACTATGACCCAGCTGATGCTCCGAGGCACAAGCGGCCGAAGGTGCAGCTCCTGGATAACGGGTGAGTATGAGAAGCATACCACCGTCCGACGATCCACCCCCACGGAAGAGACATGACGATCACCCAACCACCCACCCAAGACCCTGCGGGTACCGGACAAACAACCGTCCAGTACCTGTAGTCCCCCTAGCTCCGGGCAGACCAAAAATGCTACCAAAGCAGTTAGGTCTGCCCTTCCTCGAGCTACACAGCTCATCCTTACCCTACCGATGATCCGGACGACAGGATGCCTCTTGGCATCTTGTGTACCGGCAGTCACTCCCGCCACAAACCCAAAAACACCCAACAGACCGATGACTACCCCCCGGGGGGCAAACAAGCTGGCGAAGAAAAGAAGACGAAGACAGAAGAACGCCAGAAGAGGCCTTAGCCAGCAAGGTCCAACGAGCCAGGACCCAGGGAGGTGGGCCGAAATCGTCTGCACCGCTCACATTTGTGAGTGGGGCCGACGTAAAGTAAGCTCGCCCGCCCTGCACGAGGCTGGTCCCCGGTCTACAGCGATGTATTGGGGTAAAGGGCAATAGTCCTGCCCGGCCCCAGTCATCCGAGACCGACATCTTTAGCCAAGAATATTGGCGCGACCTCGATCATTAGCTGTTTATCTCTCGCGGTGAACGGTTGTCTAATTGAAACAGTATGTCGTCTACCGAGACTGTATCTAAAATCAGTACCGATATAATTAATTTAACTAAAAAATCATTGCTGCTCTTAAAGACCGATGATGAAATCGACCAACATATTTCGATAATTAATAGCAATATTAAACTAGTAGCCAAGGCAATTAAAATCAAAATTCATATCGATAATAAAGGTGAAAATATATTTAAATTGGAAAATAATTTAGCGCTCTTAAGAGGCAATTTGCTCTACACTCGTAGGGTATGGTCCTCCGCGGGGTTAAGAGACGAAGAACATTCCACAAATTCCGGTATAGACCGCCTTCGGCCAGGTGCCTCGCTGTTTTCTACAATGTTGCAATACGCTCAAAGAGAAGTTCAGGTCCGTACTACATAAATTGTACAATGCTGATACACGCACTTCTGCTCTTCTCTTTCTACTTTCTTGTCTCTTTTTACTATTGTGTATTGTCTCCTATTATTCCCCATTAATATATTTCCTATTTTGCTTAACAGGCCAATCTAAACATATTATTGCCGCTCATCGCTCAATTTTACTTCCACATCCAGTGGTAGTAACAACAATTTTTTTTAAAATTTTTATTGTTCAGATAGGCTTAGAATGTCATGAAACGTCGAGATTTTAAGTTTGAGCAAAAAAATTTCTGTCTGTAACCGTTTAAGATATTGACCTGAAATTTGGTATGTATGTACTTTAACGAGATCTGGGACCAGATATTTTCATCTTATTCCATTGAAACGTTGGAGGGTAAATTGGGGTAAATGGAGGTAAATAGGTAAGTCTAGCAGTCCATAAAATTAGTATTCAGTTATATATAAAAGAAGTTAAGGTCTCAAAAATTTTTTTTGGCATTAGCCACCCCCATTAATAATAGGGAATAGGGTGGGGTACCACACCCTTATTAAAGGGGGTGAAAAAAAAAATTGTAATTTAGCATGTATACAAGAACATAAGGCCTCAAAACATTTTTTTTACTTCACCCACCATTCAAGATGGCAGTTTCAAGATGCCAGACGTTTTGCCATGCATGGTCCGATTTGACTCAAAATTGGTAGCTCAAGGTTTTCAAGGTCACAGATTACGAATTTTTTTGTCAAAACAAAAATTCAAAATTGCGGATTAATTTTAATATCTATGGTCTGAATCGACTCAACATCGGTATCGAAGGAGTTTTCGAAATTTTTTGTCAAAACTTGACAAAATCTAAGATGGCGGTGCTACTATACACCTACTATGCGACTAATAAAATGAAAATAATAAATTTATATAAAAAAAAACATTTCAAAAACAGCTTTTATTCAAATGTACTAAAAAGGAATAAATAAAACAAATAATAATTTCGTTAGACGTAATATGATCGAACAAAGTTAATTTTAAAAATTTAAAAGCTGGGTCGTTCATTTAATGTGTTTTAATATTTGGAAATAGAAATTTAAATATTAAATTGATTACAAAACTTTGAAAGAGTAAAAAGAATAAAATAAAATATTTTGAAAAACTTTTTAAATATTTTATTACAAAAGCTCTAAAAAGTAAAAAATAAAGCCTTTAGCTATTATAAAATTTATTTCGATATAGACACTAAAAAGTTCCATCCAAGACATTTGACTTATTGAATGCCTCACGCTTTTATTTTAGTCGCATACATATAAGTTTCAAGATGGTGTGATAGTTAAAAACATTATTTTATACTTTTGTATCTGAGTTCTATATCTAATGATTTTTTTTATCCGTATAAACCTATCAAAAAATAAATGATAGAAGAAACCACCATAACTACGAAACAATATTATATTGTAAAATATTACAAACTATTCGAAAATTAATATTAGAAAAATGAAATGAACAAAGGTAAATTGAAAAAGAAACTAAAAAATAATGTAATCAGTTCAATCTTTTTTTGTATGTTTAGATTTAGCATTTTGAGCATTTATAATGTAATCTGGTTCTCTGATTTTCATATTTCTGATATGTCTGGGATCAATGATTTCGGCAATAAACAATTGTAATAAAATTGATTCAATTTCGGAACCATTTTTGTCTTTAAAAATTTTGAAAGATAATAAATTTTTTGTTGTCCACACTCCGAAATGACAAAAATCTTTATTACAAATGTTTAATTGTCCTTGGACTTGGTAATAATAATCATTGTTCTGCTTTAAATTATAATGATTATTAGATTGTTCCAGAAACTTTATACGGCCGTTTTTAATTCCCTCCTCAACAGATATTTCCTTAGCCGAATATGGGCATTTGATTTCAATTATAGATCCGTCGTTACCAACTCCATCTGGAGAAGCCCCTAAATATGGCCAATTTTTATTGATAACTATTCCCGAATCTAAAATTTCAATCTTGCAGGCAGCCGCTAAGACTTCTTTTGCTCTGTCCTCATTGTCTTTCCCCCAAATAACAGATTTCGCAAATATATCTTCTGTATATAATATGTTTCTTACTGTCGATTGGCAACTTGTAGTAGGACGCATTTTACACACTTTGCCAAATAAAGAAGCGGTGAGTAAATTTCTTCTCTGTTGTCGCCAATCAATACTATCTGTTTGCAATCTAGTTTTCATCTCTATTAGTTTTAGTTCTTCGTCGGTTTTCTCTAAAGTTTCCAAAAACGCATGTCTTGCTTCTACCATTTCTTCCACATCTAAATCGGGTTTTTGACATTCGTTTCCATAATCTTTATCTGTTCCAGTCCTGTTTGTGTTATAAGTTAGTTTACGTCTTGACTTTCGATTTCGTCGTTTCTGTAACCTCTCTACTCTTCTTAACTCTATATTTTTCAAACGCTTTCCTGGGCTGTTGCCTTTGTTTAAATATTTATGTGTTACATAAAGAGGTCGTCGGGTATTTTTAGATACAACTGCCGCCATGCACCTACCTTGATAGCATCGCCTCGTGGTAAAATTAATCCTTTTCCCTCCTGTATATTTAGCAACTATTGAGTTAAATTGCTCAACTAAATTATTATCTACGTCCATGATAAGACTTTTTGAGTGACTAGCTAAGTACCTGACGGCGTTCATAATTTTTTCCTCTAAACCAAATGACCTTAAATCTGGCATATAATTTAGAGCATCGGGAACAGTCTTTTTACAAAAATATGCAAGAGTAGAACAACTTTTATGTTCTCCGAAAATGTGACTTACACTGTTTAAAATGTCACGTTTTAAATTTTTTATTTTCTGAGGTTCATCAACGTCTTCTTCTTTTCTATAGCGAATAGCCTTTGTCACCGATGTTCTTGCTCGTAATATATTTTTGGCTACAACATTTCTAAGAGCCGTTGGAACATCCTTTGTTTTTGAAATTTCCGCCAACTTTCTAGAATAGTTGCGCAATAAATGATTTCGGCATTCTATCTTATCCACGACACAATTTTCCAAAATCGTTTGATAACAGCTGCTATCGCCATCCGCAATCATCCTATTGTAAATTAGATTGTACATCTCTACACTTCTACAAAAACCCTCGGCTATTATGGCCGACTCCATGGCAGTGGAAGAGCAGCTCCAATTCATATAGCATGGATGTTGTTTGGGTTCAACTCCCTTACTTTTGGCTCTTTGACACAGAATGCAAAATTTGTTTTTTATTCCCAGAAATAGTACCTTCAGAGTTTTAAATCCAATTATAGCGGCTACCCCTGACAAGGAATTATAATTGCCACCACCACGATATGACCTCTTTGCCCACGTCGCATCACAAACAACAGTGATCATTGGTTTTCCATCTATGCTGACACTACCACATTCAATTGCTAACTTTACCTCTTCTTCGGCAGCTTCTTTCATTGATTCCCATGCTACATTTTCCCATGCGTCACAGGCGGTATTATGCGCTGTCTGATATAATTTAAAACCCATTGAAGGTACGCCCATTGAACTTAGGAAGGACTCCATTTGGGAGAAACCAGCACCAATATTCATTGTTCCAATAACCGCCGACGTATTGATGTCCACTACATTCGGCTGTTCTGGACATGTGGAAACTGTACCAGTATAGTTGCACATATTACATTTAAAATGTAATTTCGATTGCAGACCATGCCTGTGTTCACCAATCAGTTGCAAATTGCGGAGAGTACATCCAAAAGTGCGTTCTGAATGATCACTTAACGACACTAAAGCCTCAAGAAATTGTTGCAAATGAACTATTCGATTGCCCTCAATAACAATAGTCTCATTCTTATTTCTCTTTTCATTGGACACATTAGACAATGGTGCTGATATTGTAATTTCCTCGTCAACGATAGCAGTGTCAGTCCAGTTATGTATTAGAGTATCTACACCGTCAGTGAACGGTGATTCTTCTTGTGGCCTTGCTGAATCTATGGATATCTCCTCCTGCCAGTTTTCAGATACTATTTTATCTTCATCTTTAGAAGATGAAGAAGAAGTACTTGATGGTCTTGGCGTTGGGGAATCTAGGCACGTCTCGTCAATGCAAATTTCTGATAATACATCGTCGGGTTTTGAAGATGGCCCTGGCATTGATAAATCTTCCCATGTTTTCCAATTCTTCAATGTCACAGTCGCAGTGTTATTGGTCATGTTACCAACTTGCAATATAGATTTTGATATACAAGGAAGATCAGTACGGCGTGCTCTGAAAAAAAATTAGTGTAGATATTTTATTTTGAAAAGCTTCATAATTCAATTAGAAAAATAACTCACAATTTGAAAACTTGCTATTTACCTCAGGCACCTCAAAAATAAATCATACGGAAACATTTTAGCGGTCTTACGCACATTACAATAAAAAATCTTAACATTTCCAGCTTTCCTACAAAATGAAAAAAAAATTGCAGAAGGGTACAAAATTATGGTTATTCGTAATTCTCTCCATGAATATGTGAGATACGGAAAAATACCTTCTTTATAAAATTTGAGAGTATAAATGTGCAAGCAAAGAAGGTTTTTGTGCAACACGGCACACGAATTACCAAAGATATTTGCCACGAGTGCACTGCGTTTTGTGGAAGGAAATTGCGTATTACTCATTACCGGATTTATTTACGAAAAATTTAATAACAACCCTATTTGTTTTTATCAAAAATTCAAAATATCCTGTGGAAATCGCCACCAAAAAAACTAAAATCTAGTTTATAGACCCAATTGTGACTTCAATTTTTTTCTTAACATTTCGTATTTTGATACTTTTTTTATTTTTGCTATTAATTGGTCATATATTCATAACCAGAGGACTGATTTTTAAAATAAAGAGAATAATGTCATAAGATATCTCATTTAAAAAAAAATCATAAGGAATGTGGATTGAAAAATCACAATTTTTAAAGATGTCCATCATTTTGAATATTTTCATGTCTTCCATTTTGAACTATACATTTTGTAGGCTACTAAATTACCTAACCTAATGACTCCAAGTTCATTTCAATCAGTTAAGCTTAAGCAAGAAGAATTGTTGCCAAAAAATAAAAAAAATTGGAATGTTTTCTACTCGGTATATTTTCCTATTACATAATCACCTCATAATATAGTAGACAACCTCCAAATACAAAGCCAGGCTGCCCTTAATACTAAAGATAAAATAGTATATCAAAGGCGAAAATGTTAAGAAAATATGAGACTACAATTGGGTCTAAAGGGGAATTTTATTTTGCTGCTAGTGATTTCTACATGGTGTTTTTAATTTTTGCTAAGAAATATAGCTTATTATCCTACCTGTACTTATTTATAGAAATAATAATTTTACCTAAAACCAGGCTTTACATTATAACCTATAAATTCAAAATGCATATAGAGTGATTGAAAAAAAATTGTTTTGAAAAAATTGTTAAGAAAGAAAACTTAATTTCTTTGAATATTTTTTTACCTCACCCTGTACATGAACTACGTTAATGTTTTCTTATTATACTCTTCGCAAAAACGAAGAGTATATTGTATTTGACCGGCACATTTCTAAAATCGTAAATATCGCTCGTAGAAAAAAAATTTCATATCATTGTGTTAGTGAACGAATTCTGAACAACTTTCAAAATGTCCGTCTGTCCGTCCGTCCGTCACGTTTCTTGTAAGCACGATAACTTAAGAAAGAAAAGTCCGATTGTATTGAAATTTAGAAAGTACGTTAGTGTTAGCTAGAGGAAGAACCCTATTGAAGAAAATCGATCAGTAAATAAAAAAGTTATTAATTATTTAATTTAAAAAAAAATATTCTCTTAATTTTTGTCGCTTGTACTGAAATGGAAATCTTGCGAAATATTATTTCCATAATTTTTTTTTTGTTTATGAATTTTACTAATATATATTTCATAGAAGTAAGAGTTGAAATATGTATAAATGTCGAAAGATATATATCACGGACAATCAATTTTCGCAGCAATGGCTGGTGGCGCAGCGGCTAAAGCTTAGTGGTCAATAAGGGTGTGAGGAACTCCACGCCACCTGTGGCGCTGGAGGAACTCGCATCCGACCACAATCCAATTCTCTTAGAATTGGATAACATGTCGAGGGAAGACATGACACGCAAGATCACATCTTATAGAGACGCCAATTGGCGTCTCTATAAGACACACATAAACACTCACCTAACACTTGCAAACAATATCACTACAGCTGCCGAACTGGAAAATGTAGTGGGCGAGTTCACAAGGATGCTGCAAGACGCCAAGCAGAGTGTTGCAACAACCATAACGATTAATCCGTACAAGGACCGACTCGACGCAGCGGTCATACAAGACATACGCGAGAAAAATCGACTGAGACGGCTTTGGCAGCGAAATCGCGATGTCGACGCTAAGGTCGAGATGGGTAGGCTGCAAAGGCAGATCAGGACCGCCATCAATACCGCAAAAAACCGGAAATGGCGGGATAGGCTGGAAGCGTTGAATCCTCAAGACAACTCGCTGTGGAAGCTGTCGAGGGCCATGAAAAATACGCGGGAGGCCATACCCGCCTTAACAACACCAAACGGACAGACGTCGATGACAGACTCACGAAAAGCAAACGACTTAGCTGACCAATTCCAAAATATACATAACATACAAATACCAAACAATCCGGAACACGACCGCATCGAAAATGACGTAAACGAACTGATTGGCCATGACATCCAATTGACGAGACGCGAATTTCCAAAAGTCATGGCCAAGCCCTCGGAAGTTGCGAGCATTGTACGGACTCTACCAAGCAACAAGGCCCCGGGTACAGACGGCATCGAGTATAGGCTACTCAAATATCTCCCGAGAAAAGGCATTGTACAATTGACATACATTGTCAACGCGATCCTGCGACTGCAACACTGGCCCAGCCAGTGGAAATGCGCCGTGGTCGTGCCAATCCTAAAGCCGAACAAGAACGCGAAGCTCGTCGGCAGCTATCGACCGATCTCGTTGCTGTCGGCGATCTCCAAGTTGGTGGAGAAGGTCATCCTGATCAGACTAGACGCTGCTCAGGATGAACTTCACATCGACGACGAGTGCCAGTTCGGCTTCGGGCGGGGCAGGAGCACCGTGCAGCAGGTCGTCAGGATCGTGAACGACGTCAAGGTGCAATGCAACCTCGGGAAAAGCACCGTCATGGTGCTCCTCGATATTGAGAAAGCCTTCGATACCGTATGGATCCCGGGGTTACTCTACAAACTAAATTCATTGGACTTCCCAACGCACATCACGAAACTTATTCACTCCTTCCTGTCTGGTAGATCGTTGGAGGTCAGGGTGAATAATAAACTATCAACTCGGCGGGACATTCGCGCGGGCGTCCCCCAAGGGTCGTGCCTGTCTCCAAAGTTGTTCAACTTGTACGTTTCCGACTTCCCGGAGTTCCCGAATTCGAACCTTGCCAAGTACGCCGACGACACAGCCATGTACGTGCATTCGCATAACGCGCAGGCGGCTAATATGCTGCTGAAAGCGCACATGGCCCGTGCCACGGCGTATTACAACAAGTGGAAAATTCGGATCAACGCCAAGAAGTCAGAGTCGATTCTGTTCACGCGCCGCTTCACAGAAAACCGGATTCTAACGCCACTTTCGATCGGGGGTAGAGAAATTCCAATTAAGCGGTGCGTGAAGTATTTGGGGGTGAACCTGGACAAAAGACTGACGTTTAATACACACATTAACGAGACGATACGCAAAGTCTACTCCATGTCCAGGAGTCTGTATCCGCTCCTGGCACGGGGCAGCGGCCTCAACAGGACTAATAAAAAGTTGTTGTACACGATGGTAATCAGGCCGGCCATCACATACGCGGCGCCGGTGTGGTGCAGCATCCCGGTCACGACAATGCGGAAGTTAAGAGTATTAGAACACAAATTTATGCGCCTCATTTCAGACTCTGGTAGGTACACCTCCCTCAGAAATCTCTATGCACGTTGCCACGACATAACCCCACTAGCGGACTACGTCCAAGAAACTTCGCAAAAATTCTACCAGTTTAAACTGGACGGTAGCCCGCTTACCCGCAACATTACCCGAATCAGACAGCATAATGCCATACTTTTCGATATAAGACACCCCCTACCGTACCAGGCGTTGCCTATCTTCCGGCAGCTTCCCTAGCCACACTTCCTTCTACGATAACTTACTCCTACCCTTACTCTTATCTTTCCTCAACCTTACTTCTTTCCAATCCCTCTTTCTCCTCATTTATGTTTGTACTATTTTGTTCTTTTATCCTTTTTGTTATTTTCATTCCTTTTTTTGTCTCTCTAAATCCCCTCTAGGCCGAAAACTTACCTAAATCCTAATTTTTTAAACCACAATTTTATTTCCACCCTACTTTCCTTGTCGGCGATCAGACCACAAGGTCGTCATTTGTTCGAATGGGTTTTTTCGTTTAGTTGTGTTCCCGTATCAACAATCAAAATTACGAAGTGCGCTCGCCTACGATTTTAGTGTTCTCAGTGTTGTGTTTATTTTTAAGTTACTTTTAGGTCCATGTGGACACATCAAAAATTTTAATCTAGTTTTTAAGTCTGCCCGTGGCGGACAGGAGCTTCTAGCACCCTCCCCTCGAATTTATTTCCAAGCCGAACCGGACCTACCCCACCCAGCCTCACACCCACCTCGGCGATGTTCGCCGTGGTTGTCTGGCTGGCTCCGGGCTAGGATGCGGTGAGGCACATATTGTACCTGAAGTTAAAATAAAATATTATTGTTGTTGTTGTTGTTGCGTTTGCAATCGAAAGGTCCCGTGTTCGAATCCCGCACAGGTTGGATGTGTTTTTTTTCTTTTTTTTTGTTTTTTTCATATAATTTTTTTCACAACAAAGATGGTATCACAAAATTTAGGATGTCCAAAAATTAACATTATTTACAAGAAAACTGCGAAGAGTATCCTATAGAATGTGTAACAATTATATATAAAAAGCTCAGTAAATTGGCGAAGAGTACGTTTTTAGCTTGTTAAGGTTTTAATTAGCTTCATATTCGAAATTCTTTTTGGTTTTAGAGAAAGAAATTAAAAACGCTCTTTCCAATTCCAAACTGATTTTTTTTTAAATAACTTTGAAAAGAATGTAAATAATAATTTTATGCTTTATTTGTAACAGACATATCACAAACAATATTCAACGTAACAAAACAGTAACAAGAAACAAAAGAAATAAATATTTTTAAAAACAAACTTATTTAAAGTGTACTAAATTGCAATTTTTTTTTAAATTTTTTTACTTTAATAACATAAGTTGAAGAAGAAAACATTAACACAGTTCATGTACAGGGTGAGGTAAAAAAATATTCAAAGAAATTAAATTTCCTTTCTTAACAATTTTTTCAAAACAATTTTTTTTCAGTCACTCTGTATGCATGTTTAAAGGCTTTAAAAATGTTTACAATTTGTGGTGTCCAACATGGTCATCCCTTCAAGAACAAAAAAGTTACAAGTCTGGGGAGTTTTAAGTGGCGCACCCTATTACCCTATATATGTATTAATATGGTTTCATTTTTGAGGTCTACAAATGACTGAGAAATTAATATTTTATTGACTACTTCTTATGCGACCAATAGCGCATCTTCTTATTAAGACATTGAGAGATATTTATCATCCAGGCATACTAATTAGTACAGAAAAAATTAATAAAATGATGTGTAAGTACGTAATAATTCACATACTGAAAGAACTGAACCGGAAAGAACAACATTGTTGTGGTGGTTAGCCCATGGAAATAATTCACTTGGTGGAGCAGTAGAAAATAAGAATCCAGTTACAAAGTTGTATCTGAGCAAATTTTTATCATACAGAAACAAAAAAATAATGAATTTCTATTTCCAAATAATACAACACATATTAAATGAACGACCCAGCTTTTGTTTTTGTCAAAAAAATTAAAGTTGGTCTATCATATTACATCTAACGAAATCATTATTTATTTTATTAATTCCTTCTTAGTAATCTTACTACATTTTATTATATTTGAATAAAATATTGTTTTTAAAACAGACAAAGCTAGCGAGGGAATTTCTAAATAAATACATTGCTGTCGGTCGTTACAAAATAGATATTATTTATTACCTACCTGTTGAATTTAAGGATGTTTGACGGTTTTTTCCTTTTAGCGGACAACCGTAGTTTACATTTTTTGCCGCATCGATAGTCCATGATTGGGTGATAATTTGTCAATTACACAACACAACACAACTACTAGAAAACAAATGTTCGTATAAAAACAAGTAAATCGTAAATGCGAAAAATGGGTATAAGCCGCTCCTGCATTCGATCGCAATACCTAAGTACTAACAAATATGACTAAGCGTGCAGTTGTTCAATACTTCAAGAAAGGCGCCACTTGACAATGATAGAATATCTCATATCTTCTAGTAACAAGGCTATAAAATAATATATAGATTTACAAAATATAATTTTTTTTTGCCAGAATATATATTTTTTTAATTACATAAGGCATCGATTTATATCGGTCTTGTGACAGAATTAATTTATTTTGTCATTAAATACATGTTTTGAAGCGTACAAAGACAGCCATAATCCCTCTTTTCCCTAACTTTCAGCATATAAAATAATCAACAACTGCAAAATATTAAAAATGTATCACAATAGAGATGTGAAGGGATCTTTTCTCTTTCGAATACATTTTTGTTTGAAATTTCTATCTCATTTATTTTCATAGAAGTTTATTATATTCTGATACATGTCCATACATCGTGTGAATAGGGCAAATGTCCTCTTAAAATACTGCCGAGAGCAATTGAAAAAATTAAAAAATAAAATATTAGGCGGTTCCTTAAAGCCGACAGCACGAAAATATTTAGTATATCAAGAGGTAGAATCTTGTTTTAAAAATCGTGTTAAGTCCGGTATAATAACTAACGTACAAATTAAAGAGCCGTTATTATTTTTTAAAAAAGCGTTTAGGAGCTTCTCTATTCAAATTAAAAAATGTTTGAAAGATGGACTAATTAAAGTAAATGTTATTTTTGAATGTAACTTCGTACAGCCTACTAATGGCATAGTGGAATTAAAAACTTTTGCTACAAGAAACGCTGTGATAGACCTAAATACGGATTTAAAGGAATGGTATAAAGAAAATGTATCCGAATGGTTATTAATACATCTTGAAGACTTTCAAGGAAAAGATTCAGGCTGGGCCTTATCGGAAATTATCGGGCTAAGAGTAAATGTTAATAAATATTGTCCTATAACGGTGGGATTATCAACATATGCTGAAATGCCAAACTTTATAAAGGAAAAAAAGTGCGTTATTAACGTTAAAAATAATGATGAATATTGCTTCTTATGGTCAGTAGTTTCGGCATTATACCCAGCTAAAAAGGATGGCCAGAGAGTGACTTCATATCCTCATTTTGAGGACGTTTTGAAATATGACGACATCGAGTTTCCGATGGAATTAAGAAATATTAAAAAATTCGAACGCTTAAATGATATTTCGATAAACGTATACACCATAATTAAAAGGGAAGTTTTACCGGTATGTTTAAGCAAATACAGTTTTGAACGCGTCGTAAATTTATTAATGATTCCTACGAATTCTGCAGATAATTTTACTGACGCTACGCAATATCATTTTGCTTGGATAAAGAATATGTCGCGATTATTAAATAAACAACTATCTTCAGACCGACATCGAGTATTTATCTGCAACCGATGTCTTAATCATTTTACTACTCAAGAACTTCTAGACCGGCATTCAAATGATTGCAATTCGAAAACTAATACTTGCAAAATTGAATTACCCGACGAGGATGAAAAGTTTTTAAAATTTAAAAATTACCGTTATAAAGAAAGAGTACCGTTCGCTATTTATGCTCATTTCGAATGTATCTTAGAGGACTTGTGATGCTAACACGAATCAAAATATTCAAAATTACCAGAAACATACAGCTTTTAGTGTCGCGTATTACTTAAAATGTTCGTACGATGACAGTCTATCACAATTTAAAATGTACCGAGGCGTCGACTGTCAGTACTGGTTTGTTAAAGAACTCGAAAAAATTTCAGACCGAGTTAATGTAATCATGTCCGACAAAAATTTGAATTCAAGCTCGCGCAGGTCTGTCATATCTGTGAGGAGCCCTTCAAAGAGACGGACGTCAAAGTAGCCGATCACAATCATTTAACTGGGTACTATAGGGGACCGGCGCATATGAGATGTAACATTAATTATCAAGATAGTCACGTGATTCCGGTTATATTTCATTGTTTATCAGGTTACGACGGCCACCTGATAATCAAACAGCTAGCAACGGCATTTGTCGGACAAATTTCATTATCACCGATTAATAAGGAAAAATACATTTCTTTCACTAAACGGGTTAGAGATACGAAAATTAAACTAAGATTTATTGATTCGTTTAGGTTTATGGCAGACAAAATCGAAAAACTAGCTTCCTATCTCGACGATGGCCAGAAATGAATCACTAAATCATACTGTAATAATGATGAACAATTTCAATTATTAACGGGGAAAGGTGTTTTTCCTTATGATTATTTAAATTCTTGGGAAAAATTAGACGAGACATCACTACCGGCTAAAGAAGAATTTTACAGTAAACTGACTGACGAAAACATAACAGAGGACGATTATAACCACACTATAAATATCTGGAATAAATTCGATATTAAGACATTAGGGGAATATTCCGATATATATTTAAAAACAGATGTATTACTGCTAGCTGATATATTTGAAAATTTCCGCGAGACATGCATACAGACATACGGACCTGACGCTTTAAATTATTATACTGCTCCGGGACTGGCATTTGACGCGATGTTAAAAATAACTAAAGAAAATTTAGAGCTTCACACAGACATTGATATGATACTGATGATTGAAAAAGGCGTGAGAGGCGGTGTAGCGCAGGTATCGAATAGATATTCGAAAGCTAACAACAAGTACATGGGGGATGCGTTTAATCCCGACGAAAGAGAGACTCACATCATGTACTTTGACATCAATAACATGTATGGAGCCGGGATGTCAGGTGCTTTCGAGTGGGTACCCGTCGAACAATTTTATGCCTTAGATGTTCCAAATTTATCGGATGAGTCAGACATCGGTTATATTTTGGAAGTAGATATCGAGTATCCCCTTGAATTACATGAGCTACATAAGGATCTTCCGATGTGTCCAGAACATATGGTGCCACCCGGTTCCAAACATTCAAAATTAATGACCACTCTGTTAGATAAAACGCGATATGTAATGCATTATAGGACTTTAAAAAAATGTTTAGAACGCGGATTAAAACTCAAGACGGTACATAGAATTTTAAAATTTAATCAGTCACGATGGCTAAAGAAATACATTGATTTAAATACAGATTTACGAAAACAGGCAAGTAACGAGTTTCAGAAAAATTTCTATAAGCTAATGAACAATGCAGTGTTCGGGAAGACAATGGAGAATGTCCGCAAGCACAAAGATGTTAAATTGGTAACTAAATGGGAGGGGAGATATGGTGCCAAGTCTCTGCTCGCGAAACCGAACTTTCACAGTTCGACTGTCTTCGGCGAGGATATGATTATTATTGAAATGAATCGACTAAGAATTAAATTCGATAAGCCAGTATATGTGGGGTTCGCCATTTTAGATCTTTCAAAAATTATTCTTTACGATTTTCATTACGATTATATTAAAAAAGAATTCGGTGAGCAAGCCAAACTACTTTACACAGACACAGACAGTTTAATTTACGAATTTAGCGACGTTGATATATACAAGTACATTAAAAAAGACATCCATCTGTTCGACACATCGGATTATCCTGTAGACAATGTCTACGGAATACCTCATGCTAATAAGAAGGTACTAGGCGTAATGAAAGACGAATGTCAAGGGCGCGTAATGACAGAATTCGTAGGACTCCGTGCAAAAATGTATAGTTATAAAGTGGAGGGTGTGTCGGTAAATAAAAAGATCAAGGGTCTCTCGCGTTCGGTAATCAAAAAAATTACATTTGAAGACTTTACGAATTGTCTATTTAATAAAGAAATTTTGACCAAAGAGCTGCGATTAATTCGATCAAAGAAACATGAAATATATACTATCAAACAGAATAAGGTGGCACTCAGTCCGTATGATGATAAAAGAATTATAAATTATATAAATACCGATACGAAACCTTGGGGATATAATTTCCAACAAGTCTCAGCTCGTCAGATGACGTCATCGACGCAGTGAAGCGCTTGGCAGTAGCCGTTCGGATTCATTTACTTTAGAGACTTTGATCGCGATGGACGGGTTAGAAAAAGAATTGCAGTACAAGCTTGTACTAATCACTCGCGACATATATGAGAGGTACATTCAAAATGCATTGAATCGGGGTAATTATCAATTAGTTCATAAAATTTTAGAAAAGATTGTTATACCGGACAAAGCTTTATACTGGATGGCTTTAAGAGATAGTTCTAATTTCGATTTAATGAAAAAAATATTTACGAAAAAACTTCAAAACGATATTTTTATTCAACAGTTGGAATATATTTTCCAAAGAGAATGTATTACTCACCTTACTGTATATCGATTACGAGAAGTAATTAACAGACATTATCCCGCCGCGAATAATAGTTATTTTAGATTTTTTTTAGAAGAATTATTAACGCGCAATGATGATTATATGTCAATTGATTTTTATTCGAAATCGTACCCGGTTAAAAATATTTCTGATAATTATAAAAGTATTGATTGGTCGATTAATAAAGCATTTTGCGAGGCAGCTTACTTTACACAATACGAATTTCTTGAAATTTTGTTTCGAGTAATTGGTAGGAATAATATACATTTCAAATTAGATATTAATTTCAATGAAGAGCATAAGCAGCTAATAAAATGGCTGGAGGATAATATATCCAAAGGTCGCTCTGGGCAGCCGATTGGTTGGAGCTCTGGTCCAGACAGCGGGCACTGGCCATCAACTACTTTAGAAGATTATGTTAAGACGCTTGACATAGTTCGTCCACATTTTTTGTAATTAGTATAAAAGTATTGTAATATAAATATTTTACATTTAATAAATTAAATTATTTATAAAATGTGTGTTTTTATTTCCTAATACCCATCCTGACATGATGATCATGAGAGAGGCAGGTGAGACAGCTTGAACAGCTCCAACAGCTCCAACAGCTCGAACAGCTCCAACAGGTGTAACAGGTACCGTACCTGTTACACCCCCAGTGAACACGGACACATACCTGGTATGTTTCTCTTACGTAATCTATTCAACATCCAAGGATATTGGATGTATGGTAAATGTAAGGTACATGGACCTTAAAATTTCAGCCACAAAAAAGTTATAGCCATGTAATGACAACATAACTTGTAACATACTCATATGTGGCAAATATATAACATACATGTAAAAGACATATATTGTATTTCAAAATATTTACCTTAAAATATGTTCTGATGTTACATGTGTGCTATATAACATGCAATTTCCGTGGTATATGCACAAGGGGGTAGCAAATAATATACAGGGTGTCCCAAAATGGGATTACCTATACCACAAGTGGACCTAAATTTTAGTTTTTCGACAGTCACTATAAAAAATTTTGCTTCTTAAAGAAATACGATGTGTTAAGAAAATGTACTTTTTTATGCAGGGCGCTCAAAAATTTCAAAAATATGAATTTTACCCAAGAACAAACTACCTTTATTTTTCTCATTTTTAAGGAAAATGCAATTTGAAAAAATTGTTTATTAAATCTTGTTTAATATGTCTTTTTCCCCAATGCCTCACATCAGTTTTCGTATTTTTCCGTAACGGATACTAAAAAATTTAGGATTATGAAAGAAAAGTATTTCAAATGGCTTTTTTATTAAAAATGAAAAATAAAGGTAGTTTACTCTTAGGCAAAATTCATATTTTTGGAATTTTTAAGCGCCCTGCTCCTTCATAAAAAAAATAATTTTTTTAACATAAATCGTATTTTTTTAAAAATGCGGAAATTTTTATAGTGACTTTTTGTCCAAAAATTAAAATTTAGGTCATTTGTTGTATAGCTAATCCCATCCGTGGACACCTTGTACTACTGTTACAATATGGCTCAAGTAAGGAAAAACTAGATGTAAAAAAAGGCCGATCTAAAATAAATAATTTTTATATTCATAAAATACATATATCATTATAATATATTAATTAAAGTCATACAAGAAGGATACATTCATTTATATAATGAGTTAATCAAAAATAAACCAACTGCCAAATTAATAAAGGAACTAAATGCCAAATTGCACATTCTCTAAACTATATAGTTTGGTTTATTACAAGCAAACTTTTGGTTAACAGAAAACATAGAAGATAACATAGCTGAAGAAAAATAACATATACAGAAAAAGTTAGCTGATTGCAAGCTATGTAATAAGGTAAAAAAAAAAAGAAAAGCCTGACAGTATACATGAATCATTTCCGCTGTAAATTACGAAAAAATAAACATTAGCATGATTACTATAGAGACAAGAAAAGTGTATAAGTTTTTGGTAAAACAGAACAGCTTTATCTTACATTAAAAGAAGTTTCAGGGAAAAAGATAGACATTAAAAGCTTAATGATGTTTGTTCCAAATGATGCTCAGGCTTTTACAACATTTAAAAACTGTGGATTTTGAGGGTGACGTTGAAGGCTACAGTAACACTATTGATTTTGATATAGACGTAAACGAACAGTAGAAACGAAAATCGCAGGCATATCAATGAGAAGTACGACACTTTGCATTTTCTAAGTGTCTATACACCTACATACACAAAATATACTATTTTTGATAGTCGAGTTATTATTATATTATCTATATATTAAACACAGGTAATTTTTAGTTTTATTACTTATTTACTCTAGTGACTGAACTTTTTTGAACTATATATTTAACATCCGAATAAAGTTTGGTTTAATGTATGGTTATCCAAGTTTAATTGTACCAAATATCAACTAAAATTCTGAACGAAAATAGTTAATGAAAAAACAAGAATTCTTCAATTATTCAAAAAGGAGCTAAAAATTTATTAGAAACAAGAAAAATTCAACAAACGTGACAATAATACTCAGACAATGACGAAAACAAATTTCCTATTTAAAAAAAAATTTAGTTACAAACAAACCTGTCAGCATGAATTTGCAAGCAGACTAATACTTAAAACTTAATTGTCTTAAAACTAGTTTTTGGCGTCTGGTTTCCTTTTTTCATACATATCTCAATAAATTAGGGTACAATAACTGCTCCAGCTTCTTGTTTTCTCTCTGAGCCTTTGCTTTGACAGTCTGAACCACTCACTAGCGATGTTCTCAAATTCTTTTTCACAATGTGGGAACGTTTCGTTAACAGCAGCTAGAACAATAGTTTATGACAAAATTTTATAACTTTTTTGTGTATTATTTACTTAAAAGCAATTTCTAACTTTTTTAGAAATTCTTTGTCTTTACAAGATTAAACCCCTATACGAGATATTATTTTTAATTAGTAATTACACAAAATTAGACAGACATCTATGATGACATAAATAGGTTAAATCCCTATAGCAGCAGCAGTTTGTAGCACGAGTGATAAAATAGGACCAGTTTTTCAATATTTATATTAAGTTTAATGCTGCTTATAAAAGATTTGTATAAGTATATACCTACAATATGTTACATCGTTGCCCAAGGACTTTGTTTCCATTTATTACTTATATAAATGTGTAATTTTAATGATTGTGATTATACAATTTAAGCTACAATAAAGCACCTATAATTTTTCTGTGGCTTGAGCTTAGTTAAATTTCATTAAATTTCAATCTCAAGATTGGGAAACATGTCAATAAAACTCCAACAAATAAGTAGGTACCTAATAAGCGACTTAACACTGCACCGAGGTGCTAATGATTTACACTTCTACGTACTTACCTACAATAGTTTTGATCTCTGAACTTGATTCCACACAAAAACAAAGACGATATTTAACATGTTAAAACGCACGCTAGAAGTCACGTTGCACCTTCTTCAGGGTCACTTGTGTTAGGTTAGAATATTAGGATTAGGTTATTTTGTTAGGTATAGTTAGGGATAGTTGAGTTAATTTCGTATCCTCTTCTACCACGAACTATGAAATACAGAGTGCGAAAGAGATGTCCTATAATAATTTTATAACCAGATTTACCGGGAAATTTAAAACATCACAATATTAAAACGTTATATGAAGATACGGGATTATCAAACTAGTTTTTGATTGGCGAGTTTTATTTTTTGTTATTAGATACACAAAAAAAATAAAACGGCCGGTAACACTAATCACTATTTTAATAAATTTATAGAGTATTTAAACGAATAAGTCATCAAGTAATATATAGGCACAATTACATTTTCATTACCACTTAATGGCAATTGAAGACATTTTCATTAGGCATGCTATTATTATGTTGATTAAACTACACTGGTCACTGATGTTATAACCTAACTATAGCCGCACGCTCATTACTACACCAAAACAATATACATAATATTATATACTTAACCAAACTTTTTTGAGATTCCATATGTTAGCTAGCTTGTTGTTTCACGTTTGTAGTTTACCAAATTACATGATTAAATACACATGTGTAATGTAATTGTAGAAAAACTTAAAATGTCCATGATGATCACAAAATATATAAATGTTATATTTGATGTAAACATATAAGATGGGCTGATGTGTAATATGTAGCAATTATTTAAATATCACATATTTTAATGTTATTATTTAACACACAAGCAATATAACTTTAAACGTACATACTGATTACAGAAATACATAAATGTTATATAGCTGATAAATACACATAATACTTGTTATTGTAATGTAGCAGTTACGTAAAAATCGCATATTTTAATGTTATTATTTAACAAACAGGCAATATAACTTAAAATCTATATGGTGATAACAGACATACATAAATATTATATGGCATGTAAATATACAAAATACTTGTTATTGTAATGAAGCAGTTATGTAAAAATCACATATATTATAATGCTTGTATTTAACAAACAGGCATGTTTGGTAATAACTTAAATGTATATAGCATTTGAAGATGGTTTATATAATGGAGATATATTTGGTAATATGGTGTGTGTTACCTTGACAATCTCTCTTTGGTACGTAACAGCCATATGTGTGTTCACAGGGCCTGTTGGAGCTGTTCGAGCTGTTCAAGTCACCCATATACATATACATATACGTGTATTATATATGATCAGCTCCAACAGCTCGAACAGCTCCAACAGGTGTAACAGGTACCGTACCTGTTACACCTGTTGGAGCTGTTCGACCTGTTGGAGCTGTTCAAGCCGCCCATATACATATACATATACGTGTATTATATATGATCAGCTCCAACAGCTCGAACAGCTCCAACAGGTGTAACAGGTACGGTACCTGTTACACCTGTTGGAGCTGTTCGAGCTGTTCAGACACTTAATAGATTTTTTTTTTAAGTATGAGATGCTATCAACTTATTGAAATAAAAAATAGATTATTAATAACATTTTTTATTAATATAAAAAAATTATAATTAAAATTGTATATAGAATTAAAATAATAAAATCGCTGGTCTGGCTATCTGGCAGGAGGGCAGATCATATGTATAATTAAAAAGAAATTCATTGGTCTCGCTGGCTGGCAGATCGACTTCTCCAAATCTCTGATGAAATTCTGAGTTCAATGGAATCTGTAACAATTTAAAAAAATATCTATAAGTATTGAGTTATACGAAACGGAAAATATTTTAAATACCTTTCATGATGTCAGCTAAGAGTATCAGCCGAGGCATCTCCTGCGGTGGTGGCGATTGCGTTACGGGGGCCTGGGGCTGAGACAGCCCCAGGTACCTCCATCCCTCCGGCGGGACTTCACACATTGAACATTGGCAAATATTGCCTGCTAGCAGCTCTCTAAGACCTGTTTGATGATGCATCTTTGCAGCGTCTAACTGATCACCGCGCTCTGACTCAAGGCGAGAGCTCCCCCACTTATCTCTCTCTCTGTCCCACCCCACTCGTCATTCACACACACACACACACACACACACACACACACACACACACACACACACACACACACATGCATACAGAAATAAAAGCCAGTATGGTTAGAATATATTTGTTTATTCAAAAACCTTATCTTTATTTACAATATACCACTGATATATCGAGTAGACATTCTGCCTAGAGCAGCGTAAATGATTATTAATATGTTTATGACAATGATATTCTAAATTATTTAACATTAAACTATTCATATTATTACAATTATATAAGTCTATAATATTTTTATTATTAGACAGATAATGCTGAAGCCATCGCTTCTTTTCCAGTCCCTTGACAAAAACTTTTGCCTCTCTCTCAAGTACGTGGCTGTCGATGAAGTCCTGCAGGTCACCGTACCGGAGATTATCATAAGGCGTGGACTATTGGAGACCATGCACATGATCAGTTATCCAATTAATTTGCTTCTGAATATTGTGTGTAAGAAGCCCGTAACTAACGGACGGTTTAATTATCCGATGTACACACGTGACATCGGTAATATTTAAAATTGAAATTTCTTTACATGTAAAAGCTAACTTCTTTTTATGCTGGAAGCCCTGCACGTCTATTATATACATATTAGTATGGACGAACTATACTGGTTAAAGGATTGTAATAAATCAATCTATCATGAATTATAAGACAATATGCAGCAGTGTCTTTCCGAATATTTTTATTAGTGCTAAATTCCAGCCTAATGTCCACTGCACTCGACTTTACAACCTCATTCTGACACGAACGGTCGATAACTACCAGAGGAGCTTTAGTTTTAAATTTATATTTAGTAAGCAGAGGTTCATTTTCTTTTTCATAATAAGATTTCTGAAATTGATAGAACATTTCATACAGAGTAGCACAGAAATTCTTCTCAAAATTAATATTCAAGTTATCATAGGGATATGATTCCGAATTTAAAAAAAGTTTAAAATTAGTCAACTTGCAGTGATCAAATTCACTCATACGTTTAGCGACTACATTTTTACGACCCGTTTGAAGTCCGAAAATAATATATCGCGGTGTCTCACGAAGTTTTAATATTCCAAGTATGCGTCTGCGATTCCATCAGCATGGGGTATTCATGTAATTCCCAGCTTCTAAACGGTACAGGCAAATCGATATTCCTCTCTAGATATTTCATTAATTTTAATCGCTCAACGTCAGATACAGTCACGTGTGGTACACGCCATTGAACGATTTCCAATTCTACTTTAATATTTTCGTCGGCTACAAGATTTATGATTGCGTTTGTATCAATACTACTGCGAACGAGTACCAGCTCTTGACGGACATTTAAAATAATTCTTTCAAAGGTCTCTGCGAACCCCAGACATATTTTTAAAGGTATACATGCGTCAAAGTAACCGTTCTCGTCTGCAAAATTATCATCCACATCCGTCCACCCAGCATTTTCTAAGTGATTCGCGTCATTCGGAGTGAATGATGCATATCCCTTCATAACAGTCGCGAGGCCTGGATTTCTACTGCTGTCCACAATTTTACCGCTCACTTCGTATCGTATCTCGTCAAACAGATACAATAACCCCATTTTATCAAAGACCGCTGTGTTCGAAACCGTACCATCCTCTTTAAGTAACCGGCCCCGCATGTACAGCGAACTAGCATACGGCGCAGTATACACATCTTGCTGCTGAATGGGTATACGAATTTCGTCGTTATTATTTAAATTTTTAATTGAATATGGCCCATGACTATGATTTTCAAAATTAGTTATCGCGGTTTCGAACGTAGGCTTCTCAAACACGTTTAAAATATTCGGATTCATATTAGCACTTTGTAGCCGAGAGAGTAAAGAAAACGTATATTTTTAGATGTTAACACCTTGAAGGTTACAGGTGAACTGTTTCGAGCGCGAGCAGGTGTTCCTTTTAAACTATTTCGGAAACTAAGACCCATTCTTCTTCAAGTGCAGTCTTACCGTGATGACCTCGCCACGGAAATTAACAAGATCACCGTCTTGATCGACTATCTTAATTGATATGCTATCTATATGCCTCTTATTAATCGGCAAGTAAATTGCATTAGCGGGACACTCTATTATTTTATAGCCGGGAGGCACGCTAGGGAAAAATTCATGAATAATGTGTACAGATCTATCATTCATGTAACTGCCCGTGATGAGATTACACTCCACGCATATAGCGTTTACTTTTTGAATTTTTGCCGGGAAATCAGATATATGTTTCTCGAGCGGTTTTAGACGACGAGATATAAATCCTAACAAACTGCCAATACCGCCGGCCTTTTCAAAATTTATCATCTTATTGGATTTTATTTCCACTTTTAACGTATTTTTATTGGATACTATAGAAATATGACCATCGTTACCGTGATTCCGAATAAAATGCTTTCTTACGTAATTATTTATATCTTCTATTTCATACGAGCCCTCCGGAATTTTTATAAACTTATCGTCTGTATCATAATATATATGATTATTTGTAGCGTCTACGTTCGGTATGGAGTTATACGCCTCGAAATTTATTAAAGCAAGCGAATATTCAACCACAGTAGAGAGAAGACCAGTAGTCTTACTCAGCCGGAACAGTTGGATAAGATTTTCAGTGCGCATGCGATGCGCGTGGGCTTAAACTATTCGATGCGCAGTGGACGGAACGACGACAGTGGACGGCAGTGATGTGTAGGGTGGGGTTAATGTTTATTTTTGTTTACGTTTAGTTTCTGAACAGTCACCAGTATACGACGAAATGCGCGTGGGATACAAACAGTAGATGTGCAGTAGATTTAAAAAAATAAAATCGAGTACAACAAATATCAAAGGGACCGCTGCGAGTGAAACTACTGGTCTTCTCTTTACTGTGATTCAACACCGTCTTCAAGGTCTATGGGTGGGGAAAAGTGCGCAGTTAAATTAGATGATTTGCCTGATAATGTAAACGTACAAGACATGTTGCGGCTTCAAGGTTAGTTCTGAGAATGAACGTGAATTAAAAGCATGACGCATTATATAGAAATTGTAAACACAGATGCCCACAATTTACTGTGTCATAAGACTGATACTGCTTGTGATTGTATTCAATCGAACAATTTAAATATTTTATTAATTCGAGAGGAGGCTGTAAATTACCAAAACTATCATAATAAACGGCTTTCGAACCGTTCTTCCAGTATGCGGTCCAATGAGTACCATTACCGCTATCACTATCCAAGTTCACAATGCCCGTCTCAATTTTATGTACGCGTTTAGGTAGTCGGTCTCGCATAAATATTCCTCGAAAATTAGGTATATTTAACATCTTAACATATCTTTTCAGATCCACGTCGGTGAGCGCTCGATTTGGTAATTTTACTAGTCACTTGCTGTTGGTGTTTTTATTCATGTATAGTCCAAGTCCTGTTCGATAGGGACGAAGATAGAGTCCCTTACTGAGGACGATACTCTCCATAGCCTGATTGTGACGTCTAGATTTTTTAAGCTGGGAGGCTGTCGCCTGAGAATCTCTTACAGCTTTCGCTATACCTGCAGATCCACCGGCTGCGGTCCCAGAGCCCTGAGTCCAGCAAATATTGGTATTAGCGGTAGAACGCCACCCGTCTTCGGTATAGGAATAACGCGAGCAGCCATCGGTGATATTTTTTTATCTTTTTTAATACGCTGTACTGCACGAGAGGCCTTTTTAATAGCATCTCCGACAGAGGGAGCTCCACGTACTAGTTTACGAATTTTATTGGATATTTTTTTAAATGTCATTGTACCGCCTGATTTTCTTTTTTTACATCCCAAGCCTAATTTAACTTTAGCACTCATGATGCCTGCTACACCGGCTGCTGCCGCTCTTTCTCCAATGGAAGAATCCCTAGCAAATACACGTTTCAGAGCACGTTTTGCCAATTCTTTATCGGCAATATGCCGTCCTTTCACATCATTGACTTTAGAATATTGTATGTTGTGGTCACGACACGCCTCATCTAGACCATTAATTCCGCGATCAACTCGCGCCAGTCTTTTTTCTAATTTAGTACCTGGGCCGCAGAAACGATAGCCAGGGATATGGGCTTCGAAAGGTAATTTATTTATGAGAGTGTTTACAGCCATGTTACCTCTGTCGCATGTAATAGTAGACTGAGGTGTTACAGGTGATCGAAAGCTATTTATACTTAAACTCCAGGTGGAAATACCTCAGTGTCAATCATGCGTTTCATCAAGACAGGTAACAGTCTGAAAATCGATAATCTCGATTTCGATAGTCATGTGAAAAAAGATAGTAGACATGGTTCTCTGTTACCCGACAGCATCAGGTGTATCATATGCGGACCTTCAAATTGTGGGAAAACAAACATCGTGATAAGCCTGCTGACTCTTCCACACGGCTTGCGTTTCAAGAATGTTTACGTCTACTCGAAATCTCTCTGCCAGCCTAAATATGAATATCTTAGAAAAGTACTCGGCTCGATCGTGGAATATCATGAATTCAAGGATAGCGATGTAATAATGGCGCTTGCGCAAGCTAAAATTAATTCCATTTTTATATTTGATGACGTAGCTTGCGACAATCAAAGTGTGATGCGTGACTACTTTAGCATGGAGCGGCATAAACAGATAGACAGCTTCTATCTCTGTCAGACCTATACCCGCATTCCTAAACATCTGATAAGAGACAATGCAAATTTACTGATATTATTCAAGCAGGATGACATGAATCTTAGACATGTATATTCCGATCACGTTAATACCGATATGAGCTTTGAGGATTTCAAACATATGTGCTCGTTATGTTGGAAAGATAAATACGGGTTCCTAGTGATAGATAAAGATAGCGATATCAAACATGGCCGATACAGAAAGGGGTTTGACGAGTATATATACCTGTGATTTTACTATCTCAATCAGTTGATAATTACACATGTTATCTGACGCACCTGTCGACATGGACATTACTAATAAAATTATCGAAGCTCTGAAAGCGTAAAGCGCAAATTAGAGGCACTCAAAATGCACGATCTGCAAATCGAAAAGTCTTTTGCCCCAATCACCGCACCTTTACATTCAATAGCTAAACATATCAAGCTTGAAACGGACGAGAATTTAAACATTAAGAAAAAGTCTGATCCCTCAGAGGATGAAAAAAATATTAATATTACACCGCCGATTGTCGACTCTGAAGAAGGCGACCAGTCAGATGAGAAGTATCTTGAGAAATTTAGCGATCTGCCTAAAACGTATATATCTGAGATGATGCATGATACTGAAAATACACATGATTTTCGATATGGTGTACGATGTAATCCCGAAGAAGATAAATATTATATTGGAAATTCTGCCATTCAGTTTGACGGTGACAATTTAATAATAAATAATAAAGAGTATCAGGGCACTCGCGGTCTTTATGAATTACTATTTAAAAAACGTTCGCATCACTATAACTATGATGATAAGAAACAGTACATTGATATTGTAAAAAGCACTAGCGCACATAAGAGAAATTATGATTCTGAAAAGCAAAAATCCGGTAGTAAGAGCTGGAAGTACCTACATATTATTAAACCGATGCTTTACGCTCGCGAACCTCGACAACGTGCTCCTGGTAAAGTAAGAGGCGGTGAATTAATGATGCAGGTCACCGATAATGCTATTGATTACGTCTATTGGGACGATCCTAATGAACTTGTCGATCGTCTTAGGCTTTTGATAGCTTCACAGGAGGCAGGCAATTCAAGTCATACGAATGAAATAAATAGAATTTTAGAGGAACTATTAGAAAGTAAAATAATCGAACCGCTGGATTAATTTAACAGTACGTAAATTATTGTTGAACTGTAAACATGTCTGCTATAAAAAGAGATATTGTTAATGAAATACATAAGCCGGCTAGAATTAACTTTAAGAGACGAAAAGTCGTAGTTAAAGGTTTAAATGAATTACTTCAGGCTGACTTAGTCAAAATGATTCCATATGCTAATTACAATAAAAATTATAAATATATTCTCATTGTAATTGATGTTTCTTCAAAGTACGTATGGGCTGAACCAGTTAAATCTAAATCTGGCGTAAATGTTACTCGAGCTATGGAAAAAATATTAGTCACAGATAAACGAATCCCCGTCAATTTACAAACTGATAATGTTACCGAATTTTATAATATTAATTTTCAAAAATTAATGAAAAAATATAAAATTAATCATTATTCTTCGTATAGCACTAAAAAATGTTCAGTAGTCGAACGCGTAAATAGGACTATAAAATCTATGATGTATAAGGAATTTAGTATAAATGGTTCTTTTCGGTGGTATAATTTACTTGCTGATATTATTAAGAAATATAATAATACTAGGCATCGTACCATCGGCATGAAACCTGTAGATGTAAATAAAAAGAATGAAAAAATACTCTTGAAATCCGTTTACAATTATCCTACAATTACATACTCGCAATTACCTAAATTTAAAATTAACGATCATGTGAGAATAAGCAAGTACAGAGGCGTGTTCGATAAAGGTTATACTCCTAATTGGTCTAATGAAATATTTACTGTTTCAAAAATTAATTATACCAGCCCCATAACATACTTACTGACTGATGCACAGAAACAGCCAATAGAAGGATGCTTCTATACTGAAGAACTGCAGAAGGTTAAACATTCAGACATGTATCTCGTTGAGAAAGTTTTAAGGAAGAAAGGAAACAGGGTTTTCGTTAAATGGCTTGGATTTGACAGTTCCCATAACAGTTGGATTGAAAAAAGTAGCATTGTTTAATTTTTTATGCACTTATATTAATTATTATTATTATTATTATTATTATTTCTATTATTTTTATAGGTTATGTATTCCATGTACATATATAAGCTTTATTACTGTATTATGCGTTCAGGTAAATAAAATATATTATAAAAATTAAATTTTTTTTATTTTTCGTCTGGGGTGGCTTTATTTTTTAAGATTTAATTTTTTTGATTGCATATTTGAATTCAGCATTAAAAAACACATAAAATGTAGCACGAACATTTTCGTTACAATAAACTTGAAAAATCTGAATTTTTTCATTTTTGCCTGGGGTGGCTTTATTTTTAAGATTTAATTTTTTTGATTGGATATTTGAATGCAGCATTAAAAAAGACATAAAATGTAGCATGAACATTTTTGTTACAATAACCTTGAAAAAAAAATCTGAATTCTTCATTTAATTAGGAAATGGGTAATAATAGTCAACCATTTTTTAAAATTAATTTATTAATACATATAAGAACGAGGTTACATGGTCCATTGTGATATAATAATAGAATATTTATGTTCAAGTACTGGATTAATTATTTGAGCGTATCGTAATATTTTAATTTGAAAACGGTCTCGATCGCGGGCGTCTTGCATCCAGTTACCACATCTAGCAGTTCTATGGGCATAGCTCCAATGGTAAATGTGATGAATTTTAACGTCCTCGCTGAACTGAACTGTTCTTGGACATCTTCGGCTGGATACTGACATGTTGAAATGTACGTAAAACTTCAACGTACTTAACGTCTTCTCTGAGTAATTTCAAATTGTTTATAAATTGCTGTAACCTCTTCTTATATGTTTCGGGATCCATCTTTAGGACTCGATGAATTCAATGTTAGTGGTCGTGCCTGCTAGCCCTCTATATACTAAGTACACTTCTTTTAGTATAATGGTTTGTCGTAGCGTTACCATGTCATCTGGTAGACTCACTTTACAATTTTCGTGGATTACTTGGACCTGGATACCATACGGTGAAAGTGCTTTATATATATCTAGCACTTTATATTTTCTATCGACTTCCAGCTCATAGATTTTCGTGAACGGTGTGACATGAGCTTCAACATTAATTTTTGCGAAAGACATTCCTGCTGCTGCTTGTATATCAACTTTAAGATTGTGAATGAATGCGGCGATCTCAGGTCTTTACTTTTATGCTGTATTCCACCCCCACTTTTCGTATCGAGTAAGCAGAAAAATATGGGAAAAAATATGATGATTTCATTGTTTACATTATTTCTCTCCAAACCCCGAGTCGCTCCTTATAATGGATCACGTGACTTATTAGTCATTGTATTATAACCGCCGGATGCTGTTATCTAAAGACAATTAATCATGATTTAAATATACATATAGCCGTAGACAGTCGCATTTATTTACATTAACAATTTCCTGGAATCCGATAACGTCTCTGCATTTGGTCACAGTTTTAACATTCAAATATAAAACTTACGTATTGAAGTAGTATATTTTTTATCCTATTTAAGATATAAACACTCGTCGAGACTTGTCTATTTAATCTCAATGATGGACGTCAGTAGCCATTTTCTTAACGCCCACTAACGTAAACATACAATACTATTAGTCAACACCCTGTATACTCTTATCCACGCCCTTTTAGATATAATCTCTCATCTAAGCTCGGGGATTGGATCTCCCATCTCCCCCCTCCCATTAGGTCCTAGGACCTATCATCTAAGAAGATCCCACCTCACACTACAACCTAGATCATAGGATCTATCATCTATCACCTGCGCGCCCCCCCGCGGGGCTTCGAGCGTGACGTCACAGCTACAGCCGCAGCTCCAGCTTGACCTTGAATTGCGCTAGTATTGGTACTGTATAACTACTGATATAATTTTAAAATCTCGTGAAAAAACAAGATATAACTTTGAAAATCACAAGAGAGCCAGAAAATGCTGCAATAAGCGCTGCACTAAAAGTATAACGTATTTGGCAGCCGTCCAAGGGTTGGAAGACCACTCCAGAAGAAATACTTAATTTTCAAATCGCATGAAGGAAACGAGTTATCACTTTGAAATTGACAAGACAGCTAGAAAATCATATTCTGAACCCTGTGGATGTAGTACAATTTACTTGGAAGCCGTTGAAGGGTCCATAAACCACCCCAAATAACATGATGGAAACGAGTTATCACTTTGACATTCACAGGAGAGCTAGAAAATCTTATACTAAACCCGTGGATGTAGTACAATTTACTTGGAAGCCATTGAAGGGTTCAAAAATCACCCCCAAATCACATGAAGGAAACGAGTTATCACTTTGAAATTCACAGGAGAGTTAGAAAATCATATACTAAACTCTGTGGATGTAGTACAATTTACTTGGAAGCCGTTGAAGTGTTCAAAAACCACCCCTGAAAAAATACATAATTCTCAAATTACATGAAGGAAACGAGTTATCACTTTGAAATTAACAGGAGAGTTAGAAAGTTTCTAAAGACAATAAAAACACCGATAAACCAACAAATGTTTGACAAGCTAAATATTTCATTGTTTTCAAAGCCACCTATCCTACAAACACTAAAGGGTCGGCCTTCCAGCGGGCCATCACGGGACCAGAAGTTTGATCTCCGGCCTAATGATGGCCCGCTGATGGGCCGACCTTTAGTGTTTGTTGGGTAGTTAGTTACTTCTTAACATTTAACTAGAACAAAATTGTATTTTCTTATTTTCTTTTAGCTGTAATCTTGTTTGTATTTATCGCACATTTTAATACGGCATATGAATAAATTCCTTATTAATAGTACTAATAAATGGTACCATGGTACCAATATGGTTCTATTTGAAAAAAATTAGTTTTTAATGAGATTTCGTACTCACTGGACGTGAACTATCTGAGGAAATTCTTTATTATATTAAACATTTACATATGTGACATAAACCAAACTGACATTAAGTTGACTATCAAATACTGATCTAAGGAAGCTATAGATAAGTAGTAGTTCACTAGTAAAACATTATTTGTATATTCTCAACATTTCCTCCACAAATGTCTCTGATGATCAGAGTTCACACATCCCAATAGCACTTCGCAATTCTTTGAACCTAGCTCTTTCCATTGGTCTAGTGAGCATATCAGCTAGCTGTTTACTACTTTCAACGTAGAGAATGTCCAGATGTCCATCCAAATATTCTTCACGAACAAAGAAATAATGTACTTCGATATGTTTTGTTCGCTTATGGAATTCGGGGTTCTTAATCAGTCTAACAGCACTCTGATTGTCGATGTGTAACACCGGAATTGCCACTGACTGGTTTATTTCCTTAATAATACGAGTCAACCAGATGAGCCTCCGTTGTTGAAACAGCTACTGATCGTTGTTTACGACTCAACCATGTTACTGGACCATCTCCAATTTTGCAAAGAGAACCTGTTGTAGAGTGACGACTCAGGGGATCACCAGCAAAATCAGCATCACTCTATGCTTTAATAACACGCTCTTTTGATCCAGCCTTGTACAGAATCCCAAGATTGCACGTACCTTGCAGATACTTGAGGATACGTTTTACAGCCAGCCAGTCAGTGTGCGCTGGCTCGTCTAAAGATCTCGCTACCACACCTACTACATAAGCTATATCAGATCTCGACACAGTTACCAGATGCATGAGGTTATCAACGGCTTCACGATAAGGCACCATATCTCCAACAAATTCGCTTTCAACAGCAGAACACTTTTCACAAGGTGTTGTTACAGACATTGATCCATTCATATTGAAACGCTCCAGCACCTTCCTTGTGTATGTACTCTGATTGATAAATATCGATACATCATCTTTCCTTGTGATTTGCAAACCCAGAAAACTATTCAAAGATCCATTAGTAATCTTAAACTAACGTCCAAGTTCCTTTAAGAATAATCGTAATTCTTCTGAGTTAGTACTAGTCATTAGACCATCACCTACATAAATTAGAACAAGCAACTTTGAGTGTTCAGTCTGACGTATGAAAAAGCTGCTTCTTAAGCCTTGGGTCTTGAGAGAACTTGTAAGACGCTGTAAGACTGCGTTCTAATTTACAGACTCGTCCTGATCTATCATCATAGCCTTCAGGCTGACGCATATACACTTCCTCCGAAATTGAACCTTACAGAAACGCGGTTTTTACGTCAAATTGACTTAAAATCATATCTTAAGAATCTGCAAGCACCAGTACCGTACGAATTGTGTCATATCTCGCTACTGGACTAAAAAGTTCATCTTACTCTATCCCAGGTCGCTGATTATAACTCTGGACAACAAGACGGGCTTTTCGTCTTACAGGTACTCCATCGGAGTTGACCTTCGTTCTAAAAATCCAACGACAATCTAGAACTCGAGCACCGAAAGGTTTTTCAACTAGACTTATTCTTATTCCGTCGAAGGATTGGGGGGTAAAATGGGGTAAATGGGGGGATAAATAGGTAAATCAAACAGGTAAGAGATCACAAAATTGGTATTTAGTGTATACAAGAGAAGCTAAGGTTTGAAAAAATTTTTTGGCATTAGCCATCCCCATTACCACACCTATCCCATTATTAAAGGGGATGAAAAAAAAATGTGATTTAGCGTGTGTACAAGAACCAAAAGCCTCAAAATATTTTTTTACTTCATCCACCCCCACTACCACTATCACCACCTCCACCCCACTACCGTGTAGGATATCGTTTTATGGGTGTCGTTATGGGGTAGACGATTTCAAATATTATATTAGTAAAATTATGTAAACAATTATTTCCTCATACAATTTTTTTTCGTTGTGAGAGACTTGGATAGAAAATCTGGATGTGGAAGTAGTGATTCCTTGGGCAGCGGTTTTTTTGTTAGAGTCTCATTGGTGAGTGTCTCATAATTTAAGAAAGTACAAAAAAGTTTTACAAAAATTCAATCTTAGAAATAGTCTTCAAACCGATATAGAATAAAAATTAACATGTAATGTAATGTTTACGCAAGCCTCGGTTTCCACATCATTCATAATTTAGTAAATGTTTTTTGATGCGGATGTGACTTCATTTCGCTGATATAAAATTTCACAAGGACCATCAAGGTAACTTTTGCAATATATTTATAGAAAATTTTAGGATGGATAACTTTCTTGTGTGGTTCTTGTACACACGCTTCTTTGCATGGACGTCGAAAAAAATATTTTGTTTGTGAATGCTAATTTGTACTAAACATAAAATTTAGTTTTTTTGCGTTGGAAAATTTTTGTTTTTGGTTATCTAAGCTTTTTAAGGTAATGTATAGATTATGTGATCGAATAATTTAACAATAAGAATTAGAGATTATAGGCCAGTGCAGTTAGCTCACGATTAGGAACAAATAGCGGGCCCATTTCTTTTTGCAAGTACTAGTTCTTATTTATAAAACTAAAGTGCCCAGTTTTCCAACGGGGGGAACATGGTGAAAATCTTTCTGCCATCATAAAGTTCCTATGATTTTAGAAAAAAATCAACAATAATTTTAAAACCGCTCAAAATTATGAAAAAAAAAAAACAAAAGAAATTTGTTTAAAATTAAAAACTACTTTAAACAATACTTATTTTAGATATCAGATTGTAATAAAATCAGGTGCTAAGGTGCTATTTCTGATTACACCGCAGTTAGTTTTCCAACCCCATTGCAAATAATCCAGTTAATGAATTTTGAAGCCATTGTTATACTTGAAAGTACACCTTTATGTAGTAACACTCAGCTGAGTGTGATAATATGTGGCTAATTCAAAATTTGTGGTTAAGCTTTGATGAACCTTTAAATTGGTAGGTATATTTAAGAATTTTCAATAAGTATCTAATGCCTTGATATCTTTACTTTTCCTTTCCCCTTTCCCTTTCCCTTTCCCTTTCCCTTTCCCTTTCCCTTTCCCTTTCCCTTTCCCTTTCCCTTTCCCTTTCCCTTTCCCTTTCCCTTTCCCTTTCCCTTTCCCTTTCCCTTTCCCTTTCCCTTTCCCTTTCCCTTTCCCTTTCCCTTTCCCTTTCCCTTTCCCTTTCCCTTTCCCTTTCCCTTTCCCTTTCCCTTTCCCTTTCCCTTTCCCTTTCCCTTTCCCTTTCCCTTTCCCTTTCCCTTTCCCTTTCCCTTTCCCTTTCCCTTTCCCTTTCCCTTTCCCTTTCCCTTTCCCTTTCCCTTTCCCTTTCCCTTTCCCTTTCCCTTTCCCTTTCCCTTTCCCTTTCCCTTTCCCTTTCCCTTTCCCTTTCCCTTTCCCTTTCCCTTTCCCTTTCCCTTTCCCTTTCCCTTTCCCTTTCCCTTTCCCTTTCCCTTTCCCTTTCCCTTTCCCTTTCCCTTTCCCTTTCCCTTTCCCTTTCCCTTTCCCTTTCCCTTTCCCTTTCCCTTTCCCTTTCCCTTTCCCTTTCCCTTTCCCTTTCCCTTTCCCTTTCCCTTTCCCTTTCCCTTTCCCTTTCCCTTTCCCTTTCCCTTTCCCTTTCCCTTTCCCTTTCCCTTTCCCTTTCCCTTTCCCTTTCCCTTTCCCTTTCCCTTTCCCTTTCCCTTTCCCTTTCCCTTTCCCTTTCCCTTTCCCTTTCCCTTTCCCTTTCCCTTTCCCTTTCCCTTTCCCTTTCCCTTTCCCTTTCCCTTTCCCTTTCCCTTTCCCTTTCCCTTTCCCTTTCCCTTTCCCTTTCCCTTTCCCTTTCCCTTTCCCTTTCCCTTTCCCTTTCCCTTTCCCTTTCCCTTTCCCTTTCCCTTTCCCTTTCCCTTTCCCTTTCCCTTTCCCTTTCCCTTTCCCTTTCCCTTTCCCTTTCCCTTTCCCTTTCCCTTTCCCTTTCCCTTTCCCTTTCCCTTTCCCTTTCCCTTTCCCTTTCCCTTTCCCTTTCCCTTTCCCTTTCCCTTTCCCTTTCCCTTTCCCTTTCCCTTTCCCTTTCCCTTTCCCTTTCCCTTTCCCTTTCCCTTTCCCTTTCCCTTTCCCTTTCCCTTTCCCTTTCCTTTTCCTAGAGATCTAGTAATACTACATTGTGTATCTAGGTGTGAAAGCGATACATTCCCGGACGACGATGCAATTGTTGGCCGAGGCGCTAGCCGAGGCCAACAAGCATCGAAGTCTGGGAATGTGCTTTCACACCGAAGTACACATACTATTTTTTCTGAAATCACAATTAAATACTATTTTAAACGTATAAAAATCAAAAATATAAACATTAAAAAAAAAAAATCTGAAATCACAATCAATACTATTTTAAACGTATAAAAATCAAAAATATTAATATATTAAAATATATATATAAAAAAAAACCGTACGGGAATGTTACTTCCCGGCCTAGGCCGGGAAGTAACATTCCCGTACGGCTTTGTTGATCGTTACTTGGCAACGGATCTTTTCCGGTCTGTTTTCTGATAGTTTCCTAGCAACGGACTAAAATACTGGAATTGTGCATTTTTCGCTCTAAAATCGCGCCGAAAATGTAGACATTCCCGATCGATTTCAGAAAAAAACTGTTTTCCATTTTTTATTATATCAGCCTTCTCAATCATCGGATTCTTAAAAATCAATATTAGAGATTGAAACTGTGTGTTTTTGTTCAATAATTTTAACGTTAAGAAGTTACAGATCATGCTAATAAAAGCGTGTTAAAAAGAGTCTATTAAGCCAATTTCGAACCAGAAGTGACGAATGCACGGGGCATCCGTTTTGTTGAAAATGCTTGAGCCTGTATTCTAAATTTTCTTCTTCAAATTTTGATCAAAAGTAAGCATTAAACATTTTTAAGTATGAATTCTAATTAAGATTTTCCTATAAGAAGTATTGGACCAATAATTCTATATTTTGTAACGCCATCATACATTTACAGTTTTTAATTTTCGATCACCTGTAGTTATTGTAAAATTTGGATTGTCTTGCACCCAATAGCGACAACTTTGGGATGATACTACACCGTTCATATTAAAGATAGACCTGATAGACTCGTCAGAAAAAATAATATTTTTATAAAACTATCTGTCTCCCACAATTTACCTGGTATCCAAAATTAAAATATAAACAAAATGCATTAGCACCTTCTTCCACATTATGAATTTTTAAGTTTGCAAGCCTGACACTTATTTTCTTTTAATACTCTGTTCAGATTTGCTTATGTTATTTACTCGAAATTTTTCCTCAACGATGTTTTCGGATTTTCTGTTATCAAGTCCAAAACTAACAATGTCGCTACATCATGTTTATTGCTTTTTTGGAGTTTTTACATCTCCATTAATATTACATTTTCATATAATTTTGTTTTAAACTTTGTCGACTACTATTAATAGTAGGGCACTTTTCATGGAATAATTCAATCGTATTTCGATAGGAATAATTGTCCCCTATACCAAAACATTTAACTAAATAAAATCGTTGCTGTAAATTAAGTATTATTCTAATAAATTTAAATTAACACAGTAATAATGAAAATAATATGGAAACATCAAAAACCTCATGGGTATTTTGATTGTATTATTTCTTAGATACAGAAAGATAAAAAATTGAGGCACTGAAAAAAATCGATTTAAACAAGAGTTAATTTAAATTTTCAGTTACGACTAAAATTATAAGCAACTTTTTCAAATGGGGTTTTCATTAAAAATGAAAAATAAATGCAGTTTTTACTTTTAGGTAAAATTAATGTTTTTGAAATTTTTCTGCGCCCCGTATAAAAAAAATAATTGTTAACGTGTTGTTGTGGGTGCTAACGGAATCATAGTTTCCAGAGTTTTCAAGATATGTCTTAAATTTGGTATGGGTAATATATACCAAAACATTTTTTTGCTTTGGCAAATTTTTCATGACCTTTCCATTACTGCCGTTTTCCCGGAAATGACCTCAACTTTGAAATTTGAAATGGAACACCCATATATATGGTATATTTTTCATTTTTGGATTCCGGGGATGATTTTAAGTACGACTGCGTAGATTTAAAAAAAAAATTGAGACTATTTGATTTTTTTAGGGCTATTTTTATTTTTTCATCTACAGTACAGTGATGCACTAAAATCAATTAAACTGGCAAAAACAATACGAGAAAAATGTAAACGTGAGATTTTCGAAATGGTTTAGTAGCCAAAACCAAAACCAAAATTTCCGAAATCACTAATTTGTAATTATGTCAAATTTTTCAAACTACAACATCTTTTAGACACTCAGTAGTTACATACTAATAATAGGTGTTTCAAATCGGTTTTCGGCAAAGACTCCAAAAGTGTTATATTTAGCGAAAAAATGCTAGAGACAAATAAGAAAGCTACCAAACTGAGAATGAATTTCGTTTAATTAATGGTTTCAGAAATCTGAAAGAATAAAGATGGCATCAGAAAGTGTATAAGATGAAAAACCGCTGCCCAAGGAATCACTACTTCCACATCCAGATTTTCTATCCAAGTCACTCACAACGAAAAAATTTCGTATGTGGAAATAATTGTTTATGGAATTTTAATAATATAATATTTGAAATCATCTACCCCAAAAACCCATAAAACGATACCCCACATCGGTAGTGGAGTAGGGTGGTGATAGGGGGTGGTAGTGGGGGGTGGATGGTGGGTGGAATAATTCAATCGTATTTCGATAGGAATAATTGTCCCCTATACCAAAACATTTAACTAAATAAAATCGTTGCTGTAAATTAAGTATTATTCTAATAAATTTAAATTAACACAGTAATAATGAAAATAATATGGAAACATCAAAAACCTCATGGGTATTTTGATTGTATTATTTCTTAGATACAGAAAGATAAAAAATTGAGGCACTGAAAAAAATCGATTTAAACAAGAGTTAATTTAAATTTTCAGTTACGACTAAAATTATAAGCAACTTTTTCAAATGGGGTTTTCATTAAAAATGAAAAATAAATGCAGTTTTTACTTTTAGGTAAAATTAATGTTTTTGAAATTTTTCTGCGCCCCGTATAAAAAAAATAATTGTTAACGTGTTGTTGTGGGTGCTAACGGAATCATAGTTTCCAGAGTTTTCAAGATATGTCTTAAATTTGGTATGGGTAATATATACCAAAACATTTTTTTGCTTTGGCAAATTTTTCATGACCTTTCCATTACTGCCGTTTTCCCGGAAATGACCTCAACTTTGAAATTTGAAATGGAACACCCATATATATGGTATATTTTTCATTTTTGGATTCCGGGGATGATTTTAAGTACGACTGCGTAGATTTAAAAAAAAAATTGAGACTATTTGATTTTTTTAGGGCTATTTTTATTTTTTCATCTACAGTACAGTGATGCACTAAAATCAATTAAACTGGCAAAAACAATACGAGAAAAATGTAAACGTGAGATTTTCGAAATGGTTTAGTAGCCAAAACCAAAACCAAAATTTCCGAAATCACTAATTTGTAATTATGTCAAATTTTTCAAACTACAACATCTTTTAGACACTCAGTAGTTACATACTAATAATAGGTGTTTCAAATCGGTTTTCGGCAAAGACTCCAAAAGTGTTATATTTAGCGAAAAAATGCTAGAGACAAATAAGAAAGCTACCAAACTGAGAATGAATTTCGTTTAATTAATGGTTTCAGAAATCTGAAAGAATAAAGATGGCATCAGAAAGTGTATAAGATGAAAAACCGCTGCCCAAGGAATCACTACTTCCACATCCAGATTTTCTATCCAAGTCACTCACAACGAAAAAATTTCGTATGTGGAAATAATTGTTTATGGAATTTTAATAATATAATATTTGAAATCATCTACCCCAAAAACCCATAAAACGATACCCCACATCGGTAGTGGAGTAGGGTGGTGATAGGGGGTGGTAGTGGGGGGTGGATGAAGTAAAAAAATATTTTGAGGCTTTTGGTTCTTGTACACACACTAAATCACATTTTTTTTCATCCCCTTTAATAATGGTAATGGGCTAATGCCAAAATTTTTTTTTTGAGACCTTAGTTTCTCTTGTATATACTAAATACCAATTTTACGGACTCTTACCTGTTTGATTTACCTATTTACCCCAAATTTACCCCAATTTACCCCCCAACCCTTCGACGGAACAAGATGAAAATATAATCTAGTTCTAGATCTCGTTAAAGTACATATGTGTACCAAATTTCAAGTCAATATCTCAAACGGTTCCAGAGTAAACGTGCGCACAAAAAGAGTTGCAGACAGACCGACAGACAGAAATTTTTTTTCGCTCAAACTTAAAATCTCGACGTTTCATGACATTCTAAGCCTATTTGAATAACAAAAATTTTTAAAAAATTTTTTGTCGTTACTATACTTCCACTGGATGTGGAAGTAAAATTTAGTTTAAATGTTAAAAATATCTCAGAAACTATGGCACTTACATCAAATTGCTAACGGTTAAACTAAAAAATATTAATTAAGCTTTCCAATTATTTTTTGACTATTTCTAAAGCACAAAAAAGTTATGGCAAAAAGAATGTGTTTCTTCATATTTTTTTTTAAATGAAAACGTTGCCATTTTGTAAACTGTAAGAAGTCAGTAATTAAAAAAAATTCAAATGCAGCTTTTCCTTAACATATAGCATGACCTAGATGCTCAATTTTTTAATTCCGTTTACAGTAATTGCATTAGAGAAAAAATGGATTTTAAATTATGAAAGGGATTTTGGAAAAAAGACGCAACATTTTTGTTTTTTTGCAAATATTTCAATGTATATTAGTTTCAGCAAAAAAATTATGGAGATAAAAAAAAGCTTATCAACTGAAAATGATTTTCTTTCTTTTATACTTATTCATGTAAGGTTAATAAATAGTTTCGGAGAAATTTAGGTTTGAAGATGGTGTCGGAACGTTAATAAGATGAAGTATTTAGTTTAAATGTTGAATATCTGAGAAACTATGAGCAAAAAATTCTAAGGACCAGAATTAAAGATTAATCAAACTAAATGTGTTTGTTTGTTTCTGCATCATAAAAATAAAGATGTGACCGGAACAATATGCGTTTTCACATCATTTTTAAACAATGTCTGAAACAATTCTGAACAACTTCCATTAACAAAATTTTCCGATAAAAAAATGCCTAATAAGGATTTATTAATTTTAATTTGATAACACCGGATCTATTAAGAGATACATTGTCAATCTTATAATCATGTTTGAATATGATGTTCTTACGAGAGTAAGACATTTACTGGCATTTAGATACATAGTATTTGCTTTACACCAGTTATTAATTTCGTTCAGATTATTTTGCAACATTGCACAGTCGGCAGCGGAGTTTATTTGGCAAAATATCTTAACATCGTCAGCGTACAAGAGATATTTAATATTTAGCTTCCTTGAAATATCATTAATGAAAATAATGAAAAATAATGGACCAAGAATGGAACCCTGGGGTGCGCCTGAGGTCTGTAAAAAATGATCGGATTTATGGCCCCTAACTTGAACATATTGTCACCTATTTGACAGATAGGAGTCAATAATATTTAAGAGATAGGCAGAAATACACATGGTTTCTAATTTACATTTTACTAAGGCATGATCCAGCATGTCGAAGGCCTTGGAGAAATCGGTGTAGATTACGTCCACTTGGTCTCCGCTATCCAGGACCTCAGTGATGAATTGCGTTTTGACCACCGGATTTGAAACCGTGGATCTCAGTGATAAATCCGTGCTGTTCCGGTATGAGGATATTGTCAACATGACAGTAAATAGAATCATATAGTAAAATGTCAAATACTTTACTAAAATCACAAATAATGGCAATTTGTCTGTATTTCGTTACGTCATCTCTACCACCTTTTTTGGAAACAGGAACTTTTGATAATTTCCACATATCGGGAAATACAGAAATAACTAAATTAAAAATGGCGCATAACTGAGCAGCAAAAACTGGGGCACAGTTGCGTATAGTTTGGCCCATCGGTATTACAGCGATATAAAAAAGCTCGCAAAAACGTAAAGGGTACCGACCCACCTTTGATTAATGTACCGCCCGCCGCTCCACGTTGACTATCGCTAGTCCACGTTGTTCACGTAGTTTGTTCCAACCTATCATAATTCCGGTAGAGAATATTTCAACCAATTATATTCAGTGGGAGTGCCCTACATTGTTGTTAGGAAATATTTGACCATTTTTTTGTGATGATAATAAAAGAAGCCGAACACTTTTATGGCCTTTTATGTAAATAGACTGAAATTGATACATGGTCGGTATCTTTTAGGTTTTTTTTTGCTAGCTTTTTTATATCGCTGTTATAAATGCGGGCCCTACTATACTAAAAAAGATGGTATGTTGTCGGGACCCATGGTCATATTTGATTTTAATTTTTTTGATGATTTAATCTTCTGAAAACTTTTTTAGCTGCAAAATACCATTAGATAGGGTGATGCCAGAATTCTTTGAGCAAGGGGGCGTGTTAGAAATGGAGAATGATTTTGAGGAGAAATCTGCAAAAGCTGAAACGATCTGTTGAGGGTCTTCTAAGTTACTGTCGTTGTATTTCATGTTAAGCGGTATAGATGAGTTGCTTTTCTTAGAATTTAAAAAAGACCAAAAGTTATTTGGATTTAATTTTAAGTCATTTTCTAATTTACTTGTGTAACGTTTATAGGCCTCTTCATTCTCAGTTTTAAATTCAACTCTTAATTTTTTGAATGTATTATAGTTCACTATATTGTTTGATTTTTTATACTTTTTTCAAGCTTTATCTTTGTTTTTGAATTTAATTATTAATTGTTTGTTGAACCACACAGGATATACGCGTGCGCATACTTTCCTTCTAGGGACATGTCTAGATATTAAGTTATTTAGTATAGTGTAAAATTCAGTCGTAGCCATGTTCACATCAACATGATTTGAACCGGAACACCAATCAACCTGTAGCAATTCATTGTAAAGGTTATGAAAATTTGCTTTTTTAAAGTTAAAGTCCATGTTATTTTGTATCGGAAATTTTTTAAATTTATCTTTATATTCAATGCAGATTGTTAATGCTGGATGGTAAGCATCTTCTGATAAAAAGACATCCACAGTCTTTTCAACTGTGCAATGCTGACTGGTCAACACGAGATCTAAAATGCGATTTTGAGTGTTTAATACGGTAATATGTTGATTGGGATTAAAGAAATTGCAAAAATTGTTTACTGTCAGAGCTTTGCCATCTGTGGGGTTGTTCATTCCGGATACGTTAAAATCACCGATTATAGCTATATTCTGTATAGCTATATTCTGTACTTTATTTATGGTCCGTCTTATATGATTTTTGTCATAACCGTTTTGTAGGAGTGCGTGTTCTAATGTGTACAATTCAGTTTATCTGTTATGGCTGTCAGATAGTCTGAGGGATCTTGTTATAAGAGTGTTGACGACCAAATTTATTTGTGAGGGATGGTGATGGGAGTTTGCATTTAAGTAACGGTTTATGTGGGTTGGTTTTCGAAAAACAGAGTAAGAAAATTGGTGTGTGTTATTTTTAGTGATAATTGAATTATTCTCCACTTCCATGGTGAACTCTATCTTGGGATAGATGTTGTTTAAATGGGACAAGAAAGTATTTAGGGAACCCCTACCGTGCGGCCAGATGACGAAGGTGCGACCATGGAAGTGGAGAATAATTCGTCTCTATCTTTCCTTTACTCTTTAAATAAAAATTGTTACTGATTATTCATTTTTAATTTATTTAAAATTAAAATCAACCCGACTGCTAGCTGTAGTGATCCTGCACTTAGAAGAGATTTTTGCATCTAATGCACTCATGCTACCATTTGCTTATGTTTTCTCATGGTATAAATTTTCTGTTCATCACAGTTTTATTGAAAATTAAAATTGCCAAGTATGGAAATTTTTATATTTTATGTATAGTAGCAATTAAAATATAAGGGACATTTTTGCATATACGTAGAGAGGATAACATAACAATATATGTGTATTGTTAAATGATAATTCACGAAGTTAGCTTGATGAGATTTTATTTAAAAGAATACTACACTTTTATGAAAATTGAAAAAGAACATGCACTACGTTATATAATTCGAGAGTGAAATGCCCGTCTATCCCGCGAGTTGGATTTGTCAAGACGGTGTTCTCACAATGTTTGTTTTAGTTAGCCCGAATGTTTATAAAACAATAATCACGTAAGGGCCCCATGGTAGTATTTTCTACTGACAGGTGCCCGTCGCTTCCATGGGCGTCGTGTATCCTTAACATTCGGCCGTCCTGACTTAGTCCGTCCCGGGCTTCCACTTGTACAGGCGGAAATCATTCACCTGAAATCAAATTATTTGGAACAGTATCATTTCAACATCACCTCAATCGAGCGAACTCGTCACATTAACAATTGTAAAATTTACAAACAGGTTTGATGAGTAGGGGTACTTCGAGTACGCAAAAGCACTATCAGGTGGACTCAACAAACTATTTTCTCAGAGTGCACACACATCATGGGGACTCCACAAGAAGGTTACTTGGAGTGCGCAAAAGAAACAGTTGTTCTAATGGACTCGACAAGGTGTTCGGAGTGCGCAAAATCTAGTGTCTAGTGGACCCAAGAAGTCTTCCTGGAGTGCGCAAATAACACTGGATAAATGGACTCAACAGGAATTTTTATTGTTATTTTTAACATATTAAATATGATAAATTACCAGAAATTGAGTTTCACAAGAATATGCGTCATCTCAATAACACTCAGGAGGTACACACAGGCATCACCCACCTTGTGCACTTGACTCTTTAATAAAAATAAACACACAGGAGTCCAGAGGTACACACAGGTAACGCCCACCTTGTGCACTTAACTCTTTAATAAAAATGAACACACAGGAGTCCAGAGGTACACACAGGCAACGCCCACCTTGTGCACTTAACTCTTTAATAAAAAAAGAGACATTCAGGAGTCCAGAGGTACACACAGGCAACACCCATCTTGTGTACTTGACCCTTTATCATAATAAATATAAATCAGCAAAACAACGAATCATGTATTACACAAAGCAAAATAATAATAAAAGATATAGCATCAGCAATACAATTAAACCATGTGAAATATAGTATTTTAAAATACCTCACCTTTAATTAGTTGTTTGGGTTCTAAACAACTTCATTGTATCGTCTTTTATCTTTGGGCAAATTTCCAACACGATATCGCTCTTTGGGGAGAACTTGTTGTACTCTGACAGGACCGATCCCAGATAGAATTTTTACATTCAGAGCATGTGCTCGGAATGTACTTTATGTACCCATGGAACTAAGAATGAATATTCATTTTGTATTCCATGTAGAAAATCTGAATGTCAGAGAGACGTACAGATGACCGCCTCTCGATATACGAGTAAGATTCCTACAACGTACCCATAGACCAAAACGGAACTTGATATGAACCAGAAACGTATATTGATATACTGATAGATACATGAGGTATAAAGGAGGAAGGTCCATCCTACATTCACAATGTACACTGCATGTTCACGGTATATGAGTACTACCTTCGTAGGAATTAAACCGTAGGTGCCTGGTATGTTACACATGGATCATAAATCTATGATGCATGTATATTGTAGGAATGAACATTATGTATCAGTGGCAGCTATAAGTACTTCACTCATGCCAAGTATTTTCTTCAGAGTTTAATTATTATAATAATTTATTACTTTTTGTAATCATTGATGAGTCGCTGCTTCATTCTGAATATGTTCAGTATGACGCAGCGACTCATCTATGATTACAGCAAATAATAAATTATTATAATAATTAAACTCAAGAGAATACACGATATGAGTGAAGTACTTGCATATAATAAATCCAATATCTAATTTTAAAGTTTAATTGTTACAGTCAATTATTAGGTACTCATTCTAATTTTCCACATTTCACATTCCTTGTGAAGAATATTACGTAAGTAAATGTGGAATATATGCACAGAAAATCTGTTTTTACCATTAGTTTTCAACTAAAGTCAAATGTTTTATTCACCAAATTTTATTGAATGGAGCATGCAAATGCTAAATAAACTTAAATAAAACTTTATTTGCTATAACAATACTTTACAAAGGTCCAAGAATATATGTAAAAAAAATAGTCTTACGTTCATATAATCTGTTAAAAACCATTTTAAAATGGATCAAACATTTATCACTCTAAAACATCAGCTTAAAAATCATATTTAACGTGTTATTTATGAAAAAATCTAATGATCATATTACATTACCTTAAAGTTTTATCTATTTCAAATCGTGTTTTAAATTGCCAAGAACAAAACATGATTTTTATTTAGGAGGAGGTATAAATAAAACAGTTGTTACTTTAAATATATTTTTATTTTTTGTTACAAAAATGAATTGCAATAATAAAAAACAATTGTGACAAAAATTTCAATTGAGATTTTTTTTAACAAAAAAATTTTCTTTGCAACTTATGAACTGTCATAATTTACTATAACGATTTTTTTTGTCAATAAATAAAAAATAGTAAAAATTGGAGGGCTTACATTTTCAAAACCAGTGTCCAGGTGTTGCCGATGGTGATACTTGTAATTGCGAAAGTCCACTTTTCATTCTCAACACATCATCTGTCTACTGGCTGAATACTTTCTTTTGGCTTTTCCAATTTTTAGGAGAAGGTATTTCCTTCCTGTCCAGCGGAGGAGATACACGTGCTAGTCCAACTACAAAAGAAAATACATTGTATTATATTTGAATAGGTACTTACTTCTCTTTAAAAACTGGCCATGATAAAGTTGAAAAATATAAAAACATCTTACAAAGATCTTACAGAAAAAATAAAACTGATCAAACATAAATTAAACAAATTGATATTATCATAAAGGACACGGCAGGCACAAAATAAATGGAAAAGAAGGTAAAGTCAAATGGGCTGAAAATGTAGTATGTTGTACTTCATAATATCCTGAACAAAAGTTTTCATGGGCACAATATCTGAAAATCGCCAGTTTTTGAGATATGAAAGGTCAAAGATCAGGAATATCGGTAGCCGCTGTGATAGTTGAGAGTATCATATTATGATGAGGATTTGTTTAATGTTGTTATTCTAATGTATTTGCACATATGAACCAAAGAGTTCTGACTACAGGAAATAAGCCGTTGATTTGCTGGACGGCGCGAGCATCCTTGTCCTTGTCGCACACCTCGTACCGTCTCCTTTGCTCTCCACTCTGTTTTACAAAGCAACACAGCCCCTCATGTACTGTGCGACAAAAAAAGAACGAACTGTGTGAGAAGGATGAGAATGCTCACACCGTTTGCGCGCTGTCCACTGCTCATACATTACAACTCTTTGATAGGAACACACTTTCACTCTCTCACGCACGCTAACTAACCCCCACCCCCCCCCCCCACACTACACACATACACACACATGCACACCCTCACTTTAAAGTAAGCATAGGAACTTAAAAAAAATCACCACCTCATTCATGAAACCTGCGGCATTTCCGGTCTTATGAATATGAATAACAACATTAAACAACTCGTCACATAATACTCTCAACTATGACATTAGTGGGTACCGATCTTCCTGATCTTTGACCTTTCAAACTGGCCATTTTCAGACATTCTGCATTTTCAGCCCATTTGACTGTGCCCTTTTTTTCATTTGTTTTATGCGGTGTCCTTTACCTACAAAATATAGATATTTGTTTGGAATTCGGAAATATTTAATGCTTGTGATTTTAAATGTACCTGAAGTTTCGAACGTTCACTTGAATGAATTTTAGATGAAAAAGAAAAGTTAATAAAAACCACACATCGATTTAGGCATAAACACTTCATTGCCACATTTGCTGACAACAAATATCCACAATACTTAAGTTTTTACACCTAAATCGAAGTGTGGCTTTTATTAATTTTTCTTTTTCATACCTATGAAATTCGTTCAAGTGAACATTCGAAATTTTAGGTAAGTACTTGATTTTAAATGCCTACCAGAGTTATTAAAAGAACATATCTTCTTTCAACTTCTAGTATGGACAAAATTTCTTGGGAAATCGACGGCTTTCAATATGTTCTTCGATATCATTATGTTCATCTGACAGGAGGAATAACGTGTTTTTTGTACATAGTCCTTTGATTTGTTTTTGTTCACTCTTACATCAGATATGATCTCTGCCCTTTTCAATCAATTGCAGCTCTTCTATAATCCTCTGAAATAGGTATAAAGCAAATTACTACAAATAAATACCTATCACAACTCGTACGTTGTAATCAAATCCAATGATTGTGATTTAAATAAACAAAAGCTTCTTAATATTGAAATAGATCGAACCTACCTTCTTGAAAATAAGATTTAAACACCCCGTAAAGTGTCCACGTTTCTGGGGGGGTTTTCTCCTGTTTTTCAATGATCAGTCAAATTGTTTCCGTTTGAATGGTGACCACCAAGCTTCCTTTTCGTGGACCGAGACCATTACAAAGACCACCTCAGTTTTTTTTCCAAAAAATCGATACCTACAAACGCCGTAATTATTATAACTAATATAGGTGGTATGCTTAGTATAATATGTACAAGGGATACACATTAAACATTAAACTTTAGTGTCTAAATATAAAATATCTGCAAATGACAGCAAAACTATGTGGTAGTTATATTGTATACAATAATTGTAAAATACTTACTGCAATGCAATTAATGTATACTTGGACTAATTAATAAATCACGGGAAAACAAAAACAAAACATAAAATGAAATCCATAGATTACATGAAATCAACATTTGACAGCAAAAGCATGACGTGTCTGCTAGAGTACGATGAGCATGCGCACTAATCTAAGGACCGTGGCGCGCATTTAAAAAATTCTACAAGGGGATTGTAATGACATGGAAAACGGAAATCTAAATATAAAAGATAAAATGTAATTAAATAACCATTCTAAGTCTGAACTACCTGCTTAAGAAATGCCGATAGTTACCGAGATAGTTACTAATTAATTGAACAGAGTACATAAATTAAAAACGGATTATTATTCATTATTATTTAATATTTCATTCGCTATTATTTAATATTTCATATTCATTATTATTTAATATTCGATCACAAATTCTGGATTCAAAATTTAAAACATATTTCATATATACAATATTGACGAATGATTTAAAATTTATAAAACGTCATACACCACACAGGGGATGATTATAAATGTACTTAAACCAGATTTATATAGATAGAGAAACATCATAATTATTTTTGTAGGTAGGTAGATAGGTACTATAAAACTAGCATTGCTGTCTGATCAGTTGTGATGCAGGTTTATTTTTATTAGTTCAAAACTCGAACCAGCGTTCGAGTTAAAAGTGCTGAACTTTTGATGATATTACTATCGACGCGGCGCTCGGGCGATGCAAATATTTCTACAAAAAATATACCTGTATTATACAGATAAAATCATTGACGAATGTCCATACGATGTACATGAACATATATACGAAGAACGTTCCCTGATACGTGTACACAGTATATGCGACTGTGAACATAAACTTTTCTGTATATTCCATTTATATCGTATGTATAATCATATTGTATATGTGAAAATATTATTTATATGGGAATGTTGAGGGAACATACATGGCAAGTACAGAATGCAATTAGAAAATTGGGAATGCAAAATGTACATTCGTGGAATAATAAATGTTATCTGGGATGTATTTCCCATCCAGCTTACCACTGGTGAATCCCTTCACAATTGGTTTTCTTTCAATCATGACCATATCACCTACTTTAAAAGTAACTGCTGGGTCACGACTTTTATCGTAACGCTCCTTCATGACGCGGGCACTTTTAATTATATTGTCTGCAGATTTCACACGTTTTAATTTTAATTTAGCGCCTCTGTCTACTTGCTCGTTATCAACACTAACGTCACTGGGTCTAAACCCGCATAATAGTTCAGCTGGCACACAACCTGTCGTCGCATTTACTGTCCCGTTTATGTTGTGTTGAACCTCAGTAATTTTGGCTTAACAAGCGTCATGTTCATCACCGATTGCAGTTCTCATCGCATTTAGGATTGCCCGTTGCCTCTTGGACTCATTTCTATGCTTGTAAAGCACTTTCCTCTATCGGAAATAATTCTAACAGGCACACCAAAAATTTTAATTAAAACCTTAAACATTGTTCTAGCAAATTATCTAACCGTTGTTGTATATCATTCGGCAATATCTCAGGTGCAGTCTCAGGTGCAGTCGGTGACTGCCCCGAAAGGATTCCCAGCGATGCACACTGATTCTTGTCAAAAGATGTTTCTAATTTGCATAAGTTAAGCACTGTTAATATTCAAATTCCGTTATGTAATTCAATACGTGATGATGGTACAACGAGATGACAGCCTTTTCTATTTTGTTCAAAAATGTTGTAAATTATCTCACCATTCAGCATTTCATAAACAATTTTAATTTTGTTAATACTAGGAGACAATACGGTTTTTTGGTTTACAAAAATAGGATACTTTTTGATAATTCCATATCTTGCATCTTGTCATTAACCACCAAAATTGGAACATCTCTTTCAACCTCGTCGATTTTTATTTTGGCAGACATTTCACCTAATGATGTGACTATGGCGCCTCCGTAACAGCGCATCGTAGTTTGCCTCCTCGTGTTAATTGGAAGTCCGAGGGATTTTGCAGTTTTTAGTTTCATAATATTACAAGCGCTACCGAAGTCAATATAAGTCGGAACATCTAAGTTGTTTATTTTTGCAGTTACATGATATTTTATATCATCAACTGACACACTATTTATTTTTGCAGATAGATCTGGTCTTGATTTAAGTGTAAAAATCTTATCTCTAGTATGGCCAGACTTTTTACAGAAATGACATGTTAGTATTGTCTTCTTCGGACTGTTTCTTTCATCGGATTCGCGCAAATAGCAATTAGCTGCTTTATGATTAAGTTTTCCACATGTAAAACAGCCACTCATATTAGATTCATTAGCTCGATTTTCTGATTGTTGATGTTTCACTTCTTTACTGGTACCGACATAATTTGACTCTACTAAAAATCTGAGAAGTTGTTCAGTAGTTTTACAACTTGCGGCATAAGCACTTGCTTTTATTAAATCGTCATTTATTGTAAAGATTATTACATCTGCGATGACGTGATCTGGCAATTCGCAGTGTTTACCCAATTTTAATTTAGAATAATAAAATGATACCACGTCTTCATTAACTTTTCGTTCCAAATTTATAAATTCTTTTAGATTTGCAGCAATACCCCTAGACGAAGGAAATGCACATATTAATCTGGCTTTCCAGGCATTCCAGTCGGAAGAATTGATTTCAGATTGGCAATCGTACCAAGATTTTGCATTTCCAGTAAGTCGCCCAATCATCGCAAATATTTTTGCGCGATCATCCCAATTATAAATTTCGCCAATCTCATCAAATTTTGTCACCCACTGCATTATTGTCAGCGATTTAGGGGTGCCATCAAATTCGGGAATTAATTCTATTCGCCCCGCATACCGTCGTGTATTATTTATTGATGTCTCACGTGGGCTTCGTGAGCGCGTAGATGTTTGTTTTGTTTGCTGTGATGCTGATTCAGAAAGATCCCGGCTATGGGTTACACGAACTAAACTTTCCAGTGCATCTAGCCGACGTTCTAAAAGTTGGGTATAATCAGGGCCAACACTTCGGATGTTTAGACTACGATCCCGTCCACGTCGTAAATCATGAATATTATGCCCCCGTCGTCGATTGCCAGGTTGTTTCCGCACTCGACTTCGACTTGAACGGCCCATAGTTTTTAAGAAGTAAAATTACAATAATAGATAACGTAAACAGCGTCGTATACAGTCAATGAGGAGTGATGATAACAGAAATGCAACGGTGCAATACAAGCAAGCAGACAGTAATAAATCAAGTACTCACCGATCAGGGCAGTGTGCATAAACACTAAATGATTGCACAAAATTTATAAACACACAGAACAGGGTAGTGTACATAAGCACAACAAATTACACAAAATTTATAAACACACAGATTCGAATTCCGCTTCTGAAATGTTAAATGATAATTCACGAAGTCAGCTTGATGAGATTTTATTTAAAAGAATACTACACTTTTATGAAAATTGAAAAAGAACATGTACTACGTTATATAATTGGAGAGTGAAATGCCCGTCTATCCCGCGAGCTGGATTTGTCAAGACGGCGATCTCACAATGTTTGTTTTAGTTAGCCCGAATGTTTATAAAACAATAATCAAGTAAGGGCCCCATGGTAATATTTTCTACTGACAGGTGCCCGTCGCTTACATGGGCGTCGTGTATCCTTAACAGTATATATATATATATATATATATATATATATATATATATATATATATATATATATATATATATATATATATATATATATATATATATATATATATATATATATATATATATATATATATATATACGTATTTACCGGCTTAGGAAGCCCAAAATTGTATGTTTTCCAGTTGATAGGAAGCCCGTGACCGACTTACGCGGCCCGACTTCGGGCTTAGTAAAACTTACGTGTATATTCAGCGATAAAATATAGTATGGGTCATTGACAGTTTATCTCGCTTCTTAGGGGGGGTTATTGAAGTCATTGCTTACCTTTCCACATATTATTTCAGTTCAAATAAATTACAGTACAAGTAATTTAGCGTTTTTACTGATATTTAGAAGGGCCCGTTAAAGTCGTTGTGTCCCTCAAAAGATACAGTTTTAGTTCAAAGAAATTCCGCACTAAGGGCGCCTACGAGAACTGTATATACACTGTGGATGTAAGCCTGATTATCGGAAGCCCAGTATTTTAGTCGCACTATACGTGGCCCGTAAACTTGACAACAGTGTATCTGATAAAGGAACTCGAAGATCATGGTATAATATGATATTTGAGGAACTTTTAGTGAAAGAAATCGAAGGTGCTCTTAAATTCGATTTTATTCGAATCAAAGTGAAATAATTAAATTAAATTTAAGTTCATTTTAACTAATAATCAAATACAATTATTTCATCTAATTCAAACAATTACAATTAAAGCCAAAATATTGAAAAGAAACATATAATAATAATAATAATAATAATAATAATAATAATAATAATAATAATAATAATAATAATAATAATAATAATAATAATAATAATAATAATAATAATAATAATAATAATAATAATAATAATAATAATAATAATAATAATAATAATAATAATAATAATAATAATAATAATAATAATAATAACTGAATAATATAATAAATAACTGAACAAGCTTCTATCAACCACGAAAGTTTTTAGCGAAGATATAAAAATGGAGTTCGGCCTAGATAAGTGCGCAGTGGTATCCTTTAAGGGCGGAAATATAGAGGAGATGGAAAATGTCAACTTGGATGAACATTGTGAAATTGAGGCACTCGAGCAAGGATCTTTTTATAAGTACCTAGGAGTAGGCGAAGGCGATGGAATCGATCACTAGGGATCCAAGGAGAAGTTAAAAAATGAGTATACCCATAGGGTACGCAAAATACTCAAGACAGAATTAAACGCACGAAACAAGATCAGTGCTATTGGAGCCCTAGCGGTCCCCGTGATCCAATATAGTATTGGCATAATAAACTGGAAGGCGGAAGAAATCAAACAACTGGATATAAAAACCCGCAAACTGCTCACCATGCATGGAGCATTACATCCAAAAGCAGACACGTGTCGGTTGTACGTGCCAAGAAAAGAAGGCGGAAGGGGACTTAAACAAATAGAAGCGGCGGCAGAAAGTGAAATTTATAGTCTAGCTTTCTACATAACACAAAACGCCCAGTCCAACTACCTTCTACAAGCGACTATGCAACACGACCAGGTACAACGGCACTACTCACTGACTAAAGAAGCCCTAAAAACAGCCAAGAAATTTATAACCAACGAAGATCCAGAACCAACAATCCATGAAATGCCCCGCCCTAAGATGATGCAGCAGAGAATTAAAAACGAGATGGTAACAAAGTGGAAGGAGAAGCCTATGCACGGCAAGTTGGCAAGGGAGATGGACAACCTCAAAATAGATAAGCGTGTCTCCTTTGCATGGCTTAAAAATGGCCATCTCAAATCTGAATCCGAGAGTCTTTTGGTGGCAGCTCAAGACCAGGCATTGAAAACTCGATACATTGAACACCGTATCATGAAAACTAGAGGAGATGAGATGTGCCGGATGTGCAAAGAGAAAAGTGAAACCATCACGCATATTATGTCCGCTTGTTCCATACTTGCGCAAAAGGAATATATAGAACGTCACAACCGTGTCTGTTCCTTGCTACACTACCATATAAGCCGTTTTTATGACTGTGAGCCCCTGACCCAAAACTGGTACGACCATAAGCCAGAGGGCGTCAGCAATAGTAAAGATGGGAAGACCACTATCCTCTATGACCACCCCATTAGAACAGACCGGACAATGTCAGGCCACAATGAAGAAGGAGCGCCAAATCGCCCTGATATTGTCATAAGGAGTGAAAAAGTTACTTACCTGATTGATGTAGCTATCCCCTCAGACACCAACATAATTAAGAAGGAAGCGGAGAAAAACCTAAAATATAAAAGCCTGGCTATAGAAATTCAGAGAATGTGGAGAACAAAAGTAATTACAATACCCATTGTCATCGGGTCGACGGGATACGTCTCTGAAGAATTCTATAATCATGTTAACCAGCTTCCCGGAGAGCACCGAGCTGAGCAAATACAGCAGACAGCAATTCTTGGCACCGCACATATAATCAGGAAGGTATTGTCGTGAACCTGAAACGAAGACACGCTTTAGAATATGTACCCTCATAATCCATACTTACCTTACCTTAGATGCATGGTTTGCATCCGGTTTGCGTAATGATACCTACCTTAGGACAGGGTAGTGATAGAACGAAGAAATAATAATAATAATAATAATAATAATAATAATAATAATAATAATAATAATAATAATAATAATAATAATAATAATAATAATAATAACGAGGGTCGAAGAGAGGTGTCGCTGGCTGCAAGGAGAACCTGTTGATTGACAGATGTGTCACGCAGGACTCCGTGCAGTATAAGCGGAACCTCTCCATGGCCTGGATCGACTACCGCAAGGCATTTGATATGACATCACATGAGCTTATTGTTCACTTGCTCCGATGTCTTGCGGTGCCCGGTCCCGTAGTGAGATGCATCGAAGAACTGATGCCGCTCTGGAGGACTCGCTTTACCATTACATCGGGTAACGATAGAGTCCAGACGGAGTCGGTAACATTCAGAAGGGGAGTATTTCAGGGAGACTCCCTCAGCCCCCTTCTGTTTTGCATCTCACTACTGCCATTATCCGTTTCGCTCCGGAAAACCCGTGGATACAACTGCGGTACCCCCGGCGATAGGAGGCATAAGGTCACCCATCTGTTTTACATGGATGACATTAAACTTTATGCCTCCGGAGAGAGGGACCTACACCAGTCCCTCAGGGTGGTACAGGAGTACACGCAGGCTGTCGGTATGGAGTTCGGGTTGGACAAATGTGCACTGGTCCATCTCAAGAGAGGACGATGCGGGAACTACGGAGAGGACGCGCAACTCGTTGACGGAAGCATCTTACATCATCTAGATGCCGGAGAGTCGTACACTTACTTGGGTGTCGAGCAACGCTCCACCCAAGAAGTGGGTGTAGTGAAAAACGCTCTCCGCGGCAAGTATCAGCACCGACTCCGACAGATCTGGTCCTCAGAACTGTCGGGGAAGAACAAGGTGTCCGCTACCAACATGCTTGCCGTTCCGATCCTACTCTACTCCTTTGGAGTAGTGAAATGGACTCGAGAGGAGTTGCGTCAACTCGACGTAGGAACACGCAAGAAGATGCATCTCAATAGAAGTTTGCATCCTAAATCGTCCGTTCCACGGCTATACCTCCCACGACATCGGGGAGGCCGTGGACTCTTGAGTTTGGAGAGTCTCCATAATAGGATGGTTCTGGATGGAGCCTGTAAGGTCATCAGGAGTTCGGATCCCCTCCTCTGCATGGTCCGAGACCATGAAAGTGCAGGAATAGGAGCCTTTTTGTTTAAGGCAGCACAAAGAGCAGCCGATGAACTTGGTCTCTCCTTCGACGTCGAGCGGGTAAATCCCGACTCTGTCACCGAGTTGGAACCTGCTCGACGAAAAGCCCAAATTAAAGCTGCAGAACACAACATCTTTCTGCAGCTTCACACGGATAAGCCAATGCATGGAGTTTTCTATAAAAATATAGAGAACCTTGGCTTATCCGAAAGGCTGACCTTTGCCTTCTTAAGGTCAGCCGGGCTGAAGTCTGAGACCGAGGGATTCATAATGGCTTGCCAGGATGGTGTATTTAATACCCTCGTCTATCGTAGTCGTGTCATGGGTATAGAGGTCCCTGATGTCAGCTGCAGGGCCTGCCGCAGGGCGCCAGAGACTTTAATGCACCTGTTGTCGGCTTGTCCGACATATGCAGTCTCGGCCTATATCCAGAGGCACGACGGAGCATTACGAGTGCTTTATTATCACCTAAGGCACTCGTATGGGATAGACGAGACACCAGTGCTGCCTTACGCTCCGGGGGATATTGAGTCCGTTGTGGGAAATGAGAAGTGTCTAATTTATTGGAACTACTCTTTTCCCACCGTCAGGCAAATACAAGCCAACAAGCCTGACGTAGTACTCCTCGACCATCAACTCAAGACAATGTTTGTCGTGGAGTTCTCGGCTCCCGCGGAGAACAACATTGTCTTGAAAGAGGAGGAAAAACGGACAAAATATCGAGATCTGCTCTTCGAACTCCGCAGACTGTATCCAGACCATACTGTTAAGATAGTGGTACTGATTATAGGAGCCCTCGGTGGAACGAGACACACACTGCTTTCAGAACTTAAGATCATACCGGCATGCCGAAATTCGGCAGAGGTCTTAGCCGGCAGAATGCAGAAGGCCGTCATCCTCGGTTCATTACGTCTGCTCAGGGCACACGATTCCCGGACCCAGTAGTCACTTACCCCACGGGTGTGGGGAGTGGCTGCCGGTACTACCAGCTTCCCTCTGTGAGGGTCGGAGCCACAGAGAAGGGTGACTGGTTTTTAACAAAAAAAAAAAAAAAAAAAAAAAAAAAAAAAAAAAAAAAAAAAAAAAAAAAATAATAATAATAATAATAATAATAATAATAAACTCTTCCGCCAAAAGCCCTCGCGCCTATTCGAACCGCCTCCGCGTGTTGCAGAGAATCCGCCGACTGTAGATCAGGTGGAAAATTTCTGGAAAACGCTTTACGAGGAGAAGCTTCCACTCAACCGAGACTCTCCGGCCCTTGCACACTTTGAAACCTTTTGTCAAAGGTTTCAACAACCACAGGAAGTGTGCCAACCAATAACCCCAGAAGAGGTTCGAAGAGCTCTCGAGGGCTCTAAGAACTTTGCTGCTCCAGGTCCCGATGGGATAAATAACTTTTGGTGGAAAAAGTTACCGAGCACCCACCACCATTTGGCCAGAATTTTTAATGCCTGGCTAAATGGGGAGCAGCAAATTCCTTCTTGGGTGGTTGAAGGGCGGACAGTGCTGATCCCCAAGAACGAAGATTTGTCCAACCCAAGGAACTACCGACCGATAACCTGTTTAAACGCATGTTACAAGGTGTTTACGCGCATCTTGTACATGCGAGTGCTCCACGCAGTTGAACCGGTTTACGAACGGATATATGAGCAACGAGGGTCGAAGAGAGGTGTCGCTGGCTGCAAGGAGAACCTGTTGATTGACAGATGTGTCACGCAGGACTCCGTGCAGTATAAGAGGAACCTCTCTATGGCCTGGATCGACTACCGCAAGGCATTTGATATGACATCACATGAGCTTATTGTTCACTTGCTCCGATGTCTTGCGGTACCCAGTCCCGTAGTGAGATGCATCGAAGAACTGATGCCGCTCTGGAGGACTCGCTTTACCATTACATCGGGTAACGATAGAGTACAGACGGAGTCGGTAACATTCAGAAGGGGAGTATTTCAGGGAGACTCCCTCAGCCCCCTTCTGTTTTGCATCTCACTACTGCCATTATCCGTTTCGCTCCGGAAAACCCGTGGATACAACTGCGGTACCCCTGGCGATAGGAGGCATAAGGTCACCCATCTGTTTTACATGGATGACCTTAAACTTTATGCCTCCGGAGAGAGGGACCTACACCAGTCCCTCAGGGTGGTACAGGAGTACACGCAGGCTGTCGGTATGGAGTTCGGGTTGGACAAATGTGCACTGGTCCATCTCAAGAGAGGACGATGCGGGAACTACGGAGAGGACGCGCAACTCGTTGACGGAAGCATATTACATCATCTAGATGCCGGAGAGTCGTACACTTACTTGGGTGTCGAGCAACGCTCCACCCCCCAAGAAGTGGGTGTAGTGAAAAACGCTCTCCGCGGCAAGTATCAGCACCGACTCCGACAGATCTGGTCCTCAGAACTGTCGGGGAAGAACAAGGTGTCTGCTACCAACATGCTTGCCGTTCCGATCCTACTCTACTCCTTTGGAGTAGTGAAATGGACTCGAGAGGAGTTGCGTCAACTCGACGTAGGAACCCGCAAGAAGATGCATCTCAATAGAAGTTTGCATCCTAAATCGTCCGTTCCACGGCTATACCTCCCACGACATCGGGGAGGCCGTGGACTCTTGAGTTTGGAGAGTCTCCATAATAGGATGGTTCTGGATGGAGCCTGTAAGGTCATCAGGAGTTCGGATCCCCTCCTCTGCATGGTCCGAGACCATGAAAGTGCAGGAATAGGAGTCTTTTTGTTTAAGGCAGCACAAAGAGCAGCCGATGAACTTGGTCTCTCCTTCGACGTCGAGCGGGTAAATCCCGACTCTGTCACCGAGTTGGAACCTGCTCGACGAAAAGCCCAAATTAAAGCTGCAGAACACAACATCTTTCTGCAGCTTCACACGGATAAGCCAATGCATGGAGTTTTCTATAAAAATACAGAGAACCTTGGCTTATCCGAAAGGCTGACCTTTGCCTTCTTAAGGTCAGCCGGGCTGAAGTCTGAGACCGAGGGATTCATAATGGCTTGCCAGGATGGTGTATTTAATACCCTCGTCTATCGTAGTCGTGTCATGGGTATAGAGGTCCCTGATGTCAGCTGCAGGGCCTGCCGCAGGGCGCCAGAGACTTTAATGCACCTGTTGTCGGCTTGTCCGACATATGCAGTCTCGGCCTATATCCACAGGCACGACGGAGCATTACGAGTGCTTTATTATCACCTAAGGCACTCGTATGGGATAGACGAGACACCAGTGCTGCCTTACGCTCCGGGGGATATTGAGTCCGTTGTGGGAAATGAGAAGTGTCTAATTTATTGGAACTACTCTTTTCCCACCGTCAGGCAAATACAAGCCAACAAGCCTGACGTAGTACTCCTCGACCATCAACTCAAGACAATGTTTGTCGTGGAGTTCTCGGCTCCCGCGGAGAACAACATTGTCTTGAAGGAGGAGGAAAAACGGACAAAATATCGAGATCTGCTCTTCGAACTCCGCAGACTGTATCCAGACCATACTGTTAAGATAGGAGCCCTCGGTGGAACGAGACACACACTGCTTTCAGAACTTAAGATCATACCGGCATGCCGAAATTCGGCAGAGGTGCAGAAGGCCGTCATCCTCGGTTCATTACGTCTGCTCAGGGCACACGATTCCCGGACCCAGTAGTCACTTACCCCACGGGTGTGGGGAGTGGCTGCCGGTACTACCAGCTCCCCTTTGTGAGGGTCGGAGCCACAGAGAAGGGTGACTGGTTTTTAACAAAAAAAAAAAACAAAAAAAAAACAAAAAAAAAAAAAAAAGAATATATCGGAATTACTCGTTCCCGACGGTCAGGCAGATTCAAGCAAACAAGCCTGACGTAGTCCTCCTCGACCACCAAACCAAGATGATGTATGTCATCGAGTTCTCGGCACCTGCCGAGACAAACATCATCTTGAAGGAGGGGGAAAAACGGACTAAATACAGAGATCTCCGGTATGAGCTCCGGGTGCTATACCCAGACTACTCGGTCAAGATGATCGTCCTGATAATCGGTGTACTTGGTGGAATGAGGCCTACGCTGCTCTCGGAATTAAAGGCCATACCAGCCTGCCAAAAGTCAGCCGAGTGGTTGGCAGGCCAAATGCAGAAGGCAGTTATCCTGGGGTCCCTCCGTCTTCTTAGGGCACACGAATCTGGAATCTACAGTCACTAACCCTGCGGGATGCGGGGAGTGGCTGTGGATAGTTCGCTGGCGCTTCTCCCGTGAGAATGTCGGAGACACGGGAGAACTGTCCAGCATCGCGCACGCGAAAAAAAAAAAATAATAATAATAATAATAATAATAATGATAATAATAATAATAATAATAATAATATACTTTCGGGGAAGAATAAGGCGTCTGCTACTAACATGCTTGCCGTTCCTGTTCTGCTCTACTCCTTTGGAGTAGTAAAATGGACGGTAGATGAGCTGCGCCAACTAGACAGAGACACCCGCAAGATGATGAACATCCATAGGAGTATTCATCCTAGATCGTCCGTTCCTCGTGTTTACCTCCCACGTCATCGGGGGGGCCGAGGACTCTTGGGTCTGGAGTGTATGCATGGCAGAGTAGTACTGAGTATGGCATGTAACATCCTCAGGAGCTCGGATCCGCTCCTGCTATTAGTGAGAGATCACGAAATCGCAGGGGTGGGCGCAGGATTGTTTAAGGCAGCAAAAAGAGCCGCAGATGAACTCGGTCTCGTATTCGACGCCAGACGAGGCGGCCGGCGCGGTGCTGACCCAGAGTCAGTCACTGAGCTTCAGCCGACTCGTCTGAAAGCCCAAATAAAACCTGCCGAACAGGAGAGCCTGTTTATGCAGCATGTCGATAAACCCATGCACGGTGTATACTACAAAAACATGGAAACACTGGGTTTATCGACTAGGCTGACATTCGCCTTTTTAAGGTCAGCTGGGCTTAAGTCGGAGACCGAGGGATTCATTGTGGCCTGTCAGGATGGTGTAATAAACACCTTGGTCTACCGGAGCCGCGTAATGGGTGTAGAGGTCCCTGATACCAACTGCAGGACCTGCCGTCAGGCGCCGGAATCGCTGATGCATTTGCTTTCAGCATGCCCGGTATACGCGATTTCGGCCTACATCCACCGCCATAACGCGGCTTTACGAGTGCCATACTACCACCTACGGCATTCGTATGGGGTAGACCAAACACCAGTGCTGCCTTACATCCCCGGAGATATTGAGTCCGTTGTCGAGAACGAGAGGTGCCGAATTTATTGGAACTACTCGTTCCCGACCGTCAGGCTAATTCAAGCCAACAAGCCTGACATAGTCCTCCTCGACCATCAGAACAAAGTGATGTTTGTAATTGAATTCTCAGCACCTGCTGAGACAAACACCGCTTTGAAGGAGGGGGAAAAACGGACCAAATATCGTGATCTCCGGTATGAGCTCCAAGTGCTGTACCCAGACTACTCGGTCAAGATGGTCGTCCTAATAATCGGCGTACTCGGAGGGATGAAGCCTTCGCTGCTCTCAGAATTGAAGATCATACCGGCCTGTCAGAATTCAGCAGAATGGTTGGCAGGCCAGATGCAGAAGGCGGTTATCTTGGGGTCCCTTCGTCTACTTAGGGCACACGATTTAGGTATTTGCAGTCACTAACTCCACAGGTTATGGAGAGTGGCTGTAAGGAATTTGCCGGCGCGGCTACCGTGAGGTGTCGGAGGCCACGGAAGTCCTGTCCGGCAGCGGGCTACCCGGAAAAAAATAATAATAATAATAATAATAATAATAAGCAGGAGGGGCTGACTTTCATCTATCAAGCCTTTGGTGAGTAGCGCCACCACTTACTCCAGCTGGGGGTGCAAAATCGAACCGGCAGCCCTAGTGCACCCGGGAGGGGAAAGCTCATTCCCCTCTGGTGTCGGTCGTGGGCTTGCTGGGCTAACCACCCACAAGCCCAAATCTCTGGTTCCAGTTGACCAAAGGCAGGGCCCCCACGATCGACCCCGAGCGGATAGGGGTCATGGGCAAGGTGGTGGGGCCCAACAGGACGGACTGCCCGATGACGACAACCGCGACGCATATGGACGCTTTGAGTGGACGGACGAGCTGAGGGACGACCTTCTGCAGTGCTATGAAAGCAGTGAGCCTGCACGGAGGGGATACATGGCGCGGATGCATGCTCTGTGGTGTGATATACACCCAGAGCATCGCGCTTTCACGAAACAAAATCTTCGTGACTATGTATCTCACCTCCGAAGCAGAGGCTACATCAGAACCGCTCTGAGACCTGTTGAAGAGGTAGTCGACAGACTGCCCGATCAACCGGTCGAGGAGGTGGTTTTAGATGTTCCACCCATACCAGAGGGCATCAGAACCAGAAGGGGGCTGCACCATCAAAAGCCCCCTCGGCCACAAGATCTGGTCAGAGTGGACGCAGAACTAAGTGAAGCTATTCCGGAAGAGGCTGATATCTGGCACATTAATTGTGCCATCTACGACGCCGCGACGCGGCTCTCTCCGGTGGTGAGGCGGGATAATACTACTTCCCCTCAGGAGAGAGCTGACCGGCGTATAAGAAAGATGGAAGCCAAGATCCGGTCGGTGAGACAATATGCCTCCCGTATTCAGTGTGTGATGGATTACATGGCGGAGAACAGGCCTTTCACGTCAAAAGTGCGGCGAATCGCCGCCAACTTAAGGCGAGTCCATCACACGCTTAACGTGACAGTGCTGCTTACCACCAAGCAACATTGTCTCGATAGAATACGGATGCTAGTGGCTTGCAAAAAGTCGCTAGCAAGGCGGGCGAGGGCAGTAGCGGAAAATAACCTTTTCCGCAAGAAGCCATCTCGCCTGTTCCAACCGCCTGAGCGTATTGTTGAGAATCCGCAGACTGTAGATCAGGTGGAAGACTTCTGGAAGACGCTTTACGAGCAAAAGCGTCCACTAAACCGAGATACTCCAGCCCTGGCACACTTTGAAGCTTTTTGCCAAGGGCTCCAGCAGCCTCAAGCAGTGTGCCAACCGATAACGACGGAAGAGGTTCGAAGAGCCCTAGAAGGCTCCAAGAACTTTGCTGCTCCTGGACCCGATGGGATTAACACCTTTTGGTGGAAAAAACTTCCGAGCACCCACCGCCATTTAGCCAGAATCTTCACCTCGTGGCTAAATGGAGAGCAGCAAATCCCTTCCTGGATTATCGAGGGGCGAACCGTGCTACTCCCTAAGAACGGAGATCTGGCAGATCCAGCGAACTACAGACCGATAACCTGTTTAAACGCATGTTACAAGATATTCACACGTATCTTGTACATGCGGGTACTTCAAGCAAGCGGCCCGGTTTACGAACGGATATACGAGCAACGTGGGTCTAAGAAGGGAGTCGCTGGCTGCAAGGAGAACCTGCTTATTGACAGATGTGTCACGCAGGACTCCGTGCAGTATAAGCGGAATCTTTCTATGGCCTGGATCGACTACCGCAAGGCATTTGATATGACATCTCATGAGCTAATTGTTCACTTGCTCCAATGTCTTGCGGTGCCCGGTCCCGTAGTGAGATGCATAGAACAACTCATGCCGCTCTGGAGGACTCGCTTTACTATAACATCTGGTAATGTCAGAGTCCAAACAGAGCCGGTTATGTTTAAGAGGGGTGTGTTTCTGGGAGACTCTCTCAGCCCCCTTCTATTTTGCATCTCGCTACTGCCGTTATCCGTTGAACTTCGCAGAACCCGTGGTTACAATTGCGGTACCCCCGGAGATAGGAGGCATAAGGTCACCCATCTGTTTTACATGGATGACCTTAAACTTTATGCCTCCAGCGAGAGAGATTTACGCCAATCTCTCAGGGTGGTACATGAGTACACTCAGGCTGTCGGTATGGAGTTCGGCTTGGACAAATGTGCACTGGTTCACCTCAAGAGAGGACGATGCGGTGACTACGGAGAGGACGCGCAGCTTGTGGATGGAAGCATCTTGCACCACCTAGATGCCGGAGAGACGTATAAATACTTGGGTGTTGAGCAACGCTCCACTCAAGAAGTGTCAACAGTTAAAAACGCTCTCCGCGGCAAGTACCAGCACCTCCTCCGGCAGATTTGGTCTTCTGAACTGTCGGGGAAGAATAAGGTGTCTGCAACTAACATGCTTGCCGTTCCGATCCTTCTACACTCCTTTGGGGTAGTGAAATGGACACAAGGCGAGTTGCGCCAACTCGATGTAGGAACCCGAAAGATGATGCATCTCAACAGAAGTTTGCATCCAAAATCGTCCGTTCCGCGGTTATATCTCTCACGACAGCAGGGAGGCCGTGGACTCTTGAGTTTGGAGTATCTACATAGCAGGTCGGCTCTGGATGGAGCTTGCAAGATCATCAAGAGTTCGGATCCCCTTCTCTGCATGGTTCGCGACCATGAAAACGCAGGGACGGGAGCGTTCTTATTCAAGGCAGCACAACGAGCAGCCGATGAACTTGGTCTCGACTTCGACACTGGGCGGGTAAACCCGAGTTCTGTCACCGAGCTGGAACCCGCTCAGCTAAAAGCCCGTACAAAAGCAGCAGAGCAACGTAAATTTCTGCAGCTGCATAAAGATAAGCCCTTGCATGGAGTCTTCTACAAAAACATCGAAGACAGGGGCTTATCTGAGAAGCTGACCTTTGCTTTCCTAAGGTCAGCTGGGCTGAAGTCTGAGACCGAAGAGTTCATTATGGCTTGCCAGGATGGTGTCTTTAACACACTCGTCTATCGAAGTCATGTCCTGGGTATAGAGGTCCTTGATGTAAACTGTAGGGCCTGCCGAAGGGCGCCGGAGACACTTATGCACCTGTTGTCGGCTTGTCCGACATACGCTGTCTCGGCCTATATCCACAGACATGATGGAGCATTACGTGTGCTGTACTATCATCTGCGGCATACGTATGGGATAGACGAGACACCAGTGCTGCCTTACGCTCCGGGGGATATTGAGTCCGTAGTGGGGAATGAGCGGTGCCTAATTTATTGGAACTACTCGTTTCCCACCCTCAGGCAAATACAGGCCAATAAACCTGATTTAGTCCTCCTCGACCACCAACTTAGGACAATGTTTGTCATTGAATTCTCCGCCCCAGGGGAAACAAACATTGTTCTGAAAGAGGAGGAAAAACGGACTAAATATCGAGATCTTCTCTTCGAACTCCGTAGACTCTATCCGGACCACACTGTTAAACTAGTGGTTCTTATCATAGGATGCTTAGGTGGGGTGAGGCGCACACTGCTTTCGGAATTGAAGACGATACCGGCATGCCGAAACTCGGCAGAAATCTTAGCCGGAAGAATGCAGAAGGCCGTTATCCTTGGCTCGTTACGCCTGCTCAGAGCACACGATTCGCGGACCCAGTGACCACTGACCCTACGGCGTAGGGAGTGGTCTGTACAATTAATGTTTGCTTTGGGTAATGAACAACCCCGGCAACTATTATGTAAACACGAAGAAATGTAATAGAATAATAATAATAATAATAATAATAATAATAATAATAATAATAATAATAATAATAATAATAATAATAATAATACCGAGATCTCCGGTATGAGCTCCGAGTGCTATACCCAGACTACCCGGTCAAGATGGTCGTCCTGATAATCGGTGTACTTGGTGGAATGAGGCCTACGCTGCTCTCGGAATTAAAGGCCATACCAGCCTGCCAAAAGTCAGCCGAGTGGTTGGCAGGCCAAATGCAGAAGGCAGTTATCCTGGGGTCCCTTCGTCTTCTTAGGGCACACGAATCTGGCATCTACAGTCACTAACCCTGCGGGACGCGGGGAGTGGCTGTGGATAAACCGCTGGCGCTTCTCCCGTGAAAATGTCGGAGACACGGGAGAACTGTCCAGCATCGCACACGCGGGAAAAAAAAAAAAAAAAAAAAAAATAATAATAATAATAATAATAATAAAAAGGGGGGCGAATACGGACCGACAGCCTCCCCGCGGTGCTCCCCGGGCAACAGGTAGAGGTGACTCTGCCTGGCAGATGTCGGACGTAGGTCCCCAGGGCTAACCACTCTGAGGACTCAAGTCTCTGGTTCAAGACGACGACAGAGAACGGGCCCCTCACAACAGACCCCAGTCGGATGGGGGTCGGAGACATGTGGGAGGGGCCATACCGGACGGTCTTAATGATGACGAACCTGCTATTGAACACGGACGCTTTAAGTGGACGGGGGGATTACGGGATGACCTGCTTATCTGCTATGAGAGCAGCGATCCTGGACGTAGGGGGTACATGGCGCGATTACACCGGTTGTGGTGCGATATGCACCCGGAGTATCGCGCCTTCTCTCAACAACACCTGAGAGATCAGGTATCCTTCCTGCGTCGAACAGGCTATGAAAGGGCACCCCGTCAGCAGGAAGAAGGGCCAGCCGCATCACCACCGCGGCAACTACCTGCTGACCGAGAACATCGCCTAGAGTACACCGACGACACCCTCAGGGCGAGGGTTAGCCTGAACACCAGGGTTAACCCGAAGCCACACGACCTGGCAAGAATGGATTCGTTACTCAATGATGAGATTCCAGAAGATGCCAACATATGGCAGATCAACAGTGCCGTGTACGCAGCCGCTAGACAACTCGTTCCCCAGCAACGCCTGGCAAGCGTGCTGGGTAGGGTCGAGAAGACTAAGCGGCGCGTACAAAAAATCGAGGCAAAAATTAAATCGGCGAGACAACACGCATCTCGAATCCAGAGTGTGGTGGAGTATATAACGGCAGCTAAGCCATTCACGCCGAAAATTCGGCGTATAGTTGCCGGTATAAGACGACAACACCACACTCTAAATCGGACAGTGCTGCAAACCATCAAACAGCACTGTCTAGATAATATTCGAGCACTAATGGCCATTAAAAAATCTCTGGTCAGACGAGCACGGGCCTTGGAACAAAACCATCTGTTCCAAACAAGTCCCTCTCGTCTGTTCCAAGAGCCGCCGCGTGTTGTCGAAAATCCGCCGTCTGTTGAGACTGTCGAAGCATTCTGGAAGGGAATCTATGAGACTACGAGTCCATTCGACAGCGACACTCCAGCGATAGCACGCTTCGAGGCGCTCTGCAACAATCTGTTGGGAGAGCAAGACGAAGTGTGTCCGGCGATCAGTACCGAGGAAGTTCAACAAGCACTTGTTGGCACTAAGAACTTCGCTGCCCCGGGTCCAGATGGCATAAACAACTGGTGGTGGAAGAAATTCCCTTCCACCGACCGCCATCTGGCCCGAGTTTTCAACTCATGGTTGAACGAGGGGCAGCCGATTCCGGACTGGTTCGCCGAGGGGCGTACTGTACTGATCCCCAAAAAGGGAGATCTGTCCGACCCGAAGAATTATAGACCGATCACTTGCCTCAATTCCTGTTACAAGATATTTACACGTATCTTGTATGCCAGGACATTGAGGTCAGTTGAGCCGGTCTACAGACAGATACACGAGCAGCGTGGTGGTAAGAAAGGTGTGGCAGGCTGCAAAGAAAACCTATTGATAGACCGCTGTATTACACAGGATTCTGTGCAATACAAGCGTAATCTATCGATGGCGTGGATTGATTACCGCAAGGCATTTGACACAACATCCCATGCACTATTGTTACACTTGCTTCAATGCCTTGTGGTACCTGCCCCACTAGTGAGATGCATCGAACAGCTGATACCACTCTGGAGAACCCGCTTCACCATAACATCTGGTGCTCAGCGGGTATCGACAGAGTTGGTAACATTTAGGAGAGGAGTTTTCCAGGGTGACTCCCTGAGTCCTCTCCTATTTTGCATCTCACTGCTGCCGTTGTCTGTCGGACTTCGCCAAACCCGCGGATACCAATGTGGTCCACCCAGCAATCGGAGGCATAAGGTCACCCATCTATTTTATATGGATGACCTGAAACTTTATGCCTCCGGAGAGTGCGAACTCCAGAACTCTCTTAGGGTGGTCCAAGAGTATACGCGGGCCATTGGCATGGAATTCGGGTTGGACAAGTGTGCGGTCGTCCACCTCAAGAGAGGACGAAGCGGGATATTCCTTGAAGACGCGCAGCTCGCAGACGGAAGCATCCTACGACATTTGGATGCCGGAGAGACCTACACGTACCTGGGTGTGGAACAACATCACATCCAGGACGTGAAACAGATCAAGGATACTCTCCGCGGCAAATACAGACACCGGCTTCGAAAGATTTGGTCTTCCGAACTTTCGGGGAAGAACAAGGTGTCTGCAACTAATATGCTTGCCGTTCCGATTCTGCTCTACTCCTTTGGAGTAGTTAAGTGGACACAAGATGAGTTGCGCCAATTGGATAGGGATACCCGCAAGATGATGCATGTTCATAGGAGCATCCATCCTAGGTCGTCCGTTCCTCGAGTGTACCTCCCACGACAACGGGGGGGGCGAGGACTCTTGAGTCTGGAGTGCACGCATGGCAGAGTAGCGCTGAGTGTAGCATGCAACATCCTCAGGAGCTCGGACCCACTCCTGCGGTTTGTGAAAGATCATGAAACTGTGGGAGTTGGCGCATTTTTATTTAAGGCAGCACGCAAGGCCGCAGATGATCTCCGTCTCATATTCGACTTCAGGCGAGGAGGCCGGCGAGGTGCTGATCCATAATCAGTAACTGAGCTGGCGCCAAATCGTCTGAAAGCTCAAATTAAAGCTGCCGAGCAGAGAAATCTGTTCAGGCAGCACGTCGATAAGCCCATGCACGGTGTATTCTATAACAACATAGAGACACTGGGTTTATCGACGAAGCTGACCTTTGGTTTTTTACGGTCAGCAGGGCTAAAGTCGGAGACCGAGGGATTCATTGTGTCCTGCCAAGATGGTGTTATTAATACCTTGGTCTACCGCAGTCGCATTATGGGTATGGAGGTCCCTGACGTTAATTGTAGGACCTGCCGTCAGGCGCCGGAGTCGCTCATGTACTTACTATCTGCATGCCCGATTTACGCGACTTCGGCCTACATCCATAGGCACAACGCGGCTTTACGAGTGCTATACTACTACCTACGGCACTCGTACCAAGTAGACCAAACACCAGTGCTGCCTTACGTCCCCGGAGAGATCGAGTCTGTTGTCGAGAACGAGAAGTGCAGAATATATTGGAATTACTCGTTCCCGACGGTCAGGCAGATTCAAGCAAACAAGCCTGACGTAGTCCTCCTCGACCACCAAACCAAGATGATGTATGTCATCGAGTTCTCGGCACCTGCCGAGACAAACATCATCTTGAAGGAGGGGGAAAAACGGACTAAATACAGAGATCTCCGGTATGAGCTCCGGGTGCTATACCCAGACTACTCGGTCAAGATGATCGTCCTGATAATCGGTGTACTTGGTGGAATGAGGCCTACGCTGCTCTCGGAATTAAAGGTCATACCAGCCTGCCAAAAGTCAGCCGAGTGGTTGGCAGGCCAAATGCAGAAGGCAGTTATCCTGGGGTCCCTCCGTCTTCTTAGGGCACACGAATCTGGAATCTACAGTCACTAACCCTGCGGGATGCGGGGAGTGGCTGTGGATAGTTCGCTGGCGCTTCTCCCGTGAGAATGTCGGAGACACGGGAGAACTGTCCAGCATCGCGCACGCGAAAAAAAAAAAAAAAAATAATAATAATAATAATAATAATAATAAGGAGCAAGGAGCAAGGAGCAAGGATCTTTTTACAAGTACCTAGGAGTAGGCGAAGGCGATGGAATCGATCACGAGGGATCCAAGGAGAAGTTAAAAAATGAGTATACCCATAGGGTACGCAAAATACTCAAGACAGAATTAAACGCACGAAACAAGATCAGTGCTATTGGAGCCCTAGCGGTCCCCGTGATCCAATATAGTATCGGCATAATAAACTGGAAGGCGGAAGAAATCAAACAACTGGATATAAAAACCCGCAAACTGCTCACCATGCATGGAGCATTACATCCAAAAGCAGACACGTGTCGGTTGTACGTGCCAAGAAACAAAGGCGGAAGGGGACTTAAACAAATAGAAGCGGCGGCAGAAAGTGAAATTTATAGTCTAGCTTTCTATATAACACAAAACGCCCAGTCCAACTACCTTCTACAAGCGACTATGCAACACGACCAGGTACAACGGCACTACTCACTGACTAAAGAAGCCCTAAAAACAGCCAGGAAATTTAAAACCAACGAAGATCCAGAACCAACAATCCAGGAAATGCCCCGCCCTAAGATGATGCAGCAGAGAATTAAAAACGAGATGGTAACAAAGTGGAAGGAGAAGCCTATGCACGGCAAGTTGGCAAGGGACATGGACAACTTCAAAATAGATAAGCGTATCTCTTTTGCATGGCTTAAAAATGGCCATCTCAAATCTGAATCCGAGAGTCTTTTGGTGGCAGCTCAAGACCAGGCATTGAAAACTCGATACATTGAACACCGTATCATGAAAACTAGAGGAGATGAGATGTGCCGGATGTGCAAAGAGAAAAGTGAAACCATCACGCATATTATGTCCGCTTGTTCCATACTTGCGCAAAAGGAATATATAGAACGTCACAACCGTGTCTGTTCCTTGCTACACTACCAGATAAGCCGTTTTTATGACTGTGAGCCCTTGACCCAAAACTGGTACGAGCATAAGCCAGAGGGCGTCAGCAATAGTAAAGATGGGAAGACCACTATCCTCTATGACCACCCCATTAGAACAGACCGGACAATGTCAGGCCAAAATGAAGAAGGAGCACCAAATCGCCCTGATATTGTTATAAGGAGTGAAAAAGTTACTTACCTGATTGATGTAGCTATCCCCTCAGACACCAACATAATTAAGAAGGAAGCGGAGAAAAACCTAAAATATAAAAGCCTGGCTATAGAAATTCAGAGGATGTGGAGAACAAAGGTAATTACAATACCCATTGTCATCGGGTCAACGGGATACGTCTCTGAAGAATTCTATAATCATGTTAACCAGCTTCCCGGAGAGCACCGAGCTGAGCAAATACAGCAGACAGCAATTCTTGGCACCGCACATATAATCAGGAAGGTGTTGTCGTGAACCTGAAAAGAAGACACGCTTTAAAATATATACCCTCATAATCCATACTTACCTTACCTTAGATGCATGGTTTGCATCCGGTTTGCGTAATGATACCTACCTTATTACATGGTAGTGATAGAACGAAGAAGAAATAATAATAATAATAATAATAATAATAATAATAATAACCACCCTCGTCTATCGTAGTCGTGTCATGGGTATAGAGTTCCCTGATGTCAGCTGCAGGGCCTGCCGCAGGGCGCCAGAGACTCTTATGCACTTGCTGTCGGCTTGCCCGACATATGCAGTCTCGGCCTATATCCAAAGGCACGACGGAGCATTACGAGTGCTTTACTACCATTTAAGGCACTCGTATGGGATAGACGAAACACCAGTGCTGCCTTACGCTACGGGGGATATTGAGTCCGTTGTGGGAAATGAGAAGTGTCTAATTTATTGGAACTACTCTTTTCCCACCGTCAGGCAAATACAAGCCAACAAGCCTGACGTAGTACTCCTCGACCATCAACTCAAGACAATGTTCGTCGTGGAGTTCTCGGCTCCCGCGGAGAACAACATTGTCTTGAAGGAGGAGGAAAAACGGACAAAATATCGAGATCTGCTCTTCGAACTCCGCAGACTGTATCCAGACCATACTGTTAAGATAGTGGTACTGATTATAGGAGCCCTCGGTGGAACGAGACACACACTGCTTTCGGAACTTAAGGTCATACCGGCATGCCGAAACTCGGCAGAGGTCTTAGCCGGCAGAATGCAGAAAGCCGTCATTCTCGGTTCATTACGTCTGCTCAGGGCACACGATTCCCGGACCCAGTAGTCACTCACCCCACGGGCGTGGGGAGTGGCTACCGGTACTACCAGCTCCCCTCTGTGAGGGTCGGAGCCACAGAGAAGGGTGACTGGTTTTTATCTACCTAAAAAAAAAAAAATAAAAAAATTATAATAATAATACTCCTCGTGGAACAAAACTGGCACACCCATGAATATGGAGAATAATTTTAGAGATACTATAGAGCCGCTGCCTGGGGATCGCCAGGGCACGTCTGGAGCTGGCGCTGGACGTGACAGCATGCGGGACGCCGGTGGCAGAGTGCTGAGGAGGCGGGCACATGCCAATCAACAAGCTACAGCCCACAACAACAATGAAGGAGAATTACCACCACCAGGAATAGAAGGAGAACCAAACCTACCACCTGGACAGCGCCTTGGTCGCAGAACCGTACGGGCTGCTCCCAGGAGGAACGAAACAGAAGGAAGATTAAAATGGAGCAAAGAAATGAATATGAATGTTATTCGAACATACTTGCTCGTTAACCAATGTAGAGATGATCCTTTGCCTGGTTGGAGACAAAAGCTATATGATGAATTTACTAGAATTCACCCTGAGCTGAATATCACAGAGCAAAACCTGGCGGACAGAAAAAACGTCATCATCAGAAAGAAATACTTGACTCAACTTGAAATTGATGCCCTGCGTAGGGAGGCAGGGGCGCACATACATAACGAGGAAGTCCGCCAAGAAGATGAAGATATACCACTAAGAGGACCAACTGCTAACAATGAACCTCTTGAAGAAGAACCAAACAATGAGGGTAACGGGGATGAGGTAGAGGTAGAGGGGATACGGCAGAAATTACAAAGCAACATCCTTATATTTCGCGATTCCAATCCTCTCACCAGGCCAACATTACCAAAGTTAAAATTCAACAAGAACATTCAGCGATATATAAGATCCGTAGATGCTGAATTAAAGCTGATGATGGAAGAACAATTACCTACCGAGTTAAGTGATGTACATACAGCCCTATACGCGGGAGCTGCCACTGTCGTAGAGCTCAACGGACAGAAACCAAAAGCCCTAAAACAAAATAAGAACACCTTGAAGCCAAGAAAGCAGGCTTGGAGGATGCGTCTCGAAAGGCAAATAGAGCTATTAAGAACTGAGGCTAACATTATCAGAGAGTACTTAGCTGACAACAACAGTAAAAAAATTAAAAATAAGATTCGTGAAATATGCCGGAAAAAACATGTAGACCTAAACGACCCACAGTTGAAGGAAAAATTAACTATCTATCACGACGATGCTAGACAGAAGTCTAAAGTTAAGGGTGCGAGATTGCGACGATATAATGAAACCACAAAGCGCAAGGAGCAAAACCACCTATTTTCCAGTAGCCAGAAGATTTTCTACCGCAATCTCGAAAACCATAACCAAGGAAATGTCGAACCGGAGGAAATTGATCAAGAGCGCTTTAGTAGATTCTGGCAGGAAATATGGTCAAACCCTGCAAGATTTAACCAGCAAGCGACATGGCTCCAAAAAACCGAACACAGCGTAAACAACCTCCTAGCAATGCCAGATACGAACTTTACCTCCACAGATGTTGAAGAGTGCATAAAGAAAACTTCAAACTGGAAAGCGCCTGGGCCAGATAACATTCAGAACTTTTGGCTGAAATCATTTCCAGCCCCATTTCCGCATTTTGCCAGAGCGTTTAACAAAATCTTAGAGGACCCAACAAGATTTCCTCAATTCTTGGGTCGAGGAATAACTTACCTACTGCCCAAAAAAGGAGATTTGAGAGATCCGAAAAACTACAGGCCAATTACCTGCTTATCTGCGATTTACAAACTCCTCACATCATTGATACATAAACATATCAATGAGCATTGTGACATAAATAACATAATAGGCCCAGAACAGCGAGGCTGCGTAAAGAGATCATTGGGGTGCAAGGAACAACTAACTATAGATGCGATAACTATTAAGCAAGCCGAAATAAAACGCCGAAACATCAGTATGGCCTTCATAGACTATAAAAAGGCATTCGACTCTGTACCCCATGACTGGCTAATAAAAGTGCTTGAAGTCTACAAAGTTAGTCCCACTATCATCCGGCTGCTAACGCATGTAATGACGACTTGGGAAACTCAGACGAGAATTGGAGGAAGCGCTGTCTCGAACATCAAGATTAGAAGAGGAATATACCAAGGGGATTCACTAAGTCCACTGTGGTTTTGCCTGGCATTAAATCCGCTCTCAGCAATATTAAACAGCACCACCTACGGCTTCCGACTAGATCCCAAACAACCAGACTCGAAAATTAGCCATTTGCTATTTATGGACGACATCAAGCTATACGCTGAGAGCCCGGGACAACTCAAATCACTCGTAACCAACGTCAAAACATTCAGTGACGACATACAAATGGAATTTGGACTTGACAAATGTGCCGAAGTACACATCACAAAGGGAAAGTTAGCAGAGCAACCACTGAATACACGCGATTTTGAACAAATACCCCCAGAGGAAACATACAAGTACCTAGGAATCTTGCAGAACAGACGGATAGACCACACCCAGCTAAAGAAAGAGTTCAGAACAAAATACAAACAACGTTTAAATAAGCTCCTCAACACAAAGCTCAATGCTAGGAATATGATTACAGCGATTAATACATACGCTGTCCCTACTCTGGCATATTCATTCGGAATACTGAAATATTCAGATACAGACCTGGAAGAATTGGATAGAATGACGCGCACTACGCTTACAAAATTTAGGATGCACCACCCAAAAAGTGCAGTTGAACGGCTATATATGGCACGCACGCAAGGAGACGTGTAAAACCCAGGAGAAGAACATGCGATCGTTTTTCTATAATTCTGACAGGCCTTTCATTAGGAAAATTGTGGAATGCGACAAGAGATATTCACCACTAAACCTCAAAGATCGACAGCACGCTGTGGTGATCCGTGCAAATGAAGATATCCAGGCATCGTGGCAAGAAAAGGTACTTCACGGGAAGTATCCCAAGGCTTTAAACAGTCCAGAGGTTGACAAAAAGTCCTCACTAATATGGCTGAAGGAAGGAAGGCTACACCCGGAGACAGAGGGATTTATAACAGCTATCCAGGACAGGATTATCCGTACCAGAAACTATGAAAAACATATCCTGAAAGCCCCCGAAATAAACGATATGTGCAGGAAATGCAATGCACCGGGCGAAACCATCGAACATATTATTGGAGGCTGTCCTACTTTGGCCACAGGAATGTATTTGGGTAGACACAACGAGGTGGCAAAAATCATACACAGAGAGTTAGCGCTGAAACTCGGGCTCCTTACCAACCCGCCGCCCTTCTATAAATACACACCGCAAGCTGTTCTTGAAAATGAAGAAACAGTACTATACTGGGACAGGCCAGTCCAGTCTGACAGAACTCTAGACCACAACCGCCCTGACATCCTGGTGATCAAAAAGAAAGAAAAGAAGGCCATCATTATAGACATTGGATGCCCCCTAACAAACAATCTGCAGAAGACGGAGATGGAAAAGATAAATAAATATCAAAATTTGGCTATCGAACTACGACACGTATGGAGAATAGATGAGGTGCGAACCATCCCGGTCATAATATCGGCTACAGGTGTTGTGACAAAGAGGTTCATTAAATATGTGGAGCAGCTTAACTTACCCAGCACCCTCGTAAAGATTATTCAGAGGACGGTGATTCTCCAGACATGCCACATCACGAGAAAGTTTTTGAACGATGAAGGATAGACATCTGAACCATCCATCGGACTAATGGGATATGATGAATTTCATCCCCATTAACCGAGCCGAATCCCAACGGCACGCGCGAGGGATCGGTAAATTTTTTCCAGCTTCAGCTGAGAAAGTGTGTCGCTTAAATAATAATAATAATAATAAACACCTTGGTCTACCGAAGCCGCGTAATGGGTGTAGAGGTCCCTGATATCAACTGCAGGACCTGCCGCCAGGCGCCGGAATCGCTGATGCATTTGCTTTCAGCATGCCCGATATACGCGATTTCGGTCTACATCCACCGCCATAACGCGGCTTTACGAGTGCTATACTACCATCTAAGGCACTCGTACGGGGTAGATCAAACACCAGCGCTGCCTTACATCTCTGGAGATATTGAGTCCGTTGTCGAGAACGAGAGGTGCCGAATTTATTGGAACTACTCGTTCCCGACCGTCAGGCTAATTCAAGCCAACAAGCCTGACATAGTCCTCCTCGACCATCAGAACAAAGTGATGTTTGTCATCGAATTCTCAGCGCCTGCTGAGACAAACATCGCTTTGAAGGAGGGGGAAAAACGGACCAAATATCGTGATCTCCGGTATGAGCTCCAAGTGCTGTACCCAGACTACTCGGTCAAGATGGTCGTCCTAATAATCGGCGTACTCGGAGGGATGAAGCCTTCGCTGCTCTCAGAATTAAAGATCATACCGGCCTGTCAGAATTCGGCAGAATGGTTGGCAGGTCAGATGCAGAAGGCGGTTATCTTGGGGTCCCTTCGTCTGCTTAGGGCACATGATTCAGGTGTTTACAGTCACTAACTCCACAGGTCGTGGAAAGTGGCTGTAATTAATTAGCCGGCGCGGCTACCGTGTGGTGTCGGAGGCCACGGAAGCCCTGTCCGGCAACGGGAAACCGGAAAAAAAAAAAAAATAATAATAATAATAATAATAATAATAATAATAATAATAATAATAATAATAATAATAATAATAATAATAATAATAATAGTAACTGTGTAGAGACCACGAAATCGCAGGGGTGGGCGCAGGATTATTTATGGCAGCAAAAAGAGCCGCAGATGAACTCGGTCTCGTATTCGACGCCAGACGAGGCGGCCGGCGCGGTGCTGACCCAGAGTCAGTCACTGAGCTTCAGCCGACTCGTCTGAAAGCCCAAATAAAAGCTGCCGAACAGGAGAGCCTGTTTAGGCAGCATGTCGATAAACCCATGCACGGTGTATACTACAAAAACATGGAAACACTGGGTTTATCGACTAGGCTGACATTCGCCTTTTTAAGGTCAGCTGGGCTTAAGTCGGAGACCGAGGGATTCATTGTGGCCTGCCAGGATGGTGTAATAAACACCTTGGTCTACCGGAGCCGCGTAATGGGTGTAGAGGTCCCTGATACCAACTGCAAGACCTGCCGTCAGGCGCCGGAATCGCTGATGCATTTGCTTTCAGCATGCCCGGTATACGCGATTTCGGCCTACATCCACCGCCATAACGCGGCTTTACGAGTGCTATACTACCACCTACGGCACTCGTATGGGGTAGACCAAACACCAGTGCTGCCTTACATCCCCGGAGATATTGAGTCCGTTGTCGAGAACGAGAGGTGCCGAATTTATTGGAACTACTCGTTCCCGACCGTCAGGCTAATTCAAGCCAACAAGCCTGACATAGTCCTCCTCGACCATCAGAACAAAGTGATGTTTGTAATTGAATTCTCAGCACCTGCTGAGACAAACATCGCTTTGAAGGAGGGGGAAAAACGGACCAAATACCGTGATCTCCGTTATGAGCTCCAAGTGCTGTACCCAGACTACTCGGTCAAGATGGTCGTCCTAATAATCGGCGTACTCGGAGGGATGAAGCCTTCGCTGCTCTCAGAATTGAAGATCATACCGGCCTATCAGAATTCAGCAGAATGGTTGGCAGGCCAGATGCAGAAGGCAGTTATCTTGGGGTCCCTTCGTCTACTTAGGGCACACGATTTAGGTATTTGCAGTCACTAACTCCACAGGTTGTGGAGAGTGGCTGTAAGGAATTTGCCGGCGCGGCTACCGTGAGGTGTCGGAGGCCACGGAAGTCCTGTCCGGCAGCGGGCTACCCGAAAAAAAAAAAAAAAAAAAAAAAAATAGTAACTGTATACTCATTTGTGATGTCGGTAGAGGGAATTGTTACTAAGAATTTCCTTAAAAACTTAAAAGAACTCGAACTCTCTAAAAAAATCCTCAATGTGGGGCAGCGCGCCGTGCTACTGCAAACAACTCACATTGTTCGAAAATTCCTTGGATGAGAGGAACTGAATTGTTTTCTCAACCATTAAATCAAGCCGACCCAATCCTAATACCAATAGGGATAGTAGGAGCAAAGGAAAAGATGATGATGATGATGATGATGATGATGATGATGATGATGATGATGATGATGATGATGATGATGATGATGATGATGACGATGACGATGACGATGACGATGACGATGACGATGACGATGATGATGATGATGATGATGATGATGATGATGATGATGATGATGATGATGATGATGATGATGATGATGATGATGATGATGATGATGATGATGATGATGATGATGATGATGATGATGATGATGATGATGATGATGATGATGATGATGATGATGATGATGATGATGATGATGATGATGATGATGATGATGATGATGATGATGATGATGATGATGATGATGATGATGATGATGATGATGATGATGATGATGATGATGATGATGATGATGATGATGATGATGATGATGATGATGATGATGATGATGATGATGATGATGATGATGATGATGATGATGATGATGATGATGATGATGATGATGATGATGATGATGATGATGATGATGATGATGATGATGATGATGATGATGATGATGATGATGATGATGATGATGATGATGATGATGATGATGATGATGATGATGATGATGATGATGATGATGATGATGATGATGATGATGATGATGATGATGATGATGATGATGATGATGATGATGATGATGATGATGATGATGATGATGATGATGATGATGATGATGATGATGATGATGATGATGATGATGATGATGATGATGATGATGATGATGATGATGATGATGATGATGATGATGATGATGATGATGATGATGATGATGATGATGATGATGATGATGATGATAATAATAATAATAATAATAATAATAATAATAATAATAATAATAATAATAATAATAATAATAATAATAATAATGGGAATATATGAGACCACGAGTCCATTCGACAGCGACACTCCAGCGATAGCACGCTTCGAGGAGCTCTGCACCACATTGTTGGGAGAGCAAGACGAAGTGTGCCCGGCGATCAGTACCGAGGAAGTCCAACAAGCACTTGTTGGTACTAAGAACTTTGCTGCCCCGGGTCCAGATGGCATAAACAACTGGTGGTGGAAGAAATTCCCTTCCACCCACCGCCATCTGGCCCGAGTTTTCAACTCATGGTTGAACGAGGGGCAGCCGATTCCGGACTGGTTTGCCGAGGGGCGTACTGTACTGATCCCCAAAAAGGGAAATCTGTCCGACCCGAAGAATTATAGACCGATCACATGCCTCAATTCCTGCTACAAGATATTTACTCGTATCTTGTATGCCAGGACATTGAGGTCAGTTGAGCCGGTCTACCGACAGATACACGAACAGCGTGGTGGCAAGAAAGGTGTGGCAGGCTGCAAAGAGAACCTATTGATAGACCGCTGTATTACACAGGATTCTGTACAATACAAGCGTAATCTATCAATGGCGTGGATCGATTACCGCAAGGCATTTGATACAACATCTCATGCACTATTATTACACTTGCTGCAATGCCTTGTGGTACCTGCCCCATTAGTGAGATGCATTGAACAACTGTTGCCACTCTGGAGAACCCGCTTCACCATAACATCTGGTGCTCAGCGGGTATCGACAGAGTTGGTAACTTTTAGGAGAGGAGTTTTCCAGGGTGACTCCCTGAGTCCTCTCCTATTTTGCATCTCACTGCTGCCGTTATCTGTCAGGCTCCGCCAAACCCGCGGATACCAATGTGGTCCACCCAGCAATCGGAGGCATAAGGTCACCCATCTATTTTATATGGATGACCTAAAACTTTATGCCTCCGGAGAGTGCGAACTCCAAAACTCTCTAAGGGTGGTCCAAGAGTATACGCGGGCCATTGGCATGGAATTCGGGCTGGACAAGTGTGCAGTCGTCCACCTCAAGAGAGGACGAAGCGGGATATTCCTTGAAGATGCGCAGCTCGCAGACGGAAGCATCCTACGACATCTGGATGCCGGAGAGACCTACACGTACCTGGGTGTGGAACAACATCACATCCAGGACGTGAAACAAGTTAAGGATACTCTCCGCGGCAAGTACAGACACCGGCTCCGAAAGATTTGGTCCTCTGAACTTTCGGGGAAGAACAAGGTGTCTGCAACTAATATGCTTGCCGTTCCGATTCTGCTCTACTCCTTCGGATGCATGCAACGTCCTCAGGAGCTCGGACCCACTCCTGCGGTTTGTGAGAGATCATGAAACTGCAGGAGTTGGCGCATTTTTATTCAAGGCAGCACGTAAGGCCGCAGATGATCTCGGTCTCGTATTCGACTTCAGGCGAGGAGGCCGGCGAGGTGCTGAACTAGAATCAGTAACTGAGCTTGCGTCAAATCGTCTGATAGCCCAAATTAAAGCTGCCGAGCAGAGAAATCTGTTCAGGCAGCACGTCGATAAACCCATGCACGGCGTATTCTATAACAACATAGAGACGTTGGGTTTATCGACAAAGCTGACCTTCGCTTTCTTACGGTCAGCAGGGCTAAAGTCGGAGACCGAAGGATTCATTGTGGCCTGCCAAGATGGTATTATTAACACCTTGGTCTACCGCAGTCGCGTTATGGGTGTGGAGGTCCCTGACATTAATTGTAGGACCTGCCGTCAGGCGCCGGAGTCGCTCATGCACTTACTATCTGCATGTACGGTATATGCGACTTCGGCCTACATCCATAGACATAACGCGGCCCTACGAGTGCTGTACTACCACCTTCGGCACTCGTACGAAGTAGACCAAACACCAGTGCTGCCTTACGTCCCCGGAGAGATCAAGTCCGTTGTCGAGAACGAGAAGTGCCGAATATATTGGAACTACTCGTTTCCGACGGTCAGGCAAATTCAGGCAAACAAGCCTGACATAGTCCTCCTAGACCACCAAACCAAGATGATGTATGTCATCGAGTTCTCGGCACCTGCCGAGACAAACATCATCTTGAAGGAGGGCGAAAAACGGACTAAATACCGAGATCTCCGGTATGAGCTCCGAGTGCTATACCCAGACTACTCGGTCAAGATGGTCGTCCTGATAATCGGTGTACTTGGTGGAATGAGGCCTACGCTGCTCTCGGAATTAAAGGCCATACCAGCCTGCCAAAAGTCAGCCGAGTGGTTGGCAGGCCAAATGCAGAAGGCAGTTATCCTGGGGTCCCTTCGTCTTCTTAGGGCACACGAATCTGGCATCTACAGTCACTAACCCTGCGGGACGCGGGGAGTGGCTGTGGATAATCCGCTGGCGCTTCTCCCGTGAGAATGTCGGAGACACGGGAGAACTGTCCAGCATCGCACACGCGGAAAAAAAAAAATAATAATAATAATAATAATAATAATAAAAATAAATAAAAAAAATATATATAAAGACCTGGAAATCGAGATAGCTCGAATGTGGAACACCAGAACTAGAGTTATCCCAGTAATAGTAGGAGCATTAGGAACAATTCAGAAGGGCCACTGCAAATATTTAGAAGACCTCCCATGCAGAGTAAGTCCGTTCCAGATTCAAAAAATAGCCCTTCTAGGAACAGCCCACATACTACGGAAGGTTCTATATATGTAAGACCAACATTCCTGAGATCTCAGGTAGAGATCTGGAATGAAGGTGAAGTGTCCTCCCCAACCTCAAGCTGAGGGAGTGAATAAAAAATAAAAATAATAATAATAATAATAATAATGTCGAAAATCCGCCGTCTGTTGAACCTGTTGAGGCTTTCTGGAAGGGAATCTATGAGACTACGGGTCCATTCGACAGCGGCACTCCAGCGATAGCACGCTTCGAGGAGCTCTGCAACACTCTGTTGGGCGAGCAAGACGAAGTGTGTCCGGCGATCAGTACCGAGGAGGTTCAACAAGCACTTGTTGGAACTAAGAACTTCGCTGCTCCGGGTCCAGACGGCATTAACAACTGGTGGTGGAAGAAATTCCCTTCCACCCACCGCCATCTGGCCCGAGTTTTCAACTCATGGTTGAACGAGGGGCAGCCGATTCCGGACTGGTTTGCCGAGGGGCGTACTGTACTGATCCCCAAAAAGGGAGATCTGTCCAACCCGAAGAATTATAGACCGATCACCTGCCTCAATTCCTGCTACAAGATATTTACACGTATCGTGTATGCCAGGACATTGAGGTCAGTTGAGCCGGTCTACCGACAGATACACGAACAGCGTGGTGGCAAGAAAGGTGTGGCAGGCTGCAAAGAGAACCTATTGATAGACCGCTGTATTACACAGGATTCTGTGCAATACAAGCGTAATCTATCAATGGCGTGGATTGATTACCGCAAGGCATTTGATACAACATCTCATGCACTATTATTACACTTGCTGCAATGCCTTGTGGTACCTGCCCCACTAGTGAGATGCATCGAACAACTGATGCCACTCTGGAGAACCCGCTTCACCATAACATCTGGTGCTCAGCGGGTATCAACAGAGTTGGTAACTTTTAGGAGAGGAGTTTTCCAGGGTGACTCCCTGAGTCCTCTCCTATTTTGCATCTCACTGCTGCCGTTATCTGTCAGGCTCCGCCAAACCCGCGGATACCAATGTGGCCCACCCAGCAATCGGAGGCATAAGGTCACCCATCTATTTTATATGGATGACCTAAAACTTTATGCCTCTGGAGAGTGCGAACTCCAGAACTCTCTAAGGGTGGTCCAAGAGTATACACGGGCCATTGGCATGGAATTTGGGCTGGACAAGTGTGCAGTCGTCCACCTCAAGAGAGGACGAAGCGGGATATTCCTTGAAGACGCGCAGCTCGCAGACGGAAGCATCCTACGACATCTGGATGCCGGAGAGACCTACACGTACCTGGGTGTGGAACAACATCACATCCAGGACGTGAAACAAATTAAGGATACTCTCCGCGGCAAGTACAGACACCGGCTCCGAAAGATTTGGTCTTCCGAACTTTCGGGGAAGAACAAGGTGTCTGCAACTAATATGCTTGCCGTTCCGATTCTGCTCTACTCCTTCGGAGTAGTTAAGTGGACATTAGATGAGCTGCGCCAATTGGATAGGGATACCCGTAAGATGATGCATCTTCACAGGAGCATCCATCCTAGGTCGTCCGTTCCTCGAGTGTACCTCCCACGTCAACGGGGGGGCCGAGGACTCTTGAGTCTGGAGTGTGCGCATGGCAGAGTAGCACTGGGTGTGGCATGCAACGTCCTTAGGAGCTCGGACCCACTCCTGCGTTTTGTGAGAGATCATGAAACTGCAGGAGTTGGCGCATTTTTATTTAAGGCAGCACGTAAGGCCGCAGATGATCTCGGTCTCATATTCGACTTCAGGCGAGGAGGCCGGCGAGGTGCTGAGCTAGAATCAGTAACTGAGCTTGCGCCAAATCACCTGACAGCCCAAATTAAAGCTGCCGAACAGAGAAATCTGTTCAGGCAGCACGTCGATAAGCCCATGCACGGTGTATTCTATAACAACATAGAGACACTGGGTTTATCGACAAAGCTGACCTTCGCTTTCTTACGGTCAGCAGGGCTAAAGTCGGAGACTGAGGGATTCATTGTGGCCTGCCAAGATGGTGTTATTAACACCTTGGTCTACCGCAGTCGCGTTATGGGTGTGGAGGTCCCTGACATTACCTGTAGGACCTGCCGTCAGGCGCCGGAGTCGCTCATGCACTTACTATCTGCATGTCCGGTATATGCGACTTCGGCCTACATCCATAGGCATAACGCGGCTCTACGAGTGCTGTACTACCATCTTCGGCACTCGTATGAAGTAGATCAAACACCAGTGCTGCCTTACGTCCCCGGAGAGATCGAGTCCGCTGTCGAGAACGAGAAGTGCCGAATATATTGGAACTACTCGTTTCCGACAGTCAGGCAGATACAAACAAACAAGCCTGACATAGTCCTCCTCGACCATCAAACCAAGGTGATGTATGTCATGGAATTCTCGGCACCTGCCGAAACAAACATCATCTTGAAGGAGGGGGAAAAACGGGCTAAATACCGAGATCTCCGGTATGAGCTCCGAGCGCTATACCCAGACTACTCGGTCAAGATGGTCGTCCTGATAATCGGTGTACTCGGTGGAATAAGACCTACACTGCTCTCGGAATTAAAGGCCATACCAGCCTGCCAAAAGTCAGCCGAATGGTTGGCAGGCCAAATGCAGAAGGCAGTTATCCTGGGGTCCCTCCGTTTGCTTAGGGCACATGAGTCTGGAATTTACAGTCACTGACCCTGCGGGATGCGGGGAGTGGCTGTGAATAATTCGCTGGCGCTTCTCTCGTGAGAATGTCGGAGACACGGGAGAACTGTCCAGAATCGCGTGCGCGAAAAAAAAAAAAAAAAAAAAAAAAAAATAATAATAATAATAATAATAATAATAATAATAATAATAATAATAATAATTTAAAAATTTAGACATAAAGACAAGAAAGGAGTTCAGCAAATTTCGAGCCCACCACCCTAAAAGCTCTATAGAAAGATTCCACCTACCACGCAGTGCAGGAGGCAGAGGTATCCCAAACATAAACAGCAGACACTACAGCCAACTCAAGAACATAAAAGAATACTTTCTATCAAAAGCTGAAATAAGCAGTCTACACCAGGTTATTGTCAAATTAGACAAAAAAATTACAGTGTTAAATCTAGCAAACACAACCCAGGAGTACGACGAAAAAATACCTAGTACCCAACAACTTAAGGACCAATGGAAAGCCAAGCCACTACATGGCAGACATCTCAACATGATAGAAAATGATTCAGTGGATACCCAAGCTTCAAATTCATGGCTGAAAAACGGTGATTTATTTTTAGAAACTGAAGGCTTCTGTGCTGCGATTCAAGACCAAGTAATACCAACGCGATCCTACAGAAAAAGAATCCTCCAGGAAGACATAAACAACCTAAAGTGCCGAATGTGCGATCAGAAGGAAGAGAACATAGATCACATAATCGCAGGTTGCTCCATCCTAGCACCGAAGCAATACCTGGAGAGACACAATAATGTAGCGAAAATCGTGTACCAAGCTATAGAGGAAGAATATTTACAAACAGCAAAGACGGAACCATATTATACCTATCAGCCACCACCAGTAAAAGAAAACGAGGAATGCAGAATATACTGGAACAGAAAGATTATTACAGATAGACCAACACCAAATAATATTCCAGACATTGTACTAACACAAAGACAACAAAAAATAACGTATATAATCGACATAGCAGTTCCCTTGGCAAACAATATCAATAAGACCCACACAGAGAAAATAAATAAATACTTACCGCTGGCTGATGAGATAAGAACCATGTGGAATATGGAAACTGTCACGATCGTCCCTATAGTAATAGGCGCAACAGGAGAAATACCCCGTAAGCTCTTCAAGGCTCTGGAGACTCTAAAACTGGGAAGCAAGCTCTACATACCCATCCAAAAGTCGGTGATACTGGATACCTGCAGCATAACACGAAGGGTACTTGGAGACACCAACCAAACGAGGGAACAAGAACCCCAAATATATCAACACAGAACTTAATCCTTATGGTGACACAAACCTGGGATAAGTTAAGATTACCCCTTTCGCCGAAGGGAGAGAAAGTTATGAATAATAATAATAAGTCGCCCGGAGAGACGATAGAACATATCACCGCAGGATGCGCAGTCCTAGCTGACACCGCCTACCTAGGTAGACATAACCAGATTGCGAAAGTTGTCCATATAGAATTGGCCCGAAAATACAACTTAATAAATGACCCTCCACCATACTACCGCTATTCACCTGAACCAGTATTAGAATCCGCAGACTACCTGCTATATTGGGAGAGACCAATTATAACCGACAGAACTGTGCCTTATAACAGACCAGATATAGTGTTAATTGAAAAGCGGAATAAAAAGGCTGTTATAATTGACATAGGCTGCCCACTGACCCAAAACTTGTCGAAGACGGAGACCGAGAAAATTAGAAAGTATAAAGACCTAGCCATTGAAATAAAGCACGTCTGGAATCTCGACACAGTGGAAACTATCCCAATAATAATTTCAGTTGATGGAGTAATGACGAAACACTTCAATAATAACATCAAACGACTGGGCTTACCAAACAACCTGAGCCACGTCACTCAGAAAAGTGTGATTCTCCAAACCTGCCATATAACAAGAAAATTTTTAAACGCAGCAGGATAAGATGAATTTCTTCCCTGCTAACGTAGAACACCCACTCACCAGCTCAGATGTGAAAGAAAAATAGAATAATAATAATAATAATAATAATAATAAACGTCTTTATTATATACCACAAATATTACACAGAAAAAAAATATATAAAAGCTAAGATATAAAAGGCGAAGTTTAATGTATCACAACCATTTGGTACACAAACAATCATGACCATCAGTCTTACACTTAACCTTAATAAAACTGTTTGCCTAGATTCATACATGAACTTAAAATAAGTCTACCGAGAGAGAGCCAAAATGTACAAAATTAAGCAAACAGTAATTATTACAATTGCTTTTTGATAATGCATTTATAACAAAGATGACGTAAGAAATAAAAATTACTTTAGGCTAAGTTTTGGGGCTATAAATTAGAACATTGACATTCAAAGAGGACAGATTTATATGAATTTTTAAAATTATACATTCTTTTGCTTTTATGTTGATCATCAATACCGTTATAAATTTTGCAAATTTGGTAACTAAATGATCGTGTGAACAACTGCGAACGGTGTATTGGAGGAGTTAAAAGACCTTTACAGTTACACCTAACATTCAAGTTATGTACATTTGTTCTGAATTTAATTTTCCTATACAGATATATCGGGGATTTGATCAATATTAATGCATGAAACAAACATGCAGCATGATGAATCCTTCTATTTTGCATATTAAGCCATTTTACTTCGCGTAATTTGTGTGATATTCTTTGGTTTCTACGAATTCCATTATATTAATCTAAGACACGAATTTTGCAATTTTTGTATTTTACGTGTGTAAAGTGCATTAAGGCAAGGACCATATAAAGAATCTACATAATTAAGAAGAGATAAAACTAGAGTTTCACAAAGCATGATCTTTGTTTTCTGAAGAAGAGAGTGCCTATTTCCATATATTAATTTTAGAGACAAATAACCTTTTTGAAGCAATTTATCAACATGACTATCAAATCTCAAATCACTGTCAATAATAACACCAAGACTTTTAACTTTATCTTTTTTTTCCAGCACGTTGTTTTCTACAACAATATTTAAAATTGATTTAACATAATTTCTTTGTTTCTTGGGTCCAAAAATTATTACTTCTGATTTATTTGGATTTATTATTAAACAGTACCTTGAGCTGCCATTATGAATTTTTTAATATCTTCATTTATATGGAAACCGGCTCTCGCCACCTCTAAGGGAAACAACAAAGCGCCAATTGTACTTTAAAAATCCATTTTAAATTTCCATCGGTGCCAGTGACACTTTCAACTATAGGGGGTGGCACTTAAAAAATATATATATATATATATATATATATATATATATATATATATATATATTTATTGGAGCTGAAATAGAATCAAATTTTAAGAAAAAACGGTTCTATGCAATTTTTCACATAAATTGATAGTTTTTAAGTTATAACTACTTCAAAATTGCGATTTAAGCTTAAAAAAAAAGTATTTCCAAACGGCTTTCGTCAAGTATCTCGAAAAGTATTACTTTTTCGAGAAAATGTTACAGACCAATTACAGAAAGTACAAACTGAGAATTAATTATATTTTTTGTTTATTGATGTAGGATGAATAATTTCGGAGATATTTAAGTTTGTATTTGGTATCCAAATATTTCGAAATTACCTTTAAAGTTCAAAATGCATTTTTTTTAAAGCAAGTGCTTTAAATGAGCAAAAGAAATTGAGCACCTAGGTAATGCTACATCTTAACGAAAAACTGTATTTGAGATTTTTTTTTAAATTACTGGCTAATTAGAGTAACAAAATGGCGACCTTTTTATATAAAAAAATATAAATACGCACATTTTTCCGTCATAACTTCCTTATTTCTTATGCTACAGAACGAGTAAAAAATAATTTGAAAGCGCAATTAATTGTCTTTAATTTCATTTCTTAGCATGAGTGAATGAGTGAATGGCGTCCAAACGTTTATAAGATGAAAAATGCAGTTTAAATGCTAAATATCTCAGAAATTGTGATACCTACAATTTCTGAGATATTTAACATTTAAACTGCATTTTCTTATAAACGACTTATAAACGTTTTGACGCCATTTGTAAACTTTCATATCTCCGAACCTATTAAAGCTATGTAAATAAATAAACAAGTAAAATTCAAGTTTATGAGCTTTATTTTTGGTCCTTTTTCAATAAAACTAATATTTATTGAGATATTTGGAAAAGGAAAAAAATTACGTTTTATCGAAAATACCTTTATAGTTTACTGTATCTTTTTCTAAAAAGCGTTGTATACAAACCAAAAAATTTGAGCATCTACGTCATTCTATATATTAATGAGAAACAGTGTTTGAAATTCCTTTTTTTAATTACTGGCTAATTACAGTAACAAAATGGCAACGTTGTTATTAAAAAAATATGTAGACGCACATTGCTTCGGTCATAACTTCTTTGTTTTTTATGCTACAGAAACAAATAAAAAAAACAGTTGAAAGCTTAATTAATAACCTATTATTTTACCTATTAGCATCCTTGACGTAGGTGTCACAGTTTCTAAGATATTTAACTCTCACTCTAAACAATTTTCTTATGAACACTTGGATACCTAATGTGAACTTGACTGTCTCCGAAATTATTTATCCTACATCAATAAACAAAAAATATAGTTAATTCCCTAGTTTGTACTGTTAACATTTTTTCGATAAAGTAATACTTTTCGAGATACTTGACGAAAGCAGTTTGGAAATACCTTTTTTTAAGCTAAAATCGCAATTTTGAAGTCACAATTTTGAACACAATTTTGAACTTAAAAACTATCAATTTATGTGAAAAATTGAATATAATCTTTTCTTCTTAAAATTTGATTCTACTTCAGCTCCAATAAATATATATATTTTTTAAGTACCACCCCCTTAGAGGGGGTCGGCTGCTCCAAGGAAGAACACAGTAACCAACATTTTTTCCAAACCTGATATTTTCACTCATGTGCTGATACTGTGCTGTGCTGCGTCTTTTTATCCAACAGCCGAGCCAACAGCGGTAGTTCTATCTGCAAAGGATATAAAATGCTGTTGGATAAAAAGACGCAGCACAGCACAGTATCAGCAAATGACTGAAAATATCAAGTTTGGAACAAATGTTGGTTACTGTGTTCTTCCTTGGAGCAGCCGGGGTGGCATCCACCCCCTATAAAGGCCTTAGCCGGGTAGCTATGGGAAATCGGCCTTTGCATCGATTTGATTTATTTTCACCTCAAAGGTTGCTTTTTAAGGGAAGTTGAGACATGCATAATATCAGCTTCTAATTGTTGATATTTACTGAGAAAAAAATATTTTTCGAATTTCAAAAAAAATTTTTTTTCTCAGGAACCGCTGCTGCGAATTCCATGGGATTGAAATATGTTGTAGAGGTTCAAAGGATCTATCTACGAGATTTTTTTTGTAATTTTTACTCTACAGGAAGTCTGGGAAATAATAGCGAAAATGTTAGTAATACGTCGTTATTGAGTAAGAAAAATCTAAATAAACTTCTTCAATCTACAGTTGACGAAATCACCACACCAGCTATTAAGAAAATTGGACATTCTTCTGACAAAGAAATAAAACTTTTTACAGGATAATATTGTGGAACTGCGATCCATGATAACTTCAATGCGTGACAACAAAAAACGTTCAGTTTTAGAAGCTGTTTATGTTTTTTTAGTTAAACTACGTACTGTAAATTCGAATAAAATGATTTCTGCGGTTTTAAATCTTGAGAGAGAACAAATGGTTTCCGATTATACATCAAGTGTTCTTAGTGCATTTGAAAAAAACATTCTGCAGTTTCATTTCGGTATCAGTAATAATAGAAGAGAAGATCTAATTAGTAACCATGCTACAGAATTCAGCAAAAAACTGTATAATGCACCCGACAAGCTAATTTTGATCTGCGACGGCACCTATGCAAGACATCAGAAAAGTTTAAATAATGACTATCAACGAAAATCATACTCTGTACAAAAAAAGCCCCTCTCTGCAAACCCTTCACCATATGTACCACCGACGGCTACATTGTTGATATGCTGGGTCCATACCTAGCAAATCAAAATGATGCCTCAATAATGAAGCAGATAATACAAGATCCTAACGGAGTGTGTAAGCTAAGGCGACCGGGCGATATTTTTATCGTGGATCGTGGTTTTCGTGACGCAGTATCCGATTTGGAAAATAGAGGATTCAAAGTATTAATGCCAGCCTTGAAAGGACAACAAAAACAATTAACTGTCAAACAAGCGAATGCTTCCCGATTTGTAACCAAAACACGTTGGGCAGTTGAGTCTGTACACGGAAGGATTAAAAAAAGTTTCAACTTCTGGACAACATTCTAGATAATAAAATGTTGCCAGATGTGAAAAGCTATTACCGGACTGCATCGTTTTTGTTGAACAAATTCGGGAAAAAATTAGTTCCTGATGAAAAAATCTCTTCTGAAGTTCTTGATCGTATGATTGCACGAAGAAACGAAAAAAACACATTAGCAGATGAAATAGAGCGAAAGAGCTGGTTACGTAAAAAACTACCTTTCAAATACTGTCCTCAACCGAGCTATTGGATTTTCCTGAAATGACCGAAGCTGAGCTCCAAATATTCTTCACGGGTACTTACCAATATCGACAAGCAATATCCTATTTGGCTGAAATGATAAGGGAAGACGGTTCTATAGACATGTACTTTGTTAAAGACAAGTCTAATATTTTAAAAGTGCAAGTTCCATCACGTCACATTTCAAGAAAAACATACCGTTGCTTTTTGGAGTATAACCCACATAGCTCTGGTGTTTCTGGAATCCTAAGACATTATTGCGAGTGTCCTAATGGTATGAGAACAGTTGGATGTTGCTCCCATTTGGCAGCGATCATATATTATTTATGTTATGCAAACTAAACTATTTAAGTATGATGATACATCTGTTACTATTGAAGAGGACAGTGACAATGATTAAATAATACCGTATTATTTTTGAATACACTTTCAAGTCAGTTTATTAAAAATAAACTTTTATTGTATTTTTGTGTATTAAATAATTACTACAGTTGAACGCTTTTTAGTTAAAACTTTTGTAAATATTTATATGTTATACCCCTCAGACAATTTTGAGTTTGAACATATGACAAAAAAATGGTAATTCCCCTCCGAGTATAAGATATTTTTTTAAATGTTTAAAAAATTTTCACTATTATTTCCCAGACTTCCTGTAGAGTGAAAATTACAAAAAAAATCTCGTAGATAGATCTTTTGAACCTCTATAACATATTTCAATCCCATGGAATTCGCAGCAGCGGTTCCTGAGAAAATGTTTTTTTTTTTAATTCGAAAAATATTTTTTTCTCAGTAAATATCGACAATTAGAAGCTGATATTTAGCATGTCTCAACTTCCCTTAAAAAGCAACCTTTGAGGTGAAAATAAATCAAATCGATGCAAAGGCCGATTCCCCATAGCTACCCGGCTACGGCCTTTCCATCATAACTTCTTTATTTCTTATGCTACAGGAAAGAGTAAAAAATAATTTGAAAGCACAATTAATTGTCATTAATTTCATTTCTTAGTATGCGTGACGTAGGTGTCACAATTTCTGAGATATTTAACATTTAAACTGCATTTTTCATCTTATAAACGTTCGGACGCCATTTGTAAACTTTCATATCTCCGAAACTATTAAATCTATGTAAATAAATAAACAAGCGAAGTTCATTATCAGTTTATGAGCTTTATTTTTGGTCTCTACCCATTTTTCAATAAAACTAATATTTATTGAGATATTTGGAAAAGGAAAAAAAAAATACGTTTTATCGAAAATACTTTTTTTCTAAAGTAAGTGCTGTATACAAATCAAAAAAATCGACGTCATGCTATATATTAATGAGAAACAGTGTTTGAAATTACTTTTTTCTTAATTACTGGCTAATTAAAGTGACAAAATGGCGACATTGTTATTAAAAAAATGTGTAGACACACATTGTTTCGGCCATAACTTCTTTGTTTTTGTATGCTACAGAAACAAATAAAAAAGTAGTTGAAAGCTTAATTAATAACCTATTATTCTACCTATTAGCATTCTTGACGTAGGTGTCACAGTTTCTGAGATATTTAGCTCTCACTCTAAATAATTATCTTATGAACATTTGAATGCCAATTGTAAACTTAAATATCTTCGAAATTATTAATCCTACATCAATAAACAAAAAATATAATTAATTCCCAGTTTGTACTTTCTGTAATTGGTTTGTAACATTTTCTCGGTAAAGTAATACTTTTCGAGATACTTGACGAAAGCCGTTTGGAAATACCTTTTTTTTAAGCTAAAATCGCAATTTTGAAGTCGTTATAACTTAAAAACTATCAATTTATGTGAAAAATTGCATAGAACCTTTTCTTCTTAAAATTTGATTTTACTTCAGATCCAATAAATATATATATATTTTTCAAGCGCCACCCCCTGTCAGGGAGTGGCATCCACCCCCTATAAATTAGCAAGCCTCCGCACCATATAGAAACTTTTCTGTGCAGCATTTACTATTATACTGCCAAAAATGAACAAAATCCGTTCAATATGACATTATTCCAAAGTTTTGCATATTTTTTACCTCTAGGTACTGTACTAAATTGGCATATGATGAATAAAGTACCATTAGAACAGATTAAAAGAAAAGAAACCCAAAATACCTTGATTTTTAAAAGTATTACCCATTAAAAAATATTGTTATCTTATCGAATTTTTTCGTTTCTAGTTGAACACCTGCACGGTTCTTTTAAAATGTTGAATATTCTAATAGAAGCGCTGGCAACGATGCCGGGCTTCGTAAAATGCACCAACTACATACATACATACAAACGGGCTTCGTATAGATAGTAGTGTGTGTTGGGCTTCGGATAACCTGAGAAATATATATTTTTGTTAATGTTAAATAAAGTTACCCCTCTTCTATTGCGCGGTGTATATAAATGTTTCTATGTAATATACATGCGTCTAACTACAATAAAAGACTCGGGCTGAGTGCCTGTGCAACGTACCGGGCTTGGTATTGGTAGCCGGGTACGTATATATATATATATATATATATATATATATATATATATATATATATTTATATAAGGTATCCGTTGGCATCCTACCTAATAACGTTCTCACTTGGCATCCACTAATATACACACTGATATACAACAAAATTTATTTAAAGGCTAAGTTAGCATCCTACCTACTTTACGGTTTAATTGGTGTCCTTATGAATATTTTAATCGATGCGTAAAATGACACCCGAATATAAAAATTACAGGTTTAACTGACTTCCGGCGGCGTTGTCAGATGTATGCTATGCTGCTTTATCGTATTTGCCTAGAAGAATATTATTACAATCTGCAGTCTGTCGACATATAAGTAAATAAGGAAATCTCATCCTGTGAGAATACTAATTTATGTCACAATTTAAGTTTCGAAACATGAAGTTCGCGTAAAAGTGAATTACTTTTTATTTGCTTATAATTGTTATAAAACATATTCTTTATGGGATTTGGCAAACAGTAGAAAAAACAATCTGTACGAACTAAAAAGAAAATCTATCTGCAAAGATTGGAAATTAATTTTGTAGATAGTTTTTCTTTTTAGTTCTCACAGATAGTTTTGTTCTGCTATTTGTCAATTTATCAAATTTTCTGTACGAGATAGGACAGGGTGCTGTAAAGAAATATTATTCAGAAAAATAAAACTGAATTTGTTAAAATTTTGCTCACTTGCAAAGTGACCCTATAAGGGTAAAGTTGGAGTATCACGTATTTTTAACGTTTATTATTATTTATTTGAGTTCTCTTTTACACAAATTATTATTAATTAATCACCTTCTAGATTGTGTTAATATTTTAATGCTTTTCAAGTGTATTAGACAATTATAATTTATTCAAAAAATTATATTTTGCTATAAATTTGTAACATTTCCAACTTTTTTTAAATTTCACAATAGTTCAAAGAATACGAATTAATAATTATTTTTTCAATTACACCCCCCATGAGAACTATTGGGCCTCAAAATGACCCCATACGGACAAAAGTAGAGTATCATGTATTTCTAGCATTTATTGTTATTTATTTGTGACTCTTTTTGCAGAAATTATTTTTAATTAGTCTCAAGAATGTTCTTTATTTTAAATATGAGCAGAAAGTCGATGAAAAGTTCAAAATTTCTTAAAACCTGCACAACTCTAGCTCTATTCTGAAGAAAGTTGGCAATAAACAGGAATAAGTTGCTTAAATAATTTGCAGGTTTCATTAGCAAACTCTTAATAAACAAAATTGTGAAACTAAAAAAAGATGGAAATGCTACAAATTTGTAACAAAACGTAATTGCTTAAATAAATTATAATTATTTAAGTAAATTAAAATTGTTTAAACAATTTGAAAAACCTTAAAATATTAAGACAAACTGAAATCTGACTAATTCAAAACTATTTCTATAAAAAAATCTCATTCTGAATAATTCTTTCTAAGATTTTGTCCTATCTCTTACAGAAAATAGTATATTGTGTATTTAGGTGTGAAAGCAGTACATTCCCGGACGACGATGCATCGAAGTTCGGGAATGTGCTTTCACACCGAAATACGCATACTATTTTTTCTGAAATCACAATCAATATTATTATAAATTAAGGAATTTGTATTAATGCATAAAATTTCTTCATTAATGAATAACATTTCTTCATTATAATCTAACATTTCTTCATTACATTTCTTCATTACAATCTAACTGCTTACTAATAAATGTAATTTTGATGTATGTGTAAGTGTAAATGTAAGTTTGATTGTTTGTCTGCGTGTATTTATTTACTGTCAAAAATATACATAAAAAAACCATACGGGAATGTTACTTACTGTATGTTACTACTACTGAAAGTAATTCCCGTACGGTTTTGTTGATCGTTGCTTGGCAACGGATCTTTTCCGGTCTGTTTTCTGATAGTTTCTTAGCAAAGGACTAATATACTGGAATTGTGCATTTTTCGATCTGAAATCGCGCCGAAAATGTAGACATTGCCGATCGATTTCAGAAAAAGTACTTTATAAATGAGAGAAATTGCTTTTTTTTGGTAAATTTCCAAGACATATGAATTGCTCATTTAATCATGCGTCGCTCCCTGGCACACTGTATATGCTTTCTTAGAAAATGTAAGGCTCTTACTGAAACGAGAAATTGGAGATTTTTTAATTTTTAAAACATAATAACATTGAAAATATCAACTTTATGAAGAAAATTATCGAACATTTCTTGTTGGAAATCGATAAAAAAATATTTAAAAACATAGTTTCATTGAAAAAATGTAATATTTCCTTTTGTTGTAAACAAAATTGTTTTAAACAATATCAGACCGGGTTACCGTCTGGTAACATGGATGCTCATAATCAGTAGTGTCTCCAGAACTGATTCCAACAAATAAACTGCGTCCGAAATGTATTCGAAACTCATACGCCCATACTGCCTGCTATATAACTAGACCTCCCAATTTTATAGACCAGTAACAACTTCGTAAAAAAAAAAATGAAAATCGGCAAAGAGACCACGGTGTTTCATTTCTACATAAAAACTTTTAAAAAAATATAAATGACTAAGTTTTAAAATCTAAAAAGGAAGTAGCAGGACAAGCTTTATTTGAAAACGTTTTTATTGAAAATAAAATTATATAAAAAAAAGTATTTTTAAGAAAAAGCTTTTATTTGAAAAAACTGTACTAAAAAGTAAAAATAATTTTTTAAAATTCATACACCTGGAAACCAAAAACTTTGCGGACGGTCATATAGCACTATTGCATAGTTACTTTGCTCAATTGACCGCCCCCAAAGCTTTTGGTTTCCATGTGAATGAATTTTAAAAAATTATTTAAACTTTTTAGTAGTTTTTTCAAATGAAGGCTTTTTCTTAAAAATATTTTTTTTATATAATTTTATTTTTTACTTTTTAGTCTACTTATTTTACAGACAGACAAAACCCTTTCATTTGATACAAATGGCAAGGGAGTCGTGAAGAAAGATAATTTGCCATCCTAGGGCGTCGGCCATATTGGATTTATAATGGCGTTACATAGTTCATCGTATTTTACTCGTCAAACCCTTTTCATTTGATTCCATATCAAGGGGGTTGTGAAGAAAAAGGCGATCTGCCAGCTTGGGACGTCCGCCATATTGAATTTAGAATGACGTCACATTGTCTATCGTATTTTACTCGTAAAACCCCTTCATTTGATACCCATATCAATAGGGTTGTGACTAAGAAGCCTGTCCGCCATCTTGGGACGTCCGCCATATTGGATTTAGACCGATAGTGGCTATACTATATTACATTGTCACCGGACTTATACACGTGTGCCAAATTTCAAAGCTCTAGTGTAATAAGAACTAGTCGAAATTCAGCTTGCAAAATTTCACCAAACAAACATACATTCATACATAACACATTGCAAGTTAAATAAAAGCTTTTAAAAAAATGAATACAACACAAATATTTAGCATTTATGAAAATGTAAACATACGTATTTCAAACCAAAACAATAAAATAATGGTAAAATGAAACAAAAACCGAACATCAACTCTTAAAAGGAAATTTATTTTCTCTGTCTGTATAATCCCAGGATTATGTTATGTGTAATTTGTAGTTCTAATACATTATAGTGTAGGCAAATTAGCATTCTGACTAAATAGTTTACCGAATGAATGGATTTTCACGAAACTTTGTGGATTCTGTTCGTTTTGAAGTCTAGATCAAACTCCAAAAAAAAAATGGCCGCTAATGTTGCCTCGCAATTGTAATAAACAATGATCTTGTTGCTAATTTGTTAACTAGTAAAATTGAGGTAAATTAAAAAAACAAAATGTCTTTTTAGATAATTTTATGAAAAATAACAACTTTTTACTCTCGTAAAATTTTCGAAAAATGCATATTTTCCGAGATATAGCGGTTAAATTTTTCCAAAAATGGTTGAAGGTGGAAAAAAAAGTGACGAGAAAAATCCATAAATTCGAGTGAATATATTATTAAACTACAAGACTTTTTTTCCTTTATGACTTTTTCCTAAAGTGCACTCTGTACAAGTTTCCTGGAAAAAACCGAAAAAAAGGCCCTTATCCGAAAACGGAAAATATCGTAAACTATGAAATTTAAAAATCTGGAAAAATTCAAACGTATATTCTTTACAATTTTGCTCTGTTCTAATTTTTTTGTGACGTACATAACTACTACTACAGAACACTATTTTACTTATAGCCTTGCTGAACCATCCTTCACAAAAGTTGTTTACAATCAAGAGGTACAAATTCCGTCCTCATTTTAACAGTTACACGAATTGTCTCCACTAAGTTTACTTTTCCTAGTAGTAATATATTCGAGCAAACTAAAACATCTGGATCAACATGTGGTATATAATAACCTACTTCCACGGTGTTGCCAGCTGACTAGATGCCATCTAAACCGCTTCTGTGGTCAGCAGGTATTCAAAATGAATATTTTTCGAGCGACAGGCACGGCAGCTAGTAACAAACCGCTGAACTAAAATATTCACTAGGGTGTTAAAATGGGTCACTTGACCTCCAACTTAAAATAAGTTCTAATGGCATAATACGACATCTACGATGCCCCTGCGTTAATATCTCTAGCAGGTCAGATGGCATCCGAATACCGGATGCCATCTGACTCGTGGATGCCAACTGAACCTAAAATTTTACATTGTGAGATGCCAACTAATACCTTATATATATATATATATATATATATATATACATATATATATATATTTATATAAGGTATTAGTTGGCATCTCACAATGTAAAATTTTAGGTTCAGTTGGCATCCACGAGTCAGATGGCATCCGGTATTCGGATGCCATCTGACCTGCTAGAGATATTAACGCAGGGGCATCGTAGATGTCGTATTATGCCATTAAAACTTATTTTAAGTTGGAGGTCAAGTGACCCATTTTAACACCCTAGTGAATATTTTAGTTCAGCGGTTTGTTACTAGCTGCCGTGCCTGTCGCTCGAAAAATATTCATTTTGAATACCTGCTGACCACAGAAGCGGTTTAGATGGCATCTAGTCAGCTGGCAACACCGTGGAAGTAGGTTATTATATACCACATGTTGATCCAGATGTTTTAGTTTGCTCGAATATATTACTACTAGGAAAAGTAAACTTAGTGGAGACAATTCGTGTAACTGTTAAAATGAGGACGGAATTTGTACCTCTTGATTGTAAACAACTTTTGTTAAGGATGGTTCAGCAAGGCTATAAGTAAAATAGTGTTCTGTAGTTTAATTAAACTACAGAAGTAAGAGAAAAGTTATTAGCAAAAATATTTTAGATACGTGATAAACTACAAAATTATGTTAATGTAAAAGAATCTTATTTAGTCTAATTCACAAGTTCAAACACGTGTTAATTCTTGAAAAAGCTTGTAAAAATATAAGTGAGGGCTCATTGGATTCGGAATGACGTCTAGAAAAATGTGCAAAAGTTATAAACAAATTAAGATTGAAAAAAATGACGAATTTCGTTTTTTGCAAATAACTCGAAAACTATTAATAATTGAGAAATTAAAAAAAAAGGTTCTTAAAGAGGAAGAAATTTCCAATAAAAAAGTCTGGACTTCTGGAACTCTATCTCTACTATTAATAACTTTAATTTAATGTTGAAAATGGGGCTTCGCACGGCGAACGCTAAACCGTTACGATACTCTGAAACCGATCGTAAGAAGCAAAACAATTTTTTTATATTTTCAAGTATTAATATAATTTTTTTTTAAATTGCGTTATTATTTAGACACTTAAAGGAACAATATCCCGTCGGAAAAATTTTTTTTACCGATTTTTCATAAAATGAGCTCGTTGTTAATTAACAATTTTTTTTTTGAGTTTACGTTTATGTTTCAAGTCGGAAAATTGTTAAACAAAAGCCACTAAAATTATTTCGCTTCATGAGGACTTTATGTCAACTATATTTTATTTGATTATGACATTGCGATGTTTTTAACTGTTACAGTCTATTAGTTATTAATTATTTAAGCTAACAAGAAACTAAGAAATTAAATAGAGGTTGAAAATTTTTTTTTTATTAATTTTAAAATTATTATTATTACTGTTTTTATATTTAAAAATACTATAAAATTATATAAACTTTAAATTTTTAGTGCTATTTGTTTAAACAAATTTTATAAAGAAATAGATAAATTACGTATTTTTGAAAAAAAAAATTTTTTCATGAAACATTTTTTTAATTGTTTATAATTATTATTTTTTCCCGTTTTTCTTCATTTAAACAAATTATTAAGAAAAAAAATATTCTTAAAATTTTTTATTTGCAATTCTCTACAAGGTGGAATTTTTGTTATTAATTAATTTGTTTATTTAATAAACAATTTCTAATTAACAAGCGCCGAATGTGTTTATATTTTTTTAGATAGAAAAAAATAACCAGAACAACCGTATACATAAATATGTCAAAAAACATTTTTAATATTTAAAATTTAAAATTCTATAAGAAATATTAACATTTTTTTTTATGTGTTTATGTATACGGTTGTTTTTTTTAAAATTTTTTTTCTATCTAAAAAAATATAAACACATTCGGAGGTTGTTAATAACAAATTATTTATTAAATAAACAAATACATTAACAACAACAAAAAATTCCACCTTGTAGAGAATTGCAAATAATAGGTTTTAAGACTAAAATTTTTACTTAATAACTTGTTTAAATAATGAAGAAAGGAAAAAAATTATTATAAACAATAAAAAAATGTTTTTAAGAAAAAATTTTTTTTTAATTCATAATATTTTATAACAAATAAAATGGCAAAAAACGTTTTTCAAAAATTAGTAATTTATCTATTTGTTTATAAAATTTGTTTAAACAAATAACACTAAAAATTTAAAGTTTATGTAATCTTATGTTATTTTTGAATATAAAACCAGTAATAATAATTAAAATTAATAAAAAAAATGTCAACCTTTTTTTTTTAATTTTTTAGTTTTTTGTTATCTTAAATAATTAATAACTAATAGACTATAACAATTAAAAATATCGCAATGTCATAATCTCGTAGAGTATAGTTGATATAAGGTCTAAAGGAAACGTAATAATTTTAGTGGCTTTTGCTTAACAATTATCCGACTTGAAATATAAACGCAAGCACTAAAAAAAATTGTTAATTAACAATAGGCTCATTTTATGAAAAATCTGGATTTTTTTTTCTTTAAATGTCTGAATAATACCATAGTTTTTTAAAATTTAATACATAAAAAAATATTTTTACTTATTACGTCCGGTTTCGTAACGGCTTAGCGTTTGCCGCACGAAGCCTTATTTTCAACATTAAATTAAAATTATTAATAATAGAGATAGAATACCGGGAGTTCTGACTTTTCTATTGGAAATTTCTTCCTCTTCAAGAATCTTTTTTTTAAATTTCTTAAATATTAATGGTTTTCGAGTTATTTTCAAAAAACGAAGCTCGTTATTTCTTCAATCTTAATTTGTTTATAACTTTTGCGGGTTTGAAAGTTTTGCACATTTTTCTAGACGTCATTTCAAATCCAATGTGCCCTCACTCACATTTTTACAAGCTTTATCAAGAATTAACACGTCTTTGAACTTGTGAACTAGTGTATGTTGGAGATTATTTTAATTCGTTTTGTTTAAATTTTTGGATTTCTTATTGGATTCTATTTAAGAAAAGTATAGTAGGTGACCCAAGAGCAACCTCTTGTAGAGAAATGCATGGTTGAAAGAGTTGTAGAGTTGCTAAGACACCGTTAAAGATAAAGCTGTCGAATTGAAACTAACAAGATGGAAAAAATTATACGATAAAGTTTGATAGCTTAAATTATAATATATTTTTTACTTTACACTTGCCACTGTGCTTCAAAATTAATCAGTTTGGAGCATCTACACCTCGTGATTTTAAATGTAAGTTCATAGATATCTGTAAAACTATAATTCATCTAAACTAACAAAGTTTTTTCCAAAGTATATATTTATATAAATAAAATTAAAATTTAATTGCAGTTTACTTTTACATATTGTACATATTGCACGTAAAGTATATTTTAGTTTTAATTCGAGCTAGTTTTTTCGTTGATAGTGTTTAAGTAATTCAACAATTTTTACTTCTATTTCTCTCATGATATTAATTATTATAGGTCACTCAAACAACATGTTATAATTAGAATAATAAAGTTGATATAAAAGTCATACAATTTTGTTAATATTTCCGCGCAATTTGTATAGTTTGAATGTAAATGACCGTGATTTTTGATTCGTTGTATCTAGCAATTCGTTAAAAAATGGGTTTCTGGAAATATCTTGAAAGTTACGAATTATGTCAAAAACTGTTATTTGTACTACTTGAAACATAATAAATTAACTTTACCTTAAATTTCAGATTAGTCCCGTTCAAAGATTGTTCGAGATATTATTTTTTTAAGGTTTTGTGTTTTTTCGTCCCTTTCTAAATGTCAAATTTTTACACGCATTTTTCGTGAATAACTTTAAAACCGAAGGGTCTGAAATTGGTTATTACAACGTTGAAAGGTAATTCAATTTAATACATTCCGGTTCTTCTACAATAAAAATTGTCAAAGTTATGGCTATTTATTAAAAGATTACTTTTTTTATGAAAATCGAAATTGGAGTATTACTCTCAATTGAGTTGTGATAAAATAAATTATTCAAAATTTGTTGTAGCTTTTGGAATAAAACCGCTGCCTAAGGAATCAATATTTCCACATCCAGATTTCCCATCCAAGTCTCTTTAAAGGAAAACATCTTGACCATATTTGCACTCTAGTATGTGGAAATAATTGGTCACAGAATTTTAATAAGAGGGCGTTGCCGAATGTTAGCCAAACCTCCAGAACTTCCGGACGCTGCCGAATACGAAGGCAAATTTCGGGCGATTCCGTATCCATATTAAGATAGTGCCAAATCCATATCCGGGCGCGCATGAATACCAAGGTAATTTCTGGGCGCTGCCGAATCGATATTAGGATGCCGCTGAATCCATTTTTGGGCGCTGCCGAATTCCAAAGTAACTTCCAGGCGCTGCCAAATCCAAATTAGAACGCCGCCGAATCTATATTCGAGCGCTGCATATCCATATTCGGGAACGGCTAAACACCAAGGTGACTTCCGGACCATGTCGAATACCAAGGCAATTTTCAGGCGCTGCCGAATCCATATTCGAATCTTTCCGGGCGCCGCCGACTCCACTATTAAACAATACCTCCAGGATCCATTTTGGTTGCACGATTTGACCCAAACATACTAACTACCGTACAAAGCTTTTAAAATGAAGTTAAATAGAAGATTTTAAAAATAAAGTTTCTGGACTGTTATTAGCTTGCTTTATTGTTTTTCCCTATTTACCCTATTTAACTCACAACCCTTCACCGGAATTAGCGCAAGACATAATCTAGTACCAGATCTCGTCATGGAACATATGTGTGCCAAATTTGAAGACAGTATCTAAGACGACCATTGCGAAGAAAACGTGCACACAAAAAAGTTACAGACCGACACAGACAGAATTTTTTTCTCTCTTAAATTTAAAATCTCGACGTTTTATGACATTTATTATTTCAGCAAAAAACATTTTGAAATTTTTTTTAAGATTACTACACTTAAAACTCCCCAGGCTTGCAACTTTCTTATTTTTTAAACTACGACCATGTTGGGCATATCAAATTGTAGATAATTTTAAGGCATTTAAACATGTGTACAGAATGATTTAAAAAAAAATTAAAATAATTGTTAAGAAAGAAAACTTAATTTCCTTGAATATTTGTTTACCTCATCCTGTACATGAACTGCGTCAATGTTTTCTTATAAAAGTTTTAATTAGCTTCAATTTATGTTATGTTTATTACGTCATATCCGAAATTCTTTTTGGTTTTAGAGAAAGAAATTAAAAACACTCCTTCCAACTCCTGATTTTTTTAAAATAACTGAAAAAATGTAAATAATAATTTTATGCTTTATTTGTAAAAGACATATCACAAAAAATCCTCAACGTAATAAAACAGCAACAAGAAACAAAAGAAATAAATATTTTTAAAAACAAACTCTATTCAAATGTACTAAATAATAGGAATTTTTATTCTTAAAACTTTTTTTTTAACATGAATTGAAGCTAATTAAAACCTTTATAAGAAAACATTAACACATTTCATGTACAAGTTGAGGTAAAAAAATATTCAAAGAAATTAAGTTTCCTATCTTAACAATTTTTTCAATTTTTTTTTAAATCACTCTGTATGCGTGTTTAAGGCTTTAAAAATGTCTACAATTTGATGTGTCCAACAAGGTCATCGCTTTAAAAATAAAAAAGTTACAAGTATGGGCAGTTTTAAGTGGCGCACCCTGTACATATTTCCACTCCACTACGTGGATGTGGAAGTAATAAATCAAATGGCATATATTTTCATTAAAAATAATGTATGTTTTTATCCGAATTTGTTATAAATAAAAACAAGAAATGAAATGTTTCATATTTCTATTGTGAAATATAGTTCATTTAGTTATCCTTAAAATAAAATCATGGAAAAAAACATTTTATATTTATTACAAAAAATGTTTTGTAAGACATACAAAGAAAAATGTTAGTGTAGTTTTGGTGAATAAGTATACCTACTAGAACCCTCAGAATTTTTATAATATTTACACTACTATAAAGAAAACTACCTGTTGTTAAACTTGAGGCATGTTCAATTTTATTAACATTTAACATTACAAATTGTGTTTTTATAATAAGAAATGTTTCTTTTTATTTAAAATACACTTTCAGATGTATCAATAAACCCTCATGTCATAATATTTTAGCTTCATTAAATCAGTATTTATAATTACTTAATAATTTTCGCATAATTTGTATCCCAATTTGGGACATTGGATGATTTGAGTCGTAAGTTTTATTTCCACATCCAAATAGTGGATTGGAAGTATAGTAATCGTAAAAAAAAAACTTCAATTTTTTTTTGTTGAAATCGGTTTAGAATGTCATGAAATATCGAGATTTTAAATTTGAGGGCAAAAAAAAATTGTATCTATCGGTTTATCTGTATTTTTTGTACGCACGTTTCCTGTGGGACGGTTTAAGATATTAACTTAATAATTGTTACGTGTATGTATTATAAAAAGATCTGGAACACATTGCTATAAAATTACACAAAAAATAATCGTTTTAGAGATTCTAGCATTTTACTTAATCGCCAGAATGTATTTACAATAACGGTGTAAAAGCCGCTCGAAAAGTGGCTTATATTTGGTAATTTTTTAGTTTCGGAGTCTGTTATTCTAGTTTCGGTTAAACAGACAATAATGGGTTGTATCTGAAACTAATTGACTTGTCTTTTTGAAATGCTAGTTCTGAAAGACAGTTTTATTGCGTCTTATTATGAACGCTTGTGGGGTAAGGCCTCTATTGTAAGAAACCATTTCCGAAATATATTTATTTCAACCATATGTTTTGTTTTTTAAATTCATAAACATTTTCTTTACAGATATTTTAAAGGATGTCTATTGTTCAAAATAAGTAGTAGTAGAGTAAAATCTGGAAGTAAAGTCGCTTAGTTTTCGAGAAAAAAAAAACCGGCGTAGAACCAAACCAGACTTAGTGGGATTCTTTAGTAAGATAATCGTGTACACGAAATCGTTTTTTACGATATTTTTCGGTGGTCGAGAACTTTTTTATTTCGGAAAAACTCAAAAAAATAGATTTTTAATGAAATATGTTTTTTAACGTCTCCACCGCTATATCTCTGAAAATATTAGTGCTATCAAGCTATTTTTTTTTTTAGATTAAAGTAGACACAATAGCGCTTCGAACCATGTCCCACGTAAACCCGATTTATTTTTTTTTAAGTTGGTAAAATAATAGGAAACTCAAACTTGTTATTTTCAGTAGCGTAATTTTAGGCAATCGAGAAAAAAGTTTATTTATGAAAATTTGTATATACATGCTGCGTACAAATTGAAGCCAATAGTTGAAAAAAGTTTTTAGGATAAAAATTTTTCATGTCCCGTTCATAGTATTGAGTCAGCGATTTTTTTTAACGGACCAAAGTCATATTCTTGCGCGCTCGGCTGTAGCAAGCTTGCCGACTGCAACGATCTGACGATCCCGGTCGGGGTGTATATAGTAGTTTAACTTATATCAATAGGTACAAAACCAGTAGTGATCAAGAGCATCTAGGGGATCAATATTATTGTTCAATATTTCATATATTGTACAGTAGTATTGATCATATGTTGTTAATATTAAGAAATTGTATAATAAATATTAAATAGTCTCCTTTTAATAATAAAAAGTCAGGTGGTAGTAGTACAGTACTTAGAGGTAAAAAATATGCAAAACTTCGAAGTAATGTCATATTGAACGGATTTCGTTCATTTTTGGCAGTATAATAGTAAATGTTTCACAGAAAAGTTTCTATATTGAGCGGGGGCTTGTTAATTTATTTATATTTTTTAAGTGCCACCCCCTTTGAGGGGGTGGCACTTAAAAAATATATGAAGTACAATCATATTTTAAGAAGAAAAGGTTCTATGCAATTTTTCACATAAATTAATAGTTTTTAAGTTATAACGACTTGAAAATTGCGATTTTAGCTTAAAAAAAGATATTTCTAAACGGCTTTCGTCAAGTATCTCAAAAAGTATTACTTTATCGAAAAAATGTTATAGACCAATTAGACCAATTAGAGAAATGTAGGATTAATAATTTCGGAGATATTTAAGTTTACATTTGGCATCCAAGTGTTCGTAAGATAACTATTTAGAGTGAGAGTTAAATATCTCAGAAACTGTGACACCTACGCCAAGGATACTAATAGATACAATAATAGGTACAATTAATTAAGCTCTTAACTATTTTTTTATTTGTTTATGTAGCATAAAAAACAAAGAAGTTATGACCGAAGCAATGTCCGTCTACACATTATTTTAATAACAACGTCGCCATTTTGTTACTGTAATTAGCCAGTAATTTAAAAATATTAATTTCAAACACGGTTTCTCATTAATATACAGCATGACGTAGATGCTCAAATTTTTTGGTTCGTATACAGCACTTGCTTTAGAAAAAATAGAGTTTAAACTATAAAGGTATTTTCGATAAAACGTATTTTTTTTCCTATTCCAAATATCTCAATAAATATTAGTTTTATTTCAAAAATGTGTAGAGACCAAAAATAAGCTCATAAACCAATAATGAATTTTGCTTGTTTATTTATTTACATAGATTTAATAGTTTCGGAGATATGAGTTTACAAATGGCATCCGAACGTTTATAAGACGAAATATCTCAGAAATTGTGACGCATGCTAAGAAAGGAAATTAAAGACAATTAATTGCACTTTCAAATTATTTTTTACTCATTTTGTTACTCTAATTAGCCAATAATTTAAAAAAATTATCTCAAATACAGTTTTTCGTTAAAATGTAGCATTACCTAAATGCTCAAATTCTTTTTTGCTCATTTGAAGCACTTGCTTTAGAAAAAAATGCATTTTAAACTTTAAAGGTAATTTCGAAACCCTTGGATACCAAATATAAACTTAAATATTTCCGAAATTATTAATCCTACATCAATAAACAAAAAATATAATTAATTCCCAGTTTGTAGGGTGCTTTCTCTAATTGGTCTATAACATTTTTTCGATAAAGTAATACTTTTCGAGATACTTGACGAAAGCCGTTTGAAAATACCTTTTTAAAAGCTTTTATTTTAAGCTAAAATCGCAATTTTGAAGTCGTTATAGCTTAAAAACTATCAATTTATGTGAAAAATTGCATGGAACATTTTCTTCTTAAAATTTGATTCTATTTCAGCTCCAATAAATATATATATTTTTTAAGCGCCACCCCCTCAGAGGGGGTGGCACATTTTTTATGAATGATATCTAATTTTTTAGATGACAGTAAGCAACTCCACCCCAACTTAGAATGCCATATATTAATCTAGATTCAACTAACGCTACGTCTACGCGATTAATCTGACCAACCCTGCATGCAAGGTGTATTAATTGCGTCCCAATGTCGCGTTTAGCGCTGATAAAAAAAATCGCTGTTGCCAAACGGTACACTTTAGGAAAAAACATATTGTTTCAAAAACTTTTGTGATTATTAGGCTTTATTTTCTTTGCTGCATGTATGTAAATATTTTCAAAAATAAAAAAGTTTATCGATTGGTGAAGATTTCAATACACAAAATATGTATTTTTAGTTTATTTGATTTTTAGAGAAATGAAAGTGCGAATTGTGCCCAAACCGTTTATATTAGTAAAAGCGCTACAGTGTGTGCTTTAATTTGACACAAAACAAATTTCGGTACCTTTAATAGTTTTAAAGATATGGCGGTGGAAACAAAAAAAAACAATTTTCTTTAAAAATACGATTTTTTCACTTTTTATCGATTTAAAAAGTTCGAGACCACAAAAAAATGTCGTAAAATATGATTTCATATGCCCGGTGACTTACTCAAAGGAACCTAATATGTTTGACCTGGTTCTACGCCAAAAAAAAAAAAACGACACGATAGACTTGCGAAATCGCTGCTCTATAGACTTCATCGACTTACAGTCCAATTTACGTCTTTCTATTTGAAAGGGTAAAGGTGGTTTAATATTTGCTTACGAGACTGCAGTAGAAATTTTTTCGTTCTTTCTTTTCTTCACAAATTAGATATTTTTCTATTAAATATATATAAATTAATTACAATTTTAGAGATTACATGCATTTTGTGTCATGAAAAAATTTAGATACATTTTGATAGTAAAAAACTGTTGAAAACTCGGAAAATATGTACGTCACAAAAAAATTAGAACAGAGCAAAATTGTAAAGAATGTATTAACCTATACGTTTGAATTTTTCCAGATTTTTAAATTTCATAGTTTACGATATTTTCCGTTTTCGGATAAGGGCCTTTTTTTTCGGTTTTTTCTAGGAAACTTGGACAGAGTGCACTTTAGGAAAAAGTCATAAAGGAAAAAAAGTCTTGTAGTTTAATAATATATTCACTCGAATTTATGGATTTTTCTCGTCACTTTTTTTGCCACCTTCAACCCTTTTTGGAAAAATTCAACCGCTATATCTCGGAAAATATGCATATGCAAAATTTTACGAGAGTAAAAAGTTGTTATTTTTCATAAAATTATCTAAAAAGACATTTTATTTTTTTAATTTACCTCAATTTTACTAGTTAACAAATTAGTAACAAGATCATTGTTTATAATAATTGCGAGGCAATATTAGCGGCCATTTTTTTTTTGGAGTTTGATCTAGACTTCAAAACGAACAGAATCCACAAAGTTTTGTGAAAATCCATTCATTCGATAAACTATTTAGTCAGAATGCTAATTTGCCTACACTATAATGTGTTAGAACTACAAAGTACACATAACGTAATCCTGGGATTATATAGACAGAGAAAATAAATTTCCTTTAAAGAGTTGATGATCTGTTTTTGTTTCATTTTACCATTATTGTATTATTTTGGTTTGAAATACGTATGTTTACATTTTCATAAATGCTAAATATTTGTGTTGTATTCATTTTTTTAAAAGCTTCTATTTAACTTGCAATGTGTTATGTATGAATGTATGTTTGTTTGGTGAAATCTTGCAAGCTGAATTTTGACTAGTTCTTATTATACTAGAGCTTTGAAATTTGGCACACGTGTATAAGTCCGGTGACAATGTAACATAGTATAGCCACTATCGGTCTAAATCCAATATGGCGGACGTCCCAAGATGGCGGACCGGCTTTTTAGTCACAACCCTATTGATATGGGTATCAAATGAAGGGGTTTTACGAGTAAAATACGATAGACAATGTGACGTCATTCTAAATTCAATATGGCGGACGTCCCAAGCTGGCAGATCGCCTTTTTCTTCACAACCCCCTTGATATGGAATCAAATGAAAGGGTTTGACGAGTAAAATACGATGAACTATGTAACGCCATTATAAATCCAATATGGCGGACGCCCTAGGATGGCAAATTATCTTTCTTCACGACTCCCTTGCCATTTGTATCAAATGAAAGGGTTTTGTCTGTCTGTAAAATAAGTAGACTAAAAAGTAAAAAATAAAATTATATAAAAAAAATATTTTTAAGAAAAAGCCTTCATTTGAAAAAACTGTACTAAAAAGTTTAAATAATTTTTTAAAATTCATTCACATGGAAACCAAAAGCTTTGGGGGCGGTCAATTGAGCAAAGTAACTATGCAATAGTGCTATATGACCGTCCGCAAAGTTTTTGGTTTCCAGGTGTATGAATTTTAAAAAATTATTTTTACTTTTTAGTACAGTTTTTTCAAATAAAAGCTTTTTCTTAAAAATACTTTTTTTTTATATAATTTTATTTTCAATAAAAACGTTTTCAAATAAAGCTTGTCCTGCTACTTCCTTTTTAGATTTTAAAACTTAGTCATTTATATTTTTTTAAAAGTTTTTATGTAGAAATGAAACACCGTGGTCTCTTTGCCGATTTTCATTTTTTTTTTACGAAGTTGTTACTGGTCTATAAAATTGGGAGGTCTAGTTATATAGCAGGCAGTATGGGCGTATGAGTTTCGAATACATTTCGGACGCAGTTTATTTGTTGGAATCAGTTCTGGAGACACTACTGATTATGAGCATCCATGTTACCAGATGGTAACCCGGTCTGATATTGTTTAAAACAATTTTGTTTACAACAAAAGGAAATATTACATTTTTTCAATGAAACTATGTTTTTAAATATTTTTTTATCGATTTCCAACAAGAAATGTTCGATAATTTTTTTCATAAAGTTGATATTTTCAATGTTATTATGTTTTAAAAATTAAAAATCTCCAATTTCTCGTTTCAGGAAGAGCCTTACATTTTCTAAGAAAGCATATACAGTGTGCCAGGGAGCGACGCATGATTAAATGAGCAATTCATGTCTTGGAAATTTACCAAAAAAAGTAATTTCTCTCATTTATAAAGTACTTTTTCTGAAATCGATCGGCAATGTCTACATTTTCGGCGCGATTTCAGATCGAAAAATGCACAATTCCAGTATTTTAGTCCGTTGCTAAGAAACTATCAGAAAACAGACCGGAAAAGATCCGTTGCCAAGCAACGATCAACAAAACCGTACGGGAATGTTACTTTCAGTAGTAGTAACATACAGTAAGTAACATTCCCGTATGGTTTTTTATGTATATTTTTGACAGTAAATAAATACACGCAGACAAACAATCAAACTTACATTTACACTTACACATACATCAAAATTACATTTATTAGTAAGCAGTTGGATTGTAATGAAGAAATGTTAGATTATAATGAAGAAATGTTATTCATTAATGAAGAAATTTTATGCATTAATACAAATTCCTTAATTTATAATAATATTGATTGTGATTTCAGAAAAAATAGTATGCGTATTTCGGTGTGAAAGCACATTCCCGAACTTCGATGCATCGTCGTCCGGGAATGTACTGCTTTCACACCTAAATACACAATATACTATTTTCTGTAAGAGATAGGACAAAATCTTAGAAAGAATTATTCAGAATGAGTATTGTTTATTTGAGATTTTTTTATAGAAATAGCTTTGAATTAGTCAGATTTCAGTTTGTCTTAATATTTTAAGGTTTTTCAAATTGTCTAACCAATTTTAATTCACTTAAATAATTATAATTTATTTAAGCAATTACGTTTTGTTACAAATTTGTAGCATTTCCATATTTTTTTAGTTTCACAATTTTGTTTATTAAGAGTTTGCTAATGAAACCTGCAAATTATTTAAGCAACTTATTCCTGTTTATTGCCAACTTTCTTCAGAATAGAGCTAGAGTTGTGCAAGTTTTAAGAAATTTTGAACTTTTCATCGACTTTCTGCTCATATTTAAAATAAAGAACATTCTTGAGACTAATTAAAAATAATTTCTGCAAAAAGAGTCGCAAATAAATAACAATAAATGCTAGAAATACATGATACTCTACTTTTGTCCTTATGGGGTCATTTTGAGGCCCAATAGTTCTCATGGGGGGTGTAATTGAAAAAATAATTATTAATTCGTATTCTTTGAACTATTGTGAAATTTAAAAAAAGTTGGAAATGTTACAAATTTATAGCAAAATATAATTTTTTGAATAAATTATAATTGTCTAATACACTTGAAAAGCATTAAAATATTAACACAATCTAGAAGGTGATTAATTAATAATAATTTGTGTAAAAGAGAACTCAAATAAATAATAATAAAACGTTAAAAATACGTGATACTCCAACTTTACCCTTATAGGGTCACTTTGCAAGTGAGCAAAATTTTAACAAATTCAGTTTTACAGTTCTGAATAATACTTCTTTAGAGCACCCTGTCCTATCTCGTACAGAAAATTTGATAAATTGACAAATAGCAGAAAAAAACTATCTGTGAGAACTAAAAAGAAAAACTATCTACAAAATTAATTTCCAATCTTTGCTGACAGACTTTCTTTTTAGTTCATACAGATTGTTTTTTCTACTGTTTGCCAAATCCCATAAAGAATATGTTTTATAACAATTATAAGCAAATAAAAAGTAATTCACTTTTACGCGAACTTCATGTTTCGAAACTTAAATTGTGACATAAATTAGTATTCTCACAGGATGAGATTTCCTTATTTACTTATACGTCGACAGACTGCAGATTGTAATA